>CM064529.1:30478550-30548550 GCA_032716605.1 Paralithodes platypus | reverse complement strand
TAGTAGGTAGAGCTCTCGTCTCACACACGAGGGGTCGGGGGTTCAATCCCCCGGCCGGGCGGAGACAAATTGGGCTTGTCTCCTTTCATGTGTTAGCCTCAGTTCACCTAGCTGTAAATAGGTACCTGGAATAAGTGGACGACGTTGTGACGTCCCATCTGGGGTTGGCAAAAATGGTACAAGGCGAGATGGGTATCATATGGTTCACCTAAGCTGATGGCTACCTAAGCCTTCGGGCGAGACGGTACCGTCTATAGTGAGAATGGTACCATACAGATCCACCCTAAGCCTTCGTTTCCGTTGTCGCCAATTGGCTAAATACAGACTACACACACATCCACAGCCATTCCAACAGTACATAAAACACTTAACATGCATTTCACGCAATACATTCCCAGTTAAGGAGGCGCGATAATAATGAGCTTAGCTCGCATTGCGTGGATTCCCCTTGACGAACAAGTAACTGAGTAACACACGCACGCACACACACACACATACACACAAACAATAAAAATAAATTAAATAATACACAACCAACCACGCAAACGCACACACGCACATGCACAAACACACATACAATATATATATAAACTAAATAATACACAACCAAACACACAAACGTACACACACACACACGCATAAAAACACATACACACACACAATATATATATAAACTAAATAATACAAAACCAAACACGGAAACGCGCACACACACACACACACACACACGCACAAACACACACACACACACACACAAACTACTCACACACATATAATATATAGACTAAAATCATACACAATCAACCATCGATCAGAGGATGACAATGAAGATATCCCAGGATTCACATACGCTCGTTCCACAACATATACACGGGCGTCACATGATCAAATTTAACGTTTTTTTAACCGTTTTTTCTGCCGATTATCAGCCAGAATTTAGTGCAGCCACTATTTTTTGGCCGATCACCGCCGACCATTTCCGCGCCACTCGACCACCCCTCGCCTACCACGATACGAGGCGATCTTTTTACACGATCACAGACGATGTCAGGCAATCCCGGAAAAATTCAAATATTTTGAAAATATCGGCTGTGGTCGGTGGCTAACGTACTGTGTGAGACGCGGCCTAAAATTCTGGCCGATAATCGGCAGAGAAAACGGTTAAAAAACGGTTAAATTTTATCGTGTGACGCCCGTGTATATGTTGTGCAACGAGCGTATGTGAATCCTGGGATATCTTCATTGTCATCCTCTGATCGATGGTTGATTGTGTATGATTTTAGTCTATATATTATATGTGTGAGTAGTTGGTATGTGTGTGTGTGTGTGTGTGTGTGTGTGTGTGTGTGTGTGTGTGTGTGTGTGTGCGTTTCCGTGTTTGGTTGTGTATTATTTAGTTTATATATATATTGTGTGTGTGTGTTTGTGTGCGTGTGTGTGTGTGTGCGTTTCCTTGTTTGGTTGTGTATTATTTAGTTTATATATATATATTGTGTGTGTCTGTGCGTTTGCGTGTTTGGTTGTGTATTATTTAGTTTATATATATTGTGTGTGATTGTGTGTGTGTGAGTGTGTGTGTTTGTGTGTGTGTGTGTGTTTGTGTGCGTTTGCGTGTTTGGTTGTGTATTATTTAGTTTATATATATTGTGTGTGATTGTGTGTGTGTGTGTGTGTGTGTTTGTATGTGTGTGTGTTTGTGCGTTTGCGTGTTTGGTTGTGTATTATTTAGTTTATATATATTGTGTGTGTGTGTGCGTGCGTGTGTGTGTGTGTGTGCGTTTGCGTGGTTGGTTGTGTATTATTTAGTTTATATATATTGTGTGTGTGTGTGTGTGTGTGTGTGTGTATTATTTTAGTCTATATACTGTATTGTATGTCTGCGAGTAGTTCTCTCTCACTCACTCACTCTCACTCTCTCTCTCTGCGTGGGTGTGCGTGTGTGTGTGTGTGTGTGTAGCCTATAGTTAACATAAACATCTACAAGTTTACTAAAATACATCCACTTGTAAACTAATGATATACTGCATCAAAGTCAGTGTATACCAGATCGTGTAATGATATAGGTATACATTCACCTATCGACTACTTAACTACAGCGTATTATTATTATAGTTTTATTCAAGTATATTGGGGTTTGTAATTGATGATTAATGTTAAGAGCGGGGTGTTATTTATAAATATATATATATATATATATATATATATATACATAGGGCGGTTCCTTTGCCGTGTCAACATCATGTGCGGCCTGCAACGATCGTATTTATGGTTCAACGTATGTGCGTCTGTTGTGCTGTAAACATATGGTTGTCAACCAAAAGCGGCATTATCGTGATCTTAACGTACTTTAAATGTATGACGAATGTGTGATAGCCGAGTGAGTAGCGTCGCCAGTCAGCGATTTATTCTACAACGGTCGTGTTGCCGGCGTGTATGACGTGTGTGTGACGTGTGTGTGTTGAGTGACTGTCGAGGGTTTGTTGTACAGCAATCGTGTGCCTGCGAGGATCGTGCAGTGATCCAGTGATTCGATTACAATCGGCGAAAAAGTCCAAGTCGTCCTCTGTCGGCAGCTGTCGAGCAGTGGCCGTACTGTGTGAGACACGGCCTTTAGTGCAGCCACTATTTTTTGGTTGATCACCACCGACCATTTCCGCGCCGCTCGACCACCCCTCGCCTACCACGATACGAGGCGATCTTTTTACACGATCACAGACGATGTCAGACGATTCCGGAAAAATTCAAATACTGTATTTTGAAAAGATCGGCTGTGGTCTGCGGCTAACGTACTGTGTGAGACGCAGCCTTAAAGAATCACACTAACAACATAATTCCCCACTTAAACTAAAATAGACCACATTTCAAAACAATCGGAATACAATTTCACTACAACATATCGCAGGCAAAATAATCTTACCGTGTGTGTTACTGAGTTACTTGTTCATCAAGGGGAATCCACGCAATGCGAGCTAAGCTCATTATTATCGCGCCTCCTTAACTGGGAATGTATTGCGTGAAATGCATGTTAAGTGTTTTATATACTGTTGGAATGGCTGTGGATGTGTGTGTAGTCTGTATTTTAGTCAATTAGCGACATCGGAAACGAAGGCTTAGGGTGGATCTGTATGGTACCATTCTCACTATAGACGGTACCGTCTCGCCCGAAGGCTTAGGTAGCCATCAGCTTAGGTGAACCATATGATACCCATCTCGCCTTGTACCATTTTTGCCAACCCCAGATGGGACGTCACAACGTCGTCCACTTATTCCAGGTACCTATTTACAGCTAGGTGAACTGAGGCTAACACATGAAAGGAGACAAGCCCAATTTGTCTCCGCCCGGCCGTGGATTGAACCCCCGACCCCTCGTGTGTGAGACGAGAGCTCTACCTACTAGGCTACGGGTGTGTGTGTGTGTAATATACAGTACATATGGCTGTGTGACTCAGTGTGTGTGTCTGTGTGTGCAGACAATGCATTTATGTTAGTCTTTATGTGTGTGTAATGATGGACGTATTATTTCTAGCACGTCAGTGTGGAAATGAACCCTGCAATTGGCTGTTGCACTATGTAATAAACAATTATCACACACACGCACACACCGTGCGGCTATCTCAGTGGTACCATTCCTCCTGCTACCCAGCAGACCCGGGATCATTTTTCGCTCAGGTTGATGAAGGTTTTCTGAGATATGGCCGGCGGTTACTCTCTCCCTTGAGCAAGGATATGGGTAATTGCCATTGATAATAATGTCTAGGAAGCGGGACAATACGAGCCAAAAACTCAATTCCTTTCAAACTAAAATTATTAATACACACACATACACACACACAATGCAAACACACATTGGTGCGTATCAGTTATGATAATAAACATGCAAACGTTCCTTTACTTGCACAGACTTACTGTATATGTGATGGTAACCAAACAGAAAGCCATACGAAATATAAATGTAAACACGAAAAACAATACAAAAATATATAAGATTCACCAACACATACCTACTAAGGACATACAAACAACTACGTATTTAAACACACACACACAGACCTGTTAGCCCTATGTGACTTTCCTGTAGACCCTCATCTTGGCAGCAACAGAATGACTGGCAGGGAACGAGTGATTCATAATAACCAACATCACTTTACCATTCTCTTCCTCTTACCAACACAAACCCTTATTATCTGTATAATAACTACAATATACCACACAAACATACACACTACCGTCCACATATGCCTACTCAAACACATTCAGACACACACACATACTCTCTTTTTCCGGGTCCGTAGTGACCAGTTCCCGATCTAGTCTCCCAAATGTCGTACTGGTGAAAAGCTACCCCGATTATTGGAATGGTAAAGGATCTCTGGAACGGAAGAATCATGGCCGACGTGTAGGAGTAATGGTCCTACGAGGGAGAGCTATAGGGCAGAAACAGTCATGGGAGGGAGAGGTTATATTATGGCCTTGGCAGAATGTATGTGGGCGAAGGAATGGAAGAGGAAGAGTTCTATCTTATATTCTAACAATCGAACCTCCTGCAGCACCGTTGATTCTTTTAAACTTAAAGCAGCCTAGAGGGGTCACTAGACATGTTGTTGCTCGATTTCCTTTGTACTCCTTTGTACTCTCTCTCTCTTTCTCTCTCTCCAGAATCATGAATTTGGAGAATACTGGTTCAGGGGTAAGCTGTAAGTCGGGAGGAATGGCGGGACAGGATTAACCATGACATCGGAGGGATTGTGAATAGGGCAGATCTATTGTCATGGATAGATAATGAAACGGAAATAGTTACGACCGACTAAATTACATTTACCGAAGAATCACCAAAAACACTACCATTACCACCACTATAATCGCCACAGCAATGTATGTGTTTCTGTAGTTTAACGAAACCACATGAGCTTCACACCAAAACTATTTTGAGGGTGTCTCGAAGGATTACATAGGAATTGCTGTATAGTAATTCGTATTAAGTAGTGATCAAGTATTACATACATATGTGGCCAAAGATGTATACATACAGCAAAACAAGGACATGTAAACCAAGTCGCATAAAGATACGAGTACAACTTACATAATTATTTAATAGGATAAATGGAAAAGGAAAGGCATTCAACTTCAACCGAAATCTACGGTATATATAGGAGAGGGCATATGTAGGCCAGTTGATAGGAATATGTAGATACATGAACAATGTACGACAATAATATATTACATTGTGGAATCGGACCATAGTGAGAAGACATCAAATGGTCAGGAGTCAAGATTAGACGTCAAGGAGTAAAGATGAGGACCACCCCTCTCCCCACCACCACCACCACTGGGGAAGTAGATATACTGGTTCTTTAATAGTGAGTAATGTTACAACCCGTCTTGAAATAACGGTCACTCCCTATACCCTCTTTGACCCTAGACAGGAATAAGACCAGGAAGAAGAACAAACGGACAAGCGGGGAGGATAGGATGAGATGAAGATTTAGAGGAGTCGGGGTAAAATAGGTTTGTGGAGAGGTAACGCTCAAAAACGTAATTTTTTAGGTTTGACAGTTGTTAATATGCAATGTCGACTTCGACCCCAAATATCTCCCAAACCAAAAGACTTAAGAGATTATCTGAACATTGCTAAAAATAATATAAGGATCCCTTAATATTATGTTAGTAAGTGGTGGATATTAAAAAGTAATTAGTATTTATAAAGATTTTAATAACAAAATAAGTGGAAGTTTTGACTAGGTGGTACTTAAAAATATAAAAAAAATACTCAAGTACTTTTGAGGGGACTGGCGCTCTGGGGGCGTGGACAGCAATGGTGAGGTAGCTTGGAGTGGGGGTGGCAGCCCTGCAGACCCCATAGGCTGAGAGACCTGCGAAGTTGAAGAAAGGGTTAAAAAATATTCCACCCAAAAATACAGTCATTTAGAAATATTCGGGAGGGCACCTAAATATTCTTGGATTCATACCAAATTCAACACAGTGCTTGCCACATGATTTTAGTATGACCCCAAAGTGTAATAATGTAAATCGGAGTAATATAAATACTGCCAATTTTTTTTTAAAGGGAGGTAACTGAAAAAGGGGCACAACAATTTTAGGAAAATTCGGAGGGAAAAAAAATGTGGTGCACTTATTTATCAATGAATATTGCTGATTTTAACTACAGTTATACTCTAGGGCCTTACAAACAAAATATAACCATCAAAAAGTGATAACCTGAATGTCAGACCGCCCAGGCGCCCATCTAGCGAGGGCGCTCCAGCGCCGGGTTTGGCTCGGGATCCCGAGAAGTCTCTCCTTGGCCTGTAACCACCTCTGGAAGCCTTAAATACTTATGTATTGCAACGAAATTGGAAATGGAGGTTCCTTTATAATGGCTTTCTATCTAGTGTGAATAAAAAATAAATCTGAGTGTAATAAATGCCTATAATCTGTTGCAAACTAACAACTTTGCTGATTTTTACCTGTAAAAGTTGAAGAAATAAACACATAAGTCTCTGAAATTACACTGTATGTTACTTATTTTACCTGAGCTTGTACTAAGGAACTTCATAAACAATATACACCATATGGGAGGGGTCTCACCTTTATGAGTAGCAGTTGTCGCACACTGGAGTATGGTGTTTGTGGCAGACGGCCTTCCTGCAGGTGCCACATCCTGTCCGGGTCCTTCCATTGGCTGTCGTGGGACACATGTGGCACCGTTGCCTCTTCTCAAGCTTGGCTTGGCCTTCATCAAGTAACTCCTGGCCTGGGTGGGAGTCGTATGCGATGTTGAAGGCCTGGCCGACAAAAGTCCTGAGGCCTGAAGATAGGTTGTTGTGGTGGCTAATCCTGTAGGACGCCCAGGGCCGGCACAGTTCCTCAGCCACTTTGTAGCCAAAGGTGACCCTGTTTATCTTCCTGTCGTGGTGCTTGCTGCTGTGGATGATGTGTGCGTTGGTCATGGCCAAGTTGATTATCCCATAAAAGTAGCACATGGGCCAGCGTCGGGTCTTCCTGTTGCAGGTGGTTGTGGCACAAAGCTGGTCGAAGGTGTTGACCCCTCCCTTGGTAGCGTTATAAAACATTTGCAGGTCAGTCTTCTTTTTCTCTGTTATGGTGGGATTATGGTGTACCGTCGACATCAGCATGACTCGCTTGGTGGGATTAGTACGATTGGCCATGAGTGTTATGTTCTTCTCATAATTGTAGCAAGCTATGATTCCACCTACAAGAATGTTGGTACCCAACAGTGCATCAGGAATGTAGGGTTTTTTCCTGATGGTGCCCACGAAGTCAAACCCGTCCTCCTTCAGCTTGGTAATGAGAGGTAGAGATGTGAACCAGTTGTCTGTAGTTACAGTTCGACCCCGACGCCCATGGCCCCACGTTAGTTCGATGGTGTAGTACTCCTCCATGGTGCGAGGCTTCTCTAGGGTCACCGTACCCTTCCCCAGGTAGGGCATGCCGTTACACATATAGTGTGTATCTGCATCGCAGGACATCACAATCTTCAAACCATACCTGTGGACAATAAACATTTTGTAATCATCGATAATCACAGGTAAATACAGGCAAAATGACTCATCAGCATGGTAAGGTCCTCACAGGTAAGTAATGGTTAGGCAAATGAGTAGTCAGCATGGTCAGGTCCTCAAACCTCACAGGTAAGTACAGGTAAGTAAATGCTTAGGTACATCATAGTCAGGTCCTCAAACCTCACAGGTAGGTACAGGTAAGTAAATGGTTAGGCACATGAGTAATCAGCATTGTCAGGTCCTCAAACCTCACAGGTAGGTACAAGTAAGTAAATTGTTAGGCACATGAATAATCAGCATGGTCAGGTAAATAAATGGTTAGGCACATGAGTAATCAGCATGGTCGGGTAAGTAAATGGTTAGGCACATGAGTAATCAGCATGGTCAGGTAAGTAAATGGTTAGGCATATGAGTAATCAGCATGGTCAGGTCCTCAAACCTCACAGGTAGGTGCAGGTAAGTAAATGTCTAGGCACATGAGTAATCAGAATGGTCAGGTCCTCAAACCTCACAGGTAGGTGCAGGTAAGTAAATGGTTAGGCACATGAGTAATCAGCATGGTCAGGTCCTCAAACCTCACAGGTAGGTGCAGGTAAGTAAATGGTTAGGCACATGAGTAATCAGCATGGTCAGGTCCTCAAACCTCACAGGTAAGTACAGGTAAGTATATGTTAATTATGGATTTATTACTTACTTGGCAGGTTTGTTGGGCATGTACATCCTGAACACACAGTTGCCACGGAATGGAAGGAGCTGCTCGTCCACTTTGATGTGCTGTCCAGGCTTGTAGCAGCGTTTGCAGGCGTCGATCGTGGCATCCCAAATCTTCCTGACGGGGGCAAGACGGTCGACCTTCACCCTCACCTCTCGTGTGGCCGATTCGTCAAATCGTAGTGCCCTCATGAGAAAGGTGAAACGGCATTCAGACATGGTGGCACGGTACAGGGACACCCCACGAAGAGGGTGCCACATCTCCTTGGTTGCGACGTGGTTGTCCTTCCTCACGCCAGACATGATCAGAATGCCCAACAAAGCCTTCAGCTCCATTATGCCAATGGGTTTAATGGTGTGGAGTTCCTGGCATTTGTATTTCTCCCTCAGGGCCTCCATCTTGGTGTTGGTGTGGACACCGATCTCTGCCAGGGTGGTGTCGGTCAAGAATAGGGATAGTATTTGGGCAGGTGTTTTGGCTTCTGCAGTCACCAATGTGGGACCCCCTTCTTCTATTCGTATCGTCCTGCTGAGTGAAGGTAGCTGTGGGTTAGGATCTTGGTGCCAAATTGTTCCGTCCCTGGCGGTAACTGTGGGTTGTTCACGTGAAAGTATGGGTGCGCCCTCAGCAGGTTGTAGGGGACCCCTCCTCCTTTTCAGGCTTTTCACCTCGTTAGGTGACAGGTCACCTTCAGGAGAGGGTGTGGGTGACGGTGGGAGGTCGTCGTGCTCTTGGTCTGGCGTAGGGCGTCGAGAGGTGCCTGGGGTGTCAGGTAAGCCCGGGTCGTCAGGAGCTTCTTCAGTAGCATGTAGTGCTGGGTCAAGGTACTGAAGCCTCCTGAAGCTGCCGAGACGCTCCCTAACCCTGGTGAGGGAGTGTACGCATGAGGAACGAGTGAGAGCAGGAGAGGTGGTAAGTGCGGTGCCTGGCGCCGGGCTGGTGGCGTCAGGCAAGTGGGGGCTCTCCGTATTGCCATCCAACTCTGACGAATCGCTATGAATTTCATCCTCTCCCCTCTCCTGACTCTCCCCATCACTTTCATCTTCGTCACTCGCCAGACAATAGGTTGCTGCCTCTTCGGCAGTCCAGGATCGGCGAGCCATGGGCAAATCTGCAAATGAAGAAAAAACACAATTTAGCAAAATATTCACCGACGCGCATATGGCAACATGAGACAACCTAGCTTGTGTGAGCACGTGGGTCCGTTATCTGGCTAAGTTGCCTATTAGTCTTATATTAATATCTCGAACACATTCTTGACAAAGGCACAGTAGCCTATACACAATTATCAACATTCAATAAAGTTACTTACCAGGTTAGTGCGTTGTCTGTGGGCAACGTAGGTTGCCAGTTTCGCCCTGTTCCCACAGAGCTAGAGCATAGCAGCTCCACTCACTGCTGGGGCTACCCGTAGACTGCCGCCCGGCAGGCCGATAACTTGGGAAACGGTCCTGTGTGATGCGCGCCGACCAAATAACGTGTTTCGCGCAACCCTCGCGTGCGCATTGGCAACGCCGTTTCCTCTTCCAGTTAAAGGGAGAGCAAGGTGGAGAAAGAGAGAGAGAGAGCGCTTGATTCAATACAGTTTTATAGGCAGGTCATTTGAGCATAAATCCAAAGAAGTTATCCTAACCCTTTACAATTCCTTAGTCCGCCCTCTTCTGGAATACTGCGTTCAATCCTGGTGCCCTTATTACCAAAAAGATATAAACAAGCTAGAACGAGTTCAGCGTAGAGTTACCAAAATGATACCTAGCCTAAAGAACAAACCATACGAAGTGCGTCTTAGAGAATTAAATCTATTTCCTTTAACCCAGCGCAGATTAAGAGGTGACTTAATTCAAGTGTTCAAAATCATCAAAGGCATCGACAATATGAACTGTAGTAAGTACTTCACTATCGACCAATCTAATTACACGCGGGGAAACGGTTGCAAAATTATTGGTAAATCTTTTAACTCACACGAATCTAAGAATATCTTCTTCAATCGAGTTGTCAACTTGTGGAATGGGCTTCCCCGAAACGTTATAGACCGCATCACCGTTGATTCATTTGAACTCCGCCTAGACAAATATCTCGCATCAAACCCGCGACTGACTGCGTTTGTAAATGAATAACTTTATTTTATTCCCCCCTCAGTTACTAACCCATCTGTCCCCTACTAACTTCCTAATCCTGCCACGGACATTAGTTCCAGGGCAGTAATTCCCTTTCCAATGTTCCCTTACCCACTCTTACCCACTGTTTGGACACTTGATCCTCAGTGTTTTGGAGAGCAAGCAACCTAGAAGGGTCACTAGATCTGTTGTTGCTTGATTTCCTTTGTACTCCTTTGTACTTTGTACAGTATATAGCAACTCTTGATTCCGTTTTGGATTTATGAATCCCAGTAAACCATAAAACATGTCTGTCTATATTCTTTTTTGTCCAAGCCTACTATTCCCAACCTTTTGGTTTCTTCGCATCCCTTCACAACAATTCCTTTCCATTCCACCCACTTCACTTTCTAGTTATCCCTTTCCTTTATTATCTGATATCTTCCCTCTCCACCATTTCTTTTAAATTTGTCATGTCACTTCCTTTCCTTTATCTCCCATGTTATTAGACGTATATTTTGTTTCCATCCCTTATTATCTCTTCATTTTCCTTATGTTCCTTTCTTTAAACTTTCGTTTCACTTTTTCCTTCCCGTCCCTCCCTTCCCATTCCCTGATTTATCTTACCCACTCTACAGTCTCCTTCCCTCCTGGCCCTGCTACCATGGTTAAGTCACAACAACTAATTGCTATCAAAAGGATATAGTTCCGCCTCTCGCTACATTCTGTTCGGTAAAGTTTGACAATTATGCACTGTAAATAGCCCAGCGCACGCCAGAAGCGACCAAGCACCGCATAACCTACCGAACTCATGTAAGCCGACTCGTAATCACCCAAGTTTAAGTTAAGTAACGAGCTCTTCATGCCTGCTTCCTCTTCCCCTATGTTCCCTACGGATCCGGAGGTGCTGCTAACGTCGCAGAACAGAGGTGCGGAGCGGACCTATTTAAACAGACTTATTTAACAGCATCAATGTAGAAAGGGTTGTATTTTCATTGCTTAAAATCACTCACATATACTATGTTATTCATAGTCCGAATAACGTCAAGGAAGCAACTGGGTTAACAATACCATAATTAGCCCTTTGTGTCCCAAAGGCTCTTCCTAAACTGAAGACAACTACTTAATGACAACAAGAATATATGAAAGAAAAGTGTCATTGTACTTAAAAGGTTAATGCGATTAACTCACTTACAGAAGTAAATCAACCATGAAGAAAGTAATGCACACAAAGACAACAGAAAACATATGATATGTGGAACAAATGCAAATAAAATATCTAGAAGGAAATACGAAAAATACAAACAGCAATATATACAGATTAATAACGGAATAACAAAGTAATAATGCACACAAAATATTAGACTTTACCTGTTAATGTGAAAACTGACAAAGAATAATGTAAGCAACGCAATCACTAAACATAAAGAACGCATACATTAGAAAATAGTGACGAAATGAAGTGAAGCGAATAATTTAGTCATTACCAAAAACGAATATATTTATGTGAAAGCTAATAGTAAAACATATGTGAAAAGGATTAAATAAAGTTAGCAGTATGATACGGTAGGCCTATATATGCATTTGCTGTTACAAGCTTAAAACAAAGTAACTTTGTTCTATACAATATCGTTTTAACTGTACTTTAATTTTGAGTTAGTAATTCTTTATTGCAACTTCCTTTCTCTAAGTCCCCCCCCCCCCTCTTGACCTCACTCCGGAAGTATTATTTTTCAGTGTTCACCAACATTCTTACACGGATTATATTATGCTCTGTCCCATTTATCGAAACTAAACGGAACGTAATTAAATTGTTCTTCCGGGTTCCTTTACTTTTCTGTTCGCATTTATAGGTGGCTCAAGCTCTCCCCCCCCTCTCTCTCTCTCTCTCTCTCTCTCTCTCTCTCTCTCTCTCTCTCTCTCTCTCTCTCTCTCTCTCATACAAATATATAGTACTGTATATAATTGGTCATGGTTGTATCGGAATATATTGGGTTCGTTGTATTTCATATGCGTTTTGTTTTCTGTTTTGCACGTTTTTGTATTTTTCGTTGGTTTTTCTTTAACCTGGTAATATAACTCTCGTTGTCACTAGATATCTTTAATAACTTTACGCTATTATTACTCATTTTTTGTCTTTAATTTGTATCTACCATTTATTCATGGTACATTAATTGTGAAATACTTTCTATTGGCAATCATTAACCACTCTCACTATTATGCTATGCATTTGGTTGATTCATAAAAAACAATAACTAAATAACAATATTTGCATGAACCCCTGCCTTCGTACGTTTCTTAAAGTTCCTGATCTACTTGAACATACTGTACACTCCAATTTACTACTGCTTTTATTATTGTTGTACAAATAATAATATTGTTCTCTTCATAACATCCGAAGACTCTCGCCGTTTATCGGGTTCATTCGTCGCACATAATTATCATCCTTAAGGCCGCGTCCCATACAGTACGTCAAGACCCGAAAAGAGCCGATCTTTTCAAAATATTTGAATTTTTGAAAAATCGTGCATGATCGAGTAACATCGTGTAAATAAATCGGCTCTACTCGAGTTGATCTGGAACTGGACGGGATGCCCGCCGACAGGTCCGTGAAGTCGGCCAATAATTAGTGTATGCACTATTTTTCAGCCTACTGTTTTTGATGGTCAGGGAAAAAAAAAGTTAAATTTTTGACGTGCTGCTGACGTATGTCGATCGGTTTTCGGACGTGCAGCAATCGTTTTTGACGTACAATAGTCGGGAAATAATCGGGCAAAATGTTCGAACAAGACTATAGTAAGCTCGACACGACCATGACATGACAAACGCCCGACTAAAAACAGACAACCAATCCGATCCTTTCGATAACGATATCGTTACTTCGTTAGTATCGTTATTTATCGAAGATATGGATATTTATCATATTTTAAATAAAAAATCTTAAATGCAGCAATGCTATCATTATTTTATTAGAAAAAAAAACACCTGCCATTACGAGGGTTCGGTTCGGCTTTTAGTTTGCCTATTTATTGACTATTCTGCGGATTTCTGCCTGTTTGGCAATTAACCCGCTGAGTGCCAGCCAATTTTGACGGTGTGCTTCTGCCAGTGCCAGATTTTTTGTTTTTGTTTTTTTGCTAAATCTATCAAGTTGGGAGAGAAAGGAAGGATAATGGTAAAAAAAACCACTCCCCTCGCCAGAAATCAGGTCCCCGATGGTCCCGAAAGTAGCTGAAAAGACACTATAGACTACAGAGACTTTTATGGTATCGGAATGTATGGGTGGGAGGGTGGTTTTGGGGTTGGTGGGGGGAAGGTAGAAGGGTAATTGACTTGTGTTACACATATGAAGCCGATTGGTGAGGTAGTTTCGCCCCCACGGATTTTCCATTTTTTCCTTTTCTTCGTACGGATACGCTAGAAGTGGGTGGTGGGAGGCGGTTGGGAGTGTGGTGGGGGGAAGGCAGAAGGGTAAGGGACTTGTCACACAAATATGGAACCGATTGGTGCAGTGTGTGTGGGGGTCTACAGCCCCCGACCTTTATATAGGGTTGGGTACTTGGTCGTGCTTCTGTCATAGGAGTCGACCCTGTCGGGTGACACACGTATGTATCGTGCGACACACTTGCGCAGCACATATGCTGCTCGTCTGGCAGACGGCTAACATCCTAACAACATCCAACTTAGCGTACTGTGAACGTGTTGCGATGACGTGTGTGTCGTACTGACATCGTAATAGGGTCATGAGTTAACGTGTGGCAGACGTATATGTGTCGTGAGTGACGTGTGAGTAACGTGTGACTGACGTGTGAGTGACGTGTGGCTGTCCTTGTCTGGCGAGCCTCGTGTCAAACGTGTCGATTCGGCAAAAAGTTGTTAAATCGGCTAACATCGGCCGTTGTCGTGTCTTGACGTACTGTATGGGACGCGGCCTTTTGTCATGTCATGGTCGTGTCGAGCTTACTATAGTCTTGTTCGAACATTTTGCCCGATTATTTCCCGACTATTGTACGTCAAAAACGATTGATGCACGTCCGAAAACCGACCGTCAGCAGCACGTCCAAAATGTAAAGTTTTTTTTTCCCCGACCATCAAAAACAGTCGGCTGAAAAATAGTGCATACACTAATTATTGGCCGACTTCACGGACCTGTCGGTGGGCACCCCGTCCAGTTCCAGATCAACTCGAGTAGAGCCGATTTATTTACACGATGTTACTCGATCATGCACGATTTTTCAAAAATTCAAATATTTTGAAAAGATCGGCTCTTGTCGGGTCTTGACGTACTGTATGGGACTCACTTTCCTCTCGGGCATATAATATAATCTCTCCATCCTGATGCCAGGCTTGCCTTTATATGGATTTATGTCCTTTAGTTGAATACTTTTACAGACTTGAGTTATTCTTTTCTCAGTTGACTATTGTGTGCCTCACATAAAGGAATTATCTTTTACAATTCTGTCCTTGTAAACATAAATATCTCCACCACTTAATGTTTGTTCTCATTCTTCATATAAGACGAACTCTTCCTAATCTTCCCCTCTTCCTTCCAAACCTAACTTAAGCCCACCTTTTCCCCTCCATGGTCACAGTCATCCCTTCAGTCTTCTGTAAAATGTATAAACATCCCTTTCTCTCTCTCTACATCTCCCAACTATACCTAATCATTCTTTGAACTTTCTTGTATAAGCATTTTGAATTCAACCTAGCATTGATTATCATTTTGTCTTGTCATAACAAAGTATTTTACCCCACTTTTCGTATATTTTATGGAAATGTAAATATGTCTTATATATTGTCATACCTTTTGTAGCTAAAACCACCAATTTCCTTATATTACCTGTTCTCACTTTTCGTTCTCCAAATATAATTATCCAGTCCACCCCCACCTCTCTCTCTCTCTCTCTCTCTCTCTCTCTCTCTCTCTCTCTCTCTCTCTCTCTCTCTCTCTCTCTCTTCGTTCACAATTGTTTGCTCGATATGTTATTACTTTTTCCTAGGGATTACCATAATCACTCACCATTTGCTTGTCTTGCACAAACCCTCACAATATTCTTCCAAGACGTTGCACTCTTCCCAGTCGTATGCTTTATTTTTGTTTTACCTTAATGTTTCGTCAACATCTATTATTTCGTTTACTGTGCCATATCTTTCCATACTTCTGTTCCCTGGAACGATAGCCTCATTATCCATAAATGATCATAACTATATCCCTCCAATATTTGCCCGTTATTGCACCTGTCCTAATTGTATCGAACGTCATTCTCTTCCTTTCATGATATTGTTTTTGTTACCTAACCTGTCTTTATTTCTATTCCTTAGATCATTACTCTCCCTGTCCATAGTCCCATAAGTATAGCAATCAGTATAATTTTCCCTCCCCGGTCCTGAAGTATGTAGTCACATTTCTCCTTTGTCTTACCCTATTATTAGTTATTTTCCGATTATTAACTATTATTTAATTCCTTTTCATCGACCTTCCATAAAATTACATTAACAACCCCACCCAAGGTTCACCCAATCCTATTCCTGAAATTTTACTCAATCCCTTCTTTTACCTCTAACATTTCTCCTATATTGTACCTGACCTGTCTGATTACACCCCTCACGTCAATCTATATATTGTCAGAGCCCTGCGTATCATCCGTTTCAGAGTTTTCATTCCCTTTCCTGAAATGTGATCGATGCCTTTTCTCTCTTTCCTTTGCTGATAAGCTGAAACGCTCCTCTCCCGCTCCTTATACATCTAAACGTATTACATTGTACAGGTTTCCTTCCCCTTCCTTTCCTGTATATTTTGGTCACCCTTTCCTGAACCGTTTTCTTTCTTCCCTTAGTCTTGCTCACTTTACAATGTGTTTGTATAGACTTATATATACCCTATCAATAAATTACCAAAGTACCAATTATATACTCTATCAGTACATTATCAAAGTACCAATCTTCCCAGACATCCTCTTACCTTACCTTCTCTTAACTCTCTTTCTTCATCTATTTTCTTTACCTTTCAAACCTTATTCTCAATTATCCAACTTTTCGTTATTCCTCTTCCCTAACCAAGCCTCACTCTTTCTATAAGCCCTAGTAACAACCCTCACAGGCTTTGGATATTTGTTTAATCCATTTTCGGTATCCAACAAAGTCTATACTTCACTTCCCTAAACCATTCATATTCGTTTCCAAATGTTGTCCTTTCAAAGTGCATTCCCCAATATTCAAATTGTATTACTCCCGTTATATTAATGATAAATATTTTTCATCCAATACAACCCCAGTTTATATCATCTCTGAACTTTTTGTTCTTGCCTCAGTCCTTCCTTATCTTTCAACAGTTCCTCTTTACTAAAGACGGTGTCACACAAGCGCTTTTACCGGCATTTTCTTCTGGCAATTGTGGTCTGACATTTTCTAAAGTAAAGTTATATATTTTTTGTCAGTCATATAGATTCAGTCTACTGTAGTTGTCTACTCCAATCCGAAAATACCAAACGTAGTTACAGACAAAATTGCTAATCGAAAATTTATGGAAAAAGCGCTCTTGTGACATCGCCTTAAGCATTTTATCTAACGCATGCCATCCTACCCGACTTTCCTCTCCTCCTCTCTCTGATTTTTTGTCTCGTCTTTGTTCATCTTCCCAAACCATTTATCTCCCATTCCATAAACTGTAATATAATTCCTCCAGACATCCCCCCTCTTACAATATATACATGTAGTTTTCTCGGGTTCCTCTTTCTCTTATCCTTCCAAAGCCCCTTTCTCAGCGACCCGACTTTTTCTTCCTTTCTCCGCCCTCCCCTCTTACCCACAGATCCCCTCAGAACATTGACAGTTTTACTGTACACGGTCCATAGCCTCTGAATACCAATACTGAGTGAATGGTTCAGTGGCTATCCGAGCTGCTTCTGTCTCTAGTCAAAACAACCCAAAGAGAGCAGCTGTACCCGGACAACTCGACCAGTAGACCATTTCCACCAATAAACCTTTTCTACCAGTACACTATTTCAGCCAGTAGATCACAGACGGTGCCAACTCAACCAGGGTAAACTAAATCAGTGTTAAATCAAAGTATTAACATAACCTAATTGAACATGTGAAGTCTAATATAATTGTTCTGTTTAAAATATATAGGTTATCATAGTCTACAGGTTAAAGTCTCTAGTCAAACTGCAAAGCCAATGAAGCTTACATTTCTTACAAAGAACATACGATATACTGTTTCACGCTCAAAAGTCATGTTCTACATCCATAATTATTAAAATTTGGTGATCATTAGTTGGACGAAAAACAAATATCTTACCACATGTCAACAAACATTAGGTTAAGACCGTTCTGGCGGCGCCACCATTTCGGAGCGATATATATATATATATATATATATATATATATATATATATATATATATATATATATATATATATACGTGGTGGAGGTGGAGTCTAAGAGTAGGTACCAGGCCAATTAACATCTCTCAAGGAAACTTAAGAATGAGGTAAGCAGCAACACAACACATACACCACCTTCCCTCTTCCATGTTTTAAGTAAATTGCGTTGGTGGTATTGATGGTGGTGGAGGTGGTAGTAGACATAATAATTATACAGAACAGAACCAGATAAAAGAGATGATAGACAGCGAGGAGAACGAGGATGATAGAAGATAAAAATACTAAGTTAGTGCAAAACATTGATTTGTATGTTTAGATATTTCATAAGAGAGCAATAATATAGATGATATTTACCTTTATCGGTAGTTATTATGATGACAAAGAAACAAACATGTGTTAATAATGGCTTGAATGTTTTATATGAGACGTCAAACAAGGTTCGGAGAAGTAAAACAAAAAGGAGTCAGAAACAATGAATGTGAGAGTATGTAGAAGTAATATAGGATATTAAAATTAAGAAGAAATACTGGAATTTGGAAAATAGGAAGGCAACCATGAGAGACAAGTCACTGAGGACTGGAGGTAGTGAAGGTAACTGAGGGAGAATATTCCATAACAAGATATTCCTGATTTACGAGTATGTTGATCACGTTAGTTTCTTGTCTACCAGCTCTTGTCATTACGCAATAGAGATTTCGTTATTTTTTTTAATCATATTTTTATTTGTAATTATTGTAAATGTATGATATTCATTGTCGGTGCTTTCGTTTATTAGTTGGAAATAATTAATATGCATTTAAAAGGAGGTAGTACATTATTTGTAAATGATTGACATAACTCAGTGTATATAATCCAAAACACAGAACAAACTTATACATATTGATAATATAATTAAACGACTCTATGCATAAGACGAACATTTAATATTGAGAATGTAATTAAATGACATTCTTTAGCGGGGCCCGACTTAAGTCCGTATGGAGAAGAAAGGACTATGTGGCAGGGCCCGACTTAAGTCTGTGTGCAATTTTGGCGCAATATTGGCTCTGAGAGAGAGACGAGCGACGGGAGGAGCATAGGTTGCCTCATGACCGCTCGCCACGGTTGCCGTGGGCCTACTGACATATACTACACACACACATCCACCCTCCCTCCCTCGCTACACATGTAATTATGTAACGAAATGACCGTATTTTAGCGATTTTGCCCTTCGGTTGCACGATCGTTGCAAGACAACCAGTGATCATAGAAGGATGGTTCAGGTGTCATTGGAAAGCTCAACTAACGCCCTTTCAGGGATACATAATTGTATTACGCTATGGCTCTTGTTTATGCATGAAAAAGAGAACAGAAATAAGCTCGTTTCGGGTAAAACCACCCGCTTGGCAGGTAGTAGAATTTACCGACCTAGCCGCTCGTTGAGTGTTAATAACAGAACAAAACATCAATATATACGATGTGTTTCTACTCACTCATTCGAAGATGAAAATGATGGACACAATGTACTATTTCTACTTCATTACAATTAAAATCATCTGTGTGGCAACTACTTTAATCAAAGCATATATCACTTGCAACTATAACAGCCCCCTGGGGGTTAGGGAATAGAATATGCCCCACGTGCCTTCTGCGTGTCGTAAGAGGCGACTAAAGAGGTTGGGTCGGTGGGCTTGCGACCCCCACCCGGAAAAAATATCTAAGCAAAGAAAAACGAACGAACAGCCTCGGATGCGGACGGAACCAACGTTGACGAACCACGACCGACTAAGGACATGCCTTCGGACATTCTGAGAATGGCTACGTGGAATGTTAGTGGCATGAATGATGGAACAAAAGAGAGAGAGGTTCTGGAAGTGTTAGTGAATGCCCGGCTGGATGTATGTGGAATGACAGAGACCAAATGGAAAGGTTCAGATGTGAGAGAATGGGAATGTGGAATGGGTGTGTGTGCTGGAGTGAGTGAAGGAACAGCGAGAGAAGGTGCATGTTTGTTTGTAAGTAGCAAATGGAAGGAATGTGTAAGAGAGTATGGGTCTGTGGGTTCAAGGATTGTGTGGGTGAGAATGAAAGTAGGAATACAAACGTGGGTGATTGTATGCGTGTATGCCCCGACAGAGGATATACTTGAAAGAAAGAAAGAGGAGTTCTGGATGAATGTGGAGGCGTGCCTGGAGAAGTTTGACAAGAACGAAAGAATATTTCTGATTGGGGATATGAATGGTAAGGTGGGTGATAGGAAAGTTGAGGGAGTGGTGGGAGGGTTGGGGGTACCATCAGAGGTGAATGGGAATGGTAGTGCACTTGTGGACGTATGTGTGGGAAGGAGGCTGTGGATAGCCAACACCTTCTTCCGACACAGAATGATCCACAGGTACACGTGGAAACGGATGTTGACGATGAAAGATAAGACAGTGGTGGAACGAAAGTCATTGATTGATTATGTATGTGTGGATGAACGAATGAAGAAATCTGTGATGGATGCTAGGGTGTATAGGGGTATTGGAGGGGGTCTGTCTGATCATTATGTAGTGGTAGCTAAGGTTAGGATACAAAAGAAGTGGGTGAGGAGAGCGGGAGGGAGGCGAGAGGAGGGTGGAATGGTGAGGAGGGTGGAGAGGTTGCAGGAGGAGGAAGTCAGGGAGGAGTACAGGAGAGCAGTGGAAAGACGACTAGGTGGGTTCGACCTGGAAGTTATGGAGGAAGTGGAGGAGATGAGCAAGGTGTTTAAGGATGAGATCTGTGCAGCATGTGAGGAGGTGTGTGGAGTGAGGAGAAGAGGGAGGGGAGTGAAAGGTACAGCATGGTGGACAGAAGAGGTAAGAATAGCTGTGGAAGAAAAGAAGAAAGCATATAGAGTGTGGTTGGGTAGTAGAGGGAATGAAGATTCCGAGAGACAGAAACGAGCGAGGTACGTGGAGAGTAAGAGGGTGGTGAAGAGAGTAGTGAAGGAAAGTAAGAGAAGAGTAGATGAGGAATTTGGAAGGAATCTGAGTGTAAAATGGAGAGAGAGTAAGAAACTGTTCTGGAAAGAAGTCAAGAAAGTTAGGGAAGGTAGCAAGGGAAACAGTAAGGGTGTGAAAGATAAGAATGGGAGAATGCTAGCCGAGAAGCAAGAGAGAGTCGAAAGATGGAGGGAGTACTTCAGTGAGTTGCTAAATGAAAGGAATGAAGAGCCAGCAAACATAGCTGGATATGGTATGGGAGGGAGAAGAAGAGAAGTAGTGGAGGAGGAGGTGGGGATCAGGAGGTCAGAAGTGTGGGAAGCCATGAAAAGAGTGAAGTTGGGGAAAGCACCAGGAACAGATGGAGTGTGTGGGGAAATGTTGAGGTATGGTGGTGAGATAGTGATAGAATGGGTATGGAAAATGTGCAAACTAGCATGGGAGAAGGGGAGTGCACCCGATGACTGGAAGACTGGCATAATAGTCCCCCTATATAAGGGCAAAGGGGAAAGAGGAGTGTGTGGTAACCACCGAGGAATATGTCTTCTAAGCGTAGTAGGGAAGGTATACAGTAGGGTAGTGATTGAGAGAGTGAGAGTGAGAACGGAGAAATGGATAGGCGACGAGCAGGGAGGTTTTAGGAAGGGAAGAGGATGTGTAGATCAGATTTTTACCCTGAATTGCGTTGTGGAGAAGTATCTGGAGAAGAAACAAAAGGTGTATGTTGCCTTTATGGACTTGGAGAAGGCCTATGACAGAGTGGATAGAGAAGGTTTGTGGAAAGTACTTAGAATATACGGAGTAGAGGGCAAGTTGCTGAAAGCAGTGAAGAGCATGTATGAGGGTGCAAAGGCGGCAGTACGTGTGGAGAGTGAGCAGAGCGAGTTCTTTGACCTGAATGTTGGTTTGAAACAGGGGTGTGTGATGTCCCCGTGGTTGTTTACTGTATATATGGATGGAGTCATGAAAGAAATACTATCAAGAGCAGTGAATGTTGGTGTATCGCTGAAAAGGGAGGGAATTGAGTGGAAGCTACCTATACTGCTGTTTGCGGATGATACAGTTCTGATGAGTGATAATGAATGGGAGTTGCAGGGTCTGGTAAATGAGTTTGGAACAGTGTGCGAAAAACGGAATTTGAAGGTAAATACGGGGAAGAGCAAGGTTATGGTCTTCGAAAGGGGTGAAGTCACAGAGTGTGAGGTGAAGCTGAACGGTCAGGCTATGGAGATCGTCAACTCTTTTAAGTATCTGGGCAGTGTGTTGAGTAAAGATGGGACTATGGATAAAGAGGTGCGGGAGAGGGTACAACAGGGGAAGAGGGTTGTAGGAACGCTAAAAGCAGTAACAAGAAATAGGGTGGTCAGTATGGAAGTGAAGAAGTCCTTGCATGACAGTGTGGTAATCCCGACACTGACTTACGGAAGCGAAGCATGGACGTTGGTTGAGAGACTCAGACCAAGAGTGAGAGCAGTGGAAATGAATTACTTAAGGAGTGCGTGCGGAGTTACATGGAGGGATAGACAGACTAATGAGGAAGTAAGAAGGAGGTGTGGTGTGGAGGTAGATGTGCTGGAAAGTGTGAAAAGGAACAACTTGAGATGGTTCGGCCATATGGAACGTATGGAAAGCGAGAGAATGACTAAGAGGGTGTACGAGAGCGAGGTGGAGGGACAGAGGGGGAGATGTAGACCGAATATGAGGTGGAAGGATGGAGTGAGGAACTACATGAACGAAGGCGGTGCTGGTTGGGGGGAGGGGCGTCGACTGACTGGGGACAGAGGTGCATGGGGGCGGTTCGTTCGTGGCCACCCCTTCGGGGATCACGGCGTCAGGCAATAGATAGATAGATAGAACTATAACAACTGTTGAAAATTACATGATAACTGAGACATCTTCCAAGGAGAACATGTACCCCTTATCGGTATTTGTTTTAGCAAAGATAGTTGCATAAACTAGCCATAAGTCAGATATATATATATATATATATATATATATATACTGTATAGGGCCTATATATATTTTATTTTGTTCATGTGAGTAAGGAAAACAAAAGAACTGTCTGTAGCGAGAACCTCCCCCAGAGTTGAAAGAGTGACAGGGCCAAAAGCAAGGGACGTTCAAACCAACATGCCTGGACACATACATTTTGAAGCAATTTAAGAGGGAAAGACTGATACTGGTAGAGATTTCTAGATCTAAGCTGTTCAATAGAAGAAAGACTTAGAATAACGTTTCACTCTTGCGTTGGAGAGTTGCACAGAGTAGGGGTTGGATTGTGTTGCAAGAAGGGCCCTATGAGCTGTACGAAAAAGGGGTGGTATACACTGAAAGAGCTCTGAGGAACACTGATTATTGTAATAGCGGTAGAATAGTGCGAGAGATGCAACATTGTGGCGAAGAGAGAGAGAATGCAGAACATTGGTGATTGGTCAACCGCTCAATGCTCAGAACAAAATCCAAACAAATATCCAGTAATTCAGTATATCAAACAACCCAGAGCTCATTCATATTTTTGAAATGTGTCGAATGAAATTGAAAACAAATATGACGATTAACCCTTTCACGCACATATGACGCAGAGGTTGCCAGATTTGCAATAAGAAATAGAGTTCTCTCACTCTTATAATTAGCTCTCCAAAATTAGTTTTCTGCCCACAGCTAACTCAAAGACAACTGCAGAGGTTAAAGTAACTAAACTAAAGGTTTATAAATGCCCCTGATGGTAACAAAGGCTTTAAATTATCCATAATAGGTTCAAAGTCGCGTCATATTTCGGAGAGGGTTAAATATCCACCAACAATCTATCATTCACCCACACAAACAGCCACTCTCGCATAACAACACAGCAAGGGAACCCAAGGTGGAAGAGGGTACTGATCTTAACAGTGTGAGAAAAGGGTGAGTGTGTGTGTGTGAGAGAGAGAGAGAGAGAGAGAGAGAGAGAGAGAGAGAGAGAGAGAGAGAGAGAGAGAGAGAGAGAGAGACAGAGAGAGAGAGAGAGACAGAGAGAGAGAGAGAGACAGAGAGAGAGAGAGAGACAGTGAATGAGAGTGAGCGTAAGAGAGAGAGAGAGAGTGGTAAAGTCAAACAAATGTGGCTAGCTACGTGAGGAGAAAGCAGAATGCAGACTGGTGAGGAAAGTTACCTAGAGTTACATACATACACATACTACATAGACCATTTGGTCCAAATTCGGTGATATGGCCTTTAAATTACTGGCAAAATATTATTTCCCATCTATTCAGACAATGAAGGTAAAGGACAGCAAAGCAAAAACACTCTCTGCCCACCCTCATTCTACAGAAAAGCCGTAGGCTACTGGAAAATAATTAAAAACAAAATACTTTTGTAAATGTTACAGAACTGACAATGTATGAACATAATATAGAAAAGATAGATAACAACAAACATTATCATTTAAGGTTAAGCATGCACCTCACAACCATGTTTTGTTATATTTAAGGTTAAGCATGCACCTCACAACCATGTTTTGTTATATTTAAGGTTAAGCATGCACCTCACAACCATGTTTTGTTATATTTAAGGTTAAGCATGCACCTCACAACCATGTTTTGTTATATTTAAGGTTAAGCATGCATCTCACAACCATGTTTTGTTATATTTAAGGTTAAGCATGCACCTCACAACCATGTTTTGTTATATTTAAGGTTAAGCATGCACCTCACAACCATGTTTTTGTTATATTTAAGGTTAAGCATGCACCTCACAACCATGTTTTGTTATATTTAAGGTTAAGCATGCACCTCACAACCATGTTTTGTTATATTTAAGGTTAAGCATGCACCTCACAACCATGTTTTGTTATATTTAAGGTTAAGCATGCACCTCACAACCATGTTTTGTTATATTTAAGGTTAAGCATGCACCTCACAACCATGTTTTGTTATATTTAAGGTTAAGCATGCACCTCACAACCATGTTTTGTTATATTTAAGGTTAAGCATGCACCTCACAACCATGTTTTGTTATATTTTGGTAACAATACACCTATGACTAAAAGATGCCGATTTAATTTGTAATAAAATTAGTCAATGTTGACACCTTCAATGAGTGATTCAAGATGCCTGTATCAGTTATCTACTACGTCATTGGTAAAATAGTGATTGAGACTATTTCCTCTGGTAGGGAGACGTAGGACAGGTAAATATTCATATATATAAATATTATGTATTTATGTGTTTAATTATATGTTGCTAAATTGTTTGCGAATTTTGAAACATTTTATTAACTCAACTCTTATTCACTCTCTCCTTATATGCGAACAGGATGAGTTCCTGCAACCTCTCCTCATAAGACTTGCTTTTGAGAAATGTAATCAATTTGATGGTTCTTCGATGATGAAGAGAGAGAGAGAGAGAGAGAGAGAGAGAGAGAGAGAGAGAGAGAGAGAGAGAGAGAGAGAGAGAGAGAGAGAGAGAGAGAAGTGATGGGCGTTAATATAAGTACTGACATTAAGCACTCTCCTAGCTTTACATATGATACCTATTCCCTTCGCAATTTGTTTTTAATAATATTAATGTGGTCTGACTAAGATAATTTTGAATCAATTGTAACACCTAGAAATTTAACATTGTCTACTCTCCTTAGGTCTGTTTTGTTTATTCCAACATTATAATTATTATTTTCCTTTTTACCTTAAGTATGAAAAACCATGTAATTAGTTGTGTCCATTTGTAATGATAATTGGTTTACATTTACCCATTCAATTACTTGTATTAGTTCTTCATTTATTTTAGTAAAAACACTATCTACATCTGTACCCTCCCAAAAAAGATTTGTGTCGTCAGCAAAGATAATAGGTATCATAGTCTTAGACTCATATACTGTAAAATATAATGTTCATATATTAAAAACAGCAGGGGGCCTAATATAGATCCGTGAGGTACACCATACCTGATATATTTAGTTGATGATATAAATCCATGATAATTTACCTGTTCCTGTCAATCTGCCAAGTAACTTTCAAACCACTTATATGCCAACCCTCATATCCCATATGAGTATAATTTTCCCAACAAAATTGAATGGTTCTCTGTGTCGAAGGCATTGCTAAAATCTAAAAACATTTGAACAAATACCTTACCCTTATCCATTGCATCAGTTATATTATCAATTAATGTGATCAAGGTTAGGCTTGTACCGTATCCTGCTCTAAACCCATATTGGTGCTTATATACAATATTATGTTTCTTTTAAAGAACTGTCCACTCTACTGTAAATTAATCTTTCAAAAACCTTTGAAAAAAGACAGATACCAGCCTATAATTACTAAATAACGTCTCATTACCACATTTGTGCAAAGGAATTACAGTTGCAATCTTAAATTCTTTTGGAAATATACCTTGTGTGAGTGACAAATTTATAAGATGCGCTAACACCTCGTTGACTACCAAGTGTGTTTCTTTAAGTACATTAGCTGTAATCCCATCCCAACCTGAACATTTATTTCCCAGTGACATAATTATGGTATCGATTTTTTGAGGTAAAACTGGAGCGAAAAACAAAAGTGAGTCACAATAACTTCTGGATACATAATCACGATAGTCCTTGTTATTTGGTGGAATGTTTTCACTCAAGTTGTGCCCGACATTGACAAAAAAATCGTTAAATCTTTTAGCGATGGTTTTAGAATCATCTACCCTTTCATCATCAATTTGAAAACTATTAGCTCTTTTCATTTGCTGTCGTCTGTTAATTATTTATTTTAGTACCCCCCAGGACTTTCTCACATTATTTATATTAACCCTAAACAATTGGTGATAATGTTTACGCTCAACTTTTCGCATGAATCTCTGTAGTTTTTGTTTATAGTTTTCATATTTATTTTTGTTATGTAGGTAGGGTCTCTTAAGTGGTGTTATGCTGCATATAACTTATTTGTATACTTAATTGATTTCTTCAACCCTTCCGTTAACCATGTTTTCAGGTGAGATGACGGGGTGGAAAAGAACACAGCTGAAGGTGGAAAGAGAAACCACACAGTCCCCCCTGTTTTCCCATCCTCTAATACCTGCAGCAATATTACAGTCTACCCTGCAAAGAGGACGTACCCATGCTCTAATACCTGCAGGTATACTACAGTCTACCCGCCAAATGAAACCACATCTGGGACCTACAAGAAGTTCGAGCCCAGACCAATTGCAGAGACCCCTTTCCAGCCAATCACAGAGCCTGAGACAAACAAGAAAGGCAGGCACTCAACAGCAGCCAGATTTGGAATACGACGAAGAAGAGTTTATGCTAATTCTACATAAAGATCCAATACATTACCTCTACAGATGGGACCAAGAGAATCACCTCTACAGTACCTCATTTGAGGAGCGGAAATAATAGAAAAAGAGTTAGGAAAAACAAAAGCATGGCCTGCAACACAGAAAAAAACAGGAAAGATGAATCTAAGAAAAACATTTATCTTGCAGCCATGCAAGCATTTTATATAAAAAAGTATAATCTTAAGATATAGAGAATAATATTGTACATGTATTATTAGGGTAAGTATATTTTTAGAACAATGATTGCCTTCAGAGTGATGAAAATACTGAAATTCCCATGTCCCTACTATTCTGAGATTTAAATTATCATCCAAATATAGCCTGACTGAAACTGAGAGAAGGCATGCAAACAAGGGTAATACCTTCCACTGGTTCAGCTTTTAGTGGGTAGATAACAGTGTTGGCTAGACTCTTCTATAGGACAAGCCTGTCCCTATAGTAAAGTTCAACTGGGGTGGCGAACGAGAATGTGTCTGTGAGAGAGGCAGCTCCCTCTGATGTCCAGCCGGAGGAAGAACTACGAGTCCTACGTCGTCCAGATTCTCCCTCATGGATATTGCTTCTCCTCTACACCCGTACCCTAAGTGTATCTATGTTTATAAGTTTTGTGAATTATTGTGAAGGCAATATAGAATATGCGAGTGTTCAATTTAACTTTTTCGTAGAGATCCACTTCTAGGACTCCACTTGTCAATTTAGTACACGTGTGAGATTAATCGAACTTAGATACGTACAGTGATTTTATATAAGTACTGTTTATTATCTACATTGTTCGTGTTCAAGCATTTGATCAACTATTGTTTACCTACGTTCCATAGTCGATACTATACGTAATACTTAGTGAATGCTCTCAGATTTTATTCTGTTGTGTTATTACTCATTGTGTGTCCAAGGCGAAGTGAGGTGTGTAACAAGAGCAATTTTCCTTCTTAAATCTTACAACTCAAACTCAGGACAGTGCTACATCCAGTTGTTATAAGAGATCACTTAGTGTATGAAGACGCCACTATTGAAAAAAAAAAAAAAAAAAAAACATTCCGTTGAGTTAGAATTAATCTATGTTCAAGATTTCTAATTGATATTAGTTCTTGTGAATAATCTAATCATATGCGTTACCCGGGCTATGTAATTCTTTCACCACCAATCATTGTAGCTTTTATTAAAGTCATAGTATAGCACTACCTCATTCTGTGTTCTATTCAGTAGTTGGTTAATTCATTCAAACTAACTTGTCTATAGCTATCGTGCCGCTATAAGTTTATTCACTATATCTATTGTGAATCTGATTTCCTCTTTTCGTGTGATTTTAACTCATTTACGATTGAATTTATTATGTGTGTATCGTGCGAGAGATTGTTTCGTGTTTGATGCTTTGTAAGTGACGCCATTATTCACTAAAAGAGTAAAACGTATTCAACTCTTTATAAGTCACCTTGAATTCCATTACTCCTACTCAATATAGTAGAGATTCTGATGCCCCATTTACCTGTACCTTTGCTTATGTAATAACAATTAGTGTAATTATTCCATGTGTATATTGTGTCTTGGAGAGTGATTGAGTAATCTAAAAGTAACATTTATCAAGCGAGATGTGTTCCTGTTGAGCATTATCTGATTCTAAATATCGGAAGCCCGGATTATAATAGAATACATAATAAAGCGAGTTCGATTACAACCCGGCATAACATCTGGTAACAATAGTTCGATTACAACCCGGCATAACATCTGGTAACGATAGGTGGATTTCAAAGTTACTAATGGAAAACATTTATCGAAGCTTTGTGAAAACAACTGGTGAAATAATGAAAGCGCATGCTGGCAATTAATTATTAGTGGCTAATATCTCTGTCCAATCTGTATTTTGTAACAGTTCTAAATGCATCAATAATTTTCGTACTATATATTATCTTCATGATTAATTTATCTTCTTCAATCAATGAAGTTAATATGCTAAAGATGGGAAAATGATCAGATATATCAGTTGTGAGTATTCCATTAATATAAGTTTTATTGTATACATCATTACAAAATATATTGACAATTAATGTGGCTGATTGATCTCTTACTCTCGTAGGTCTGTAAACAAGTGGCATAAAATAATATGAAAATAGTAATTCAGAGAACTCGGCTGTACTATTATGTCTATTCACATTTAATAAGTTAATGTTAAAGTCGCCCATCAAAAAAACAATTTTCCGTTCACGATAAAGATATTCCAATAACTCTGACATGCACTTCAAAAACTCCTGGACATTTGCACTCGGTGGTCTATAAATAACAACTACTATTATATTTGTATGAGTACTAATTAAGCGCCCATCCATCTCAATAAAAACAGATTCAACATATGTATTAATTACATTAAGTTCTTGTATCTTCCTAAAAGGTATGTAACTCCTAATATATATAGACACTCCTCCTCCTCTTTTATCTTTCCGAAAAAAATCAACCTGTATATGAAATATATGTGACACACAACATGACAACTACATATTTCTCATACATTATCAAACGACAGACATTAAACAAATTATCCAATGCATTCCCTGCAAGACACACATAAGCAACATAAGTTCTTGCATAATTGGTCCATAATAACGATTTAACTCACTATTATATTAACTATTTTGTCATCTAGTGGCATTTAATTCTGACCGCCATCCTGACAACTACTCCTCCACTAACCACTAATACACAGCTTAGCGATTCACTCAACATGTACGCATTGATCCTCCTGTTACATATCCATAGTTCCTTCCCTCTGTTGTACACGGTGATAATATATACATAACACTATTTGTTACCATTTATGTGTATCAGGTTTTTGTGGTACACTCCAACAGGCACAATCTGACATCAATCCATTCCTTCCCCCAACTATCCCACTCCATTACCCATCCCTCCACCCTCCAACATCTCTCCTCGTAAACTCACCCCACAACTCATCCCTCCAGCACTCCCCCATCACTGTCACTTCAACCACTACCCAACTAAATGTATAAAACCCTGGTACAAAGGAGTACAAAGGAGTACAAAGGAGTACAAAGGAAATCAAGCAACAACAGATCTAGTGACCCTTCTAGGTTGCTTGTCCTCCAAAACACTGAGGATCAAGTGTCCAAACAGTGGTTTAGAGTGGGTAAGGGAACATTGGAAAGGGAAATACTGCCCTGGAACTAATGTCCGTGGCAGGATTAGGAAGTTAGTAGGGGACAGATGGGTTAGTAACTGAGGGGGGGATAAAATAAAGTTATTCATTTACAAACGCAGTCAGTCGCGGGTTTGATGCGAGATATTTGTCTAGGCAGAGTTTAAATGAATCAACGGTGATGCAGTCTATAACGTTTCGGGGAAGCCCATTCCACAAGTTGACAACTCGATTGAAGAAGAAATTCTTAGATTCGTGTGAGTTAAAAGATTTACCAATAATTTTGCAACCGTTTCCCCGCGTGTAATTAGATTGGTCGATAGTGAAGTACTTACTACAGTTCATATTGTCGATGCCTTTGATGATTTTGAACACTTGAATTAAGTCACCTCTTAATCTGCGCTGGGTTAAAGGAAATAGATTTAATTCTCTAAGACGCTCTTCGTATGGTTTGTTCTTTAGGCTAGGTATCATTTTGGTAACTCTACGTTGAACTCGTTCTAGCTTGTTTATATCTTTTTGGTAATAAGGGCACCAGGATTGAACGCAGTATTCCAGAAGAGGGCGGACTAATGAATTGTAAAGGGTTAGGATAACTTCTTTGGATTTATGCTCAAATGACCTGCCTATAAAGCCAATTATTTTGTTTGCCTTCTTAACAACTTCTGAACATTGTTGACTCGGTTTTAGGTTACTCGATATTGTTACTCCCAGATCGGTTTCTCTGTTTACATTCTTAAGCTGAGTGCCATTCATCGAATAGTTTGCTTTCTCATTTAGGTATCCGATATGTAGTACTTTACATTTATCCGCATTGAAACTCATTTGCCAAATTTGGGCCCAACATGACAATTTATCTAGATTGTGTTGCATATCGTCAACTTGTTCTTTTGAGAGTACGCTATTTGCAATTTTTGTATCGTCAGCAAATTTTGAGATTGTACAGGTGAGACCCTCATCTATGTCGTTGATGTAAATTAGAAAGAGAATTGGTCCTAGTACCGATCCCTGGGGTACCCCGCTACTTACATTGGTCCATTTGATGCCTTACCGTTTATGACTACTCTTTGCTTTCTGTCGCTGAGCCAATTTTCTATCCATTTCAACACACCGTCTTGTATTCCATGCGCTTTTAGTTTTAGCAGTAAACGTTTGTGGGGAACTTTGTCAAAGGCCTTTTGAAAATCAAGGTATATAATATCTACAGCTTTACTCTCATCGTAGAGGTTGAGGATATCGTGGAAGAAGTCTAAGAGGTTTGTTAAACAGGAACGTTTTTTACGAAAGCCGTGTTGAGTATCTTTAAGTATGTTATTTTCCTCTAAGTGATTTACGAGTCTGTCTCGTATGACCGTTTCTAGCATTTTACATACAACTGAGGTTAAGCTAATTGGACGATAGTTACTGGGTAGGGATTTGCTGCCTTTTTTGAATATCGGTGTTACGTTGGCTAGCTTCCACTGATCGGGCATAGTTCCAGACTGCAAGGATTTATTGAATAGTAATGTCAGTGGTTTAGAGAGCTCATCCTTAGCTTCCTTTAGAACTCTAGGCGAGATTGTATCAGGTCCAGGCATTTTATTTACCTTGAGTTTATCTAAACAATTCAATACTTCTCTCTCTGTAACGGTGATATTGCTTAGAACATCTGAATTATCAATCTGAATCGGCGATGGTGTAGGGATATCACTGAGGTCTTCTGTTGTAAAAACTGATGCAAAGAAGGTATTGAGGGCATTACTCATTTGTTCTTCGTCTTTGGTGTATTCTCCATTTTCATCGACTAACGGTCCAACAGTTGAAGTAACAACTTTTTTCTTTCTGATATAACTATAGAATTCTTTCGGGTTTGTTTTACTTTGATTCGCAATATGTAACTCTAAGGTCTTTTTACTTTGCTTAATTAACTTTTTGGCTTTGCGTCGTAGCTCTACAAATTTCAGCCGTTCTTCGTCATTTTGTGAGGATTTTAATCTATCATTAGCACATTTTTTAGCAAGCAGGCAGTTTGAAATATCTTTATTCCACCATTTGGGCTTATTATTATGGCCTGGACGCCGAGTTTTTGATGGTATGCAGTCTTGCACTGCTTTTAGGTAAGTGGCTTCGAATAACTTCCAAGATGTATTTATGTCGTTATTGTGAATTAAAAAGCTCCAGTCAGTTTCTTTAAACATAGCTCTAAGTTTATGGAAGTTTGCTTTCTTGAAATTAGGGACTTTTTCGATGCTACTATTTGGTTCGTTACTAGTAAACTTTAAAGTGAAAGTTATCGTACGATGGTCGCTGTTACTGAATTCATCACCAACATTCAAATTCTCTATTAATTCTTCTTTTGTTGCAAGTACAATGTCAAGAACGTTATTACCACGGGTCGGCGTTCCAACAAATTGATAAAGCGAACTCTCTTGCAAGTTCGTATACAAGTCATGTCCGGAGTGTGAAGTAAGAGTATCGCCCCACTTGGTCACAGGTAAATTAAAGTCACCAAAAATTACGGTATCTTGTGAGTTACTTACATCTGCAATTTGTTCGTAAATTTCTCGGTCAGTTTGCACTGATTGAGCTGGAGGTCTGTATATTAATGCAAGTATTATTTTGGTACCTTTATTATTCTTTATTAGCACAAAAGATGCGTCGACGTTCACAATTTGAGGTTTTGACAAGAGGGTAGGGTTAAGACTTTCTTTGATATAAAGTAAAACGCCACCTCCATTTCGATTTATTCGGCTTTTCTCAAACATTACATAACCGGGAAGTGAATACTCTGCTAAAAAGTCTCTATCTTCTGTATTGAGCCAAGATTCTGTTATGCCAATCACATCATAATTTTCTGTAAACACTAGCTCCTCTAAATCTGAAAATTTATTGCGTATGCTACGAGCGTTTGCATAGAAAACCTTTAAATTTGTTATTTTAGAACTCACGGAACGCTCTTTAATAATATTTTTGGTTCTTGTCGGATCTACATTTATGTTCATGGCTGTCCTCGGTCCTCGCTGTCTTCGGTCCTTATCGCTGGTGGTCCTCGGTTGCCTCTGTTTTTTTCTTGGCGTTGGATGATTTATGTCACTGCTGCTTCTTCTCGGATGGCGTTTTTTGATCCATGGCTGCGGACTGCTTCGTGTAGGAGACGACCCATGCGTGCTGAACCCACAGGGTTTAGATGAGTGCCATCCTTGCGGAACAGAGTAGGCTGGTTGTAGAAGTTGTCCCAGAGGTTGATGAATTCAACTTCTTCCCTCAGACACAAATGTTTTAGTCGGCTATTTGTGCTGAAAGCCTTGTCGTAGAATTTGTCAGGTGCGTCGATCTTGGGGAGAATGCCTGAGATGATGATATTCCTTGACTTGTTTTTGTAGTGCTGGATCATCTTGCGATATTTCTCCATCAACTCTTCGGATCTGGTGCGCATGACGTCATTTGAACCAGAGGTGATGGCTATGGTGGGTTTGTAATCACCTCATTAGACTCCCCATAAGAGTTTCTACCTTATTTGACGGCAGCCTCTGATTGGGTCACAGGCCAGCCTCTAGCCACCACAGGATTGGCTTCTGAATTGTAGAGAAGTTAAGTCAATTGGAGCGCACTAAGTTGGTCCACCATATTACAAGGGGGACCTGAATGTGTTCGGAGGGCACTTGTGGAATGTGTGTCTGTGGGCTAGTGCCTGTGGTTGTGTGTTTGTGTGTACTTAGCTGTGTGTGTGTTTGTTTGGCTGCATTTGTGAAGTTGAATGGGAGTGTGTGTTTGAGTGTGTGTGTTTTGATGTGTGTGTGCCTGGGTTCAGGTGTGTGTGTGTGTGCTTAGTTGAGTACATGTGTGGGTGTCCTTGAGTGTGTATATCTGTGTTTATATGTGTGTGTGTCTGTGCACATGCGTATGTGAGTGTATAAACAAATCGCATACGGTTTTTGAGCATCTATCTGTGTTAGTGTGCGTGCTTAACCCTTCCTCCCCGGGCAGCATTTTAAAATGACGCACCTTGCGTCCTTTTAAAATCCTATGCTTGGAAGTGTCCCTAAGCGTTCTTTGAAAGCCGCACGGCGAAACATTTGAAAACAAAGCCAATCGGAGCGCCGCCAAGCCTCAACAAGAAGAAGCCATCCGACATTGTCCGACATTGCCAGTTAGAGCAAAAATTAGTGTTCCAAAGTGTCCGATATGGCTAAATCCGCAGCAAAACTCTCTTCACGGAAATCGTCATCACACCTGAACCAGTTGATCTAGAGAGCTCTACTCAACACCAGTCTACAGATAAGCGTAAGCGCTACATTTTGAGATTTGTGTGAATTACTTAGCAGTTAAAATACCAAAATTTATATATTTACATATAACTTTTTTTTGGCCAGATCACCCGGATAGGGCTATTGACATCTATAACTGCTGCCCGGGAAGGAAGGGTTAATGGATGTGTTTCATGCATCGACATGACAATTGGCATGCACTGTATATAAGCTACTACATGTTTATGTATTTTAATTTGATGTGCATTTGTCAGACAAGTGCAAACGATAATTGCTCGCACAATATGTGGGTGTACTTTTGAGTGCAAGTGTATTTACCTAATTGTATTTACCTAATTGTATTTTACAGGATTGAGATTACTCTCGTAGTGTCCCGTTAGCCTTTAACTTATCATAATTTACTTTAAAAGCTTGAATTCTTTGTGCACACACTAGGTCGTTTGGAAACTTATTCCACTTCTCAACCATTCTATCTGGAAAACCAAACTTCCTAACATCCTTCCTAGCTCTCCTCCTCAACAGTTTATAGTCATGTCCTCTCGTCCTCCCCACCGCTGGCCAAACAAAATTTGTTTGATCAATATATTCCTTTCCGTGAACACACCTAAATAAAGCTATCATGTCTCCCCTCTCCCTTCTCTGTTCAAGTGAGGGAATCCCCAGGTGACACAGCCGGTCTTCATATTGTAAGTTTTTTTAACCCTGGCACCCATCTTGTGATCACACGCTGAATTTTCTCGAGCTTACTTATGTGTTTTTTCATATGTGGATTCCATACAACCGCTGCACACTAAGTGTGTGTCTGCGTTTATGTCTGTGCGTGGGAGTCAAGACAGGTTTGAAAACTCTTTAACACATTACGAGCGGGCCCGTAAGGAATTTCTACTACCCGTCAAGCGGGTGGTTTTACCCTAAATGGCCTTGTTTCCGTGCTCCTTTTCATGCATAAACAAGAGCCAGAGCGTAATACAATTATATATCCCTGAAAGGGCATTAATTCAGCTTTCCAATGACACCAGAACCATCCTCCTACGACCATGCGTTCTCTTGCAACGATCGTGCAACACAAAGGAAAAATCCCTAAAATACGGTAATTTCTTGATATAATAGCCTGTGGAGTGAGGGAGCGAGGGTGGATGTGTGTGGAGTAAACGTTGTTACAACTGGGGTTTAAATATATCAGGGCTCTTATTCATTGGACTATTAATGGCATAAATGCTACAACGGAAAGCGCTAGCTCCAACCTCTGATGTATATTCCCAGTGAACAAAGAACACAAATACTCTACAGAGTTCTATATGCAATAATAGGCTATCAAACTCTCAATAAATGTGCGTCTACTCTAGGCTTAATGTTATGTGAAAACAGCCTATTACTACCTATAACCGAAGGTGCTTGGTTATGGTATGCAAAGTAAGGTGGTAAGAGAAGTTACAGCTTACATTACTTTAATCAATAAATGTCAGGCACTCCTGCATGAAAGAAAGTGCACTAAAGTCCTTCAACACTAACAAGGAATCTTCTTTAAATGTTAGATGCTATAAAGATGCTCGTATCGGAAATGGAACCCAAAAAGGCAGGCAGCGGAACAATGCTCGTGCAGGCTATGCACACAAAACGGCAGAATATATAATGCCGTCGGAGCCAAGAATATCCTAAACACTACAACAATAATAATCGCCACGACAATGCAGTATTCCTATCAACAAAAAGAGCCTAAGTCGTTTGTGTCTCCATACATTAAACTAGGCTGCGAAATGCTTGTGTAATCATAAATGGGTATGCATAAAAAGAGTACTTGGTTTAATATACTTAATGTCTACTATGATTGATAAAGTCTAGCTAGAGTCAATGATACGAGATACTGGTGCGCATGGCATGCCGCATAGCCTAGTGCAAATCTCAAGTCTGTGCGTCAAATATTACGTTATAGGGAAGGGTAGCTCTCTTGAGAAACCTTAATACCGAAGTATTAAGCATTCTCCTGGCGTACCTCAAAGACAAACAACGAGCTTAGAACAGTGCAGAATGGTATAGGCAAAAAGCCCTCATTCGTGCATGCTCCACTCTCAATGGCACACAGACTAGAATTTACTCAATCAACTCCAGTTCTCAGGTATGTCGTGCAGCTTTTTCCTAAAGCCAGCACTCATAGGAAACAATACCTTATAATATCAGACTCCTAGTCTAGCATTATCTAATCCAGCAGAACACTAATAATTATAGGAAGCGGCAATATGAAAGCCAACCAATGCTTCGTGATCCACTTATCTTAACAACTAACATACATGGGTTATATCAGACCTTAATGCACAATACAACTGGCCAGCATGAAGCTGATTTTGCAGAGTTAACCAGAGGGGGTATAATATTAATAAAAAGGTGGTGAAAGATATGAAAAAGAGAGAGGTAGGCAGAGGAAAAGATTCTCAGGTGCGGAGCGGGGGACAGGTAGCAAGGGAAAAAGATGGATGCGTTCTAGAAACCAGATCTGAGGGAGAGAGTGGCGAGGAACTGTATATATACTCGCACTAGCTCGAGGCGCGTGGGAAAAAAGCGGTTACAAGTCCTCTAGCCACTAGCAAGGGAGCTAGCATGGTAAGGACCTCTTTCCACCAACCCCCACGAGGCAGCCAGCCGTGACGTTATCGAGCGGGACAAAAACACTGCGCGCTCCCTCTCACTCTGTTCTACTCTCTCTCTCTCTCCCAGATCCCATCATTACTAGTTAATGATAAAACATATACTTTACAATTAAATATATAAAGCCTTGACATGGGTGAAAACAAAGAGCCTTTCTGGACTGCCCATGACACGAGCTTTCATATGAAATAAATCACACTCTAATACATAAACTGTAGCCCCATCCACTGCCCTGGCGATCCTAGCGAGTCACTGTAGGACAAGCCATGCGGTTCTAACGGAGTGGTTAATGTCACACCCCCCAAGATTTTTCTCAGAGGCCCCAAGGCTCACAAAAATCTGATGGTTAGAACCCATGCTATATCTCCACTTCCCATCACCCAGCGGCAGTAAAATATCTGGCACAGTTCTTCGACAAAACATTTTTCAAAATTATAACCCTCCCCAACACAATAGGTTAAATTATATGTAGTTATGCTCCTCAAGAGCGAGCTTCTCTAGCCCAGCATTCTGAGAGGAGTGCAACTCAGAATTACTGCTATAACATACTAAAAAAAATCAACTATCAAAGAAAGAGTTTTTATTTGATTTTTATGTTTATAATTTGTTTATTTCGGCTGCACTATAGGGGCAAGCCTAGTTTTTTCTTCTATATAAACGCTCAACTCATGCTTTACGACCCAATTCGCTGGGCTACAACCGCGAGCCAACAAGCACCAAGCGCAAAATACTATTCAAACTAAAGCAGGAGGCTACCCGTGTGTCAATCTACCCAGGATCATCTACCCTCGAAAGACAATCTGCAATCACGTTGTCACAACCGGCAATATGGCGTATGTCCAGGTTATATTCCTGTAACATTAGCGACCACCTGGTCAGCCTCATATTCCGATTGTGAAACTGGTTCAAAAACTTGAGAGGGTGATGATCTGTGTAAATTACAATGACTGGACCATAGGTTGGAACATAGACCTCGAAATGCCTCAGTGCAAATACAATTGCCAGCAGCTCTTTCTCGACAACAGAGTAGTTCTTTTGGGCTGAATTGAACTTCTTCGAGTAGAAACTAACAGGATGTTCCAGCCCATCATCGTCCTTTTGCATAAGGACGGCACCAGCCCCCACACCACTAGCATCCGTTGCTAGTTGGAAAGGTAGGCTAAAGTCAGGGGCCCTGAGGATCGGGTGAGTGCACAACAGGTGTTTTACTACGCTAAATGCCTTCTCACACTCATGCTCCCATTTGAATTTCTTATCCTTCGCTAAAAGATCTGTCAGAGGTGCTAGCACGGTAGAGTACCCCTTAATGAAGCGTCTGTAGTATCCGATCATACCTAAGAACCTCATGATCTGCTTCTTGGTGGCCGGCCGGGGAAAGTGATCAATCGCAGCTATCTTGTTCTGTGGGGGGCACACCTGTCCCAATCCCACCATGAACCCAAGATACTGCACGGACACCCGCACGAAATCACACTTTGCCAGGTTGACCACCAAGCCAGCCTCACTAAGCCTCTTGAACAGGAGTTCTACGTGCTCACAATGACTCGTAAAGCTGTTGTCATAGATAATAACATCGTCGAGGTATACTGTGCAATTAGGAATGTCTGCCGTTACATCATTCATCAAACTCTGAAAGGTAGCGGGTGCGTTCTTTAGACCATAAGGCATAACGTTACAGCGGTAGGTAGCACCATCCACCACAAAACCACATACCTCTTTCGCTCGTTCGGACAAGGGCACCTGCCAGTATCCCTTAACCAAGTCCACCTTGGTTAGGTACTTTGCATTGCCTATCTTGTCCACACAGTCATCGACCCGAGGAAGAGGGTATGGGTTGGTGGGCGTTAAACCGTTTAACCGTCTGTAGTCTACACAGAATCGCACCATACCATCCGGTTTTGGTTGCAGCGTGACGGGAGATGTCCACTTCACCACCCCCTTCTCAATCAGCCCCCTTGTTAACATATACTCCAACTCCGCCCGGAGGGCCGGCAGTTTAATAGGGGGCACCCTATAGGGAACTGACTTGAAAGGGGGGTGGTCTCCTACGTCCACGTCGTGCACCTCTAGGGTAGTGAGGCCTGGATGCTCCGCGAAAACAGAGGGGTATGAACCGAACAGGCGCTCCACAGCCACCCGCTGATGCTCATGTAAGTGTTGCAACGCTTCCTGAGCCGCCTGGTTCGTGTTCCCCGCCCACTGGTTCGCAGAGACATGATGATCCCAGTTATCCTCCACCTGAGCTTGACTGTCCCGTTCTCCTTCTCCACCTTGACTGCTAAGCGTCATCACAGGCACAGTCAGAGGCTCAGGGGGGTGCCTCACATACTCCTTCATAAGATTAACGTGACATAACTGATTGCGCTTACGTCTGTCTGGAGTGGCTACCAAGTAATCCAGGGCCGATAGCTTCTCAACCACCCTATAAGGACCAGTGTACTTCGCGGATAAAGGGTGACCTACAAGGGGCAGTAGAATCAACACCTCCTGTCCCACATGAAACTCCCTGAGTTTAATCTTGAGGTCGTACCTGTCCTTCATGAGGGCCTGAGAGCTAGTCAAATTACGGCCAGCCAACTCCAGACTGCGCAACATCCGTTCCCGACTGTCGAGGATATACTTGAGCATAGAACAAGGTCTTTCTGCACCCTCCCATATTTCTTTAACCATATGGAGAGGCCCTCTGACACGGTGTCCAAAGACGAGCTTATTAGGGCTGAATCCCAAACTTTCCCCAGGTACCTCCCGTGCAGCAAACAAAACATATGGCAGGCCAAGATCCCAATCTTTCCCATTCTCAAAGCAATAACAACGAAGCATAGATTTTAAGATTGAGTGCCATCGCTCTAACACACCCTGGCTCTCCGGATGATACGCAGATGACACAACCGTAACAATCCCATGCTGCTGCATAGTTTGAACAAAGAGGTTAGAAGTGAAGTTGGATCCTTGGTCTGACTGAATCTCCTGCGGGTAACCATACCGGGAAAAATACACTAGCAAGTTTCGGACCACCGTCTTCGGTGACCCATTTCTCATAGGGTAAGCATCAGGGTACCTTGTTGCTACATCCATGATGGTCAGGAGAAACTTGTTTCCGGCACTTGTAGGGGGAAGGGGGCCATCCATATCCACTATAACCTTACTAAAGGGAGGCCCACTGACAGGAATGGGGTGTAACGGCGCCTTAGGAATGCTCTGATTCGGTTTGCCAACCTTCTGACACACATCACACATTGCCACCCATGACACAACTTGTGCTCTCAGACCAGGCCACCAAAATAATTTCCCCAAGGCTGCAACCGTCTTACGGACACCCAGATGTCCCACCAGTGGTACATCATGGGCCAACCTAAGTAGGCTTTCCCTGCAAACCCTCGGCACGACCAGCTGGTCTACCTCTCCTGACCCCCCCTCCCAATTCCTCTGCGGATCTTGGAATCGCCGGTATAATATGCCATCTATGAAAAAATATCTCCCGACTGTGCATCACTGTCCTCCTCCAACTCGACAGCACCGGTACCACATTCAAGAACCTCCGGGTCTTCCAATTGCAACTTACGAATGTCCGAAGGAGCAAGCCTATCCAAGTGTTTGCGAAACAACTCATGCCCCCCTCCTACATTAAATTTGGCCTCCCGTTGCTCTCTCTCTGCGTACCGTTGCTGTCTCATCGTCTTTTTAAGCCCATCCACTGCCTTCTCAGGAACAGTTAATGGGTCTTCTCTAGACTCGAAAATTGGTCCTAATAATGAGTCCCCGAGAATGTCCGCTGATACTGAACTCTCAACCGCATCAACTTTCAACCCCTTCTCGGTACCCTTCCTCCGCTGATCTAAAGACTGTTGACCAGAATGTGACTCCCTGGATGCAAGGGAACGGGTGACAACACACGCCATAGGTTGCCCCCGACACTTCTCAACCCACTCCTGCTCCTCCCTACTCACGTCGGCCGGCTTCTCGGCAACGACCAAGGGTGGAGCCTCAGAAGTAGGCCCCGCAAAGTCGTTGCCGAGAAGGAGGTCGACGCCCCCAACAGGTAACTTCTCCACAATTCCTACATCCAGGTCACGAGTCACACCATCAACTTCCATCTTCATTCTTACAAGCGGGTATGACCTTGTTGCATTAACTCCCTGAACCACAACCACCCGCGCCGTATTTACAGGTTTACCAGTGAAATTCCTCAACAATGTTTGCGATGCCCCAGTGTCACGCAAAATTCTCACCTCATGTCTTCTACCCCCCCACTCCACACAACCGAGTCCCCTGTGGTCACTAAAGGCATCACGGATAGGGAATAAGCCTTCCGGATCCTTCTGCACTGGCAGTGTATTTACCTCGGAAGAATTGCCTCTAACAAACTCCGATGTCCTCTTGAACACTCCAATGCCGTGAGCAAAAGACACGGATGCCGGAGGAGGTCGACTAGGGCACTCATTTGCTTTATGACCCTCCTTGTGGCACTTAAAACACATAAATTTCGGTTTCGGCTTATACTGTGATGTAACAGGCCCCTGACTTTTCTTATACGGCGTGGTGTTAGGTTTGAATTCAGTTTTAGTTTCATTGCTCTTTTGTTTAAATCTGTCGTTGATACGGGGAGGGGGAGGATAACGGTCCCTAGCACTTGCATCGTACTTCTGTGAGGACCCGCAACCCCGAATCAACGACAGCCGTAGATCAGCCATTTCTGCTGCTTCTACTAGAGGTCTTGGGTTTTCCTCCTTTAAGTTCAAAGTTAGATCACCGCCCGTGCTCTTATAGAACTGCTCCAACATCATTAACTGCTTAATTTCATCAAATGTTGTGACCTTCTCAGATCGGAGCCAGTTCCCCATAGCATCGGACAAGTCCCGGGCGTGTTCCAAAAAGGTGCTATCTCTTCCCTTAGTAACACCCCGGAACTTCAAACGGTACGTTTCTGGTTTCAGTTCGTAAGCCCTCAGGACAGCCTCCTTGAGATCCTCATACACAATACATAACTCCAAAGGTAACGCATCGTAGGCTTTAAGACCCTTGCCTATTAATCTAGAGGATACAAGTGCTGCCCATTTATTCTCTGGCCACTGGTGTTCCTGGCACTTCTTCTCAAAGCGTGTGAAAAATTCTGTTACACCACTCTCATCAAACACCGGAACCAGTTTCAATAAGTGCGAGAGAGACTGCTCATGAACACGGTTACCAGCCCCAAGTCGCTGTCCCGTTGTCTCTACTCGCGACTTCTCTACGTCCATGTCGGCACAGTACCTAGTCGACTCAGCTTGGATTTTTGCTAGCTCTATTTGCTGCTGAAGCTCACCTGCCCTGATAGCCTTTCTCTCTTCGATCTTAGCTAATTCGAGCTGAAGCAATAATTCTGGAGATAACCCTTGAGGAGGTGAAGGTGCTACAATGTTTGAAATTACCGGTGGTCCCCCCAGGGGCAACCCACCCTGCCAGTCACCACCCAACTGCGGAGGCGTACCCGGGTCGGCAAACTACTGGGATGGCTGGGAGTCGAGTGTAGGGGAAGCATGGCCGAAGGGCTCTGAGCACTCAACCCATCTCGCTCACCAGTCACCCTGCCCAGTACACACGTTATCAAGTTATCCTTGGTCATGCTGCTAGTAACCGCATGACCGCATCCACTCTCAATGGCACACAGACTAGAATTTACTCAATCAACTCCAGTTCTCAGGTATGTCGTGCAGCTTTTTCCTAAAGCCAGCACTCATAGGAAACAATACCTTATAATATCAGATTCCTAGTCTAGCATTATCTAATCCAGCAGAACACTAATAATTATAGGAAGCGGCAATATGAAAGCCAACCAATGCTTCGTGATCCACTTATCTTAACAACTAACATACATGGGTTATATCAGACCTTAACGCACAATACAACTGGCCAGCATGAAGCTGATTTTGCAGAGTTAACCAGAGGGGGTATAATATTAATAAAAAGGTGGTGAAAGATATGAAAAAGAGAGAGGTAGGCAGAGGAAAAGATTCTCAGGTGCGGAGCGGGGGAGAGGTAGCAAGGGAAAAAGATGGATGCGTTCTAGAAACCAGATCTGAGGGAGAGAGTGGCGAGGAACTGTATATATACTCGCACTAGCTCGAGGCGCGTGGGAAAAAAGCGGTTACAAGTCCTCTAGCCACTAGCAAGGGAGCTAGCAGCATGGTAAGGACCTCTCTCCACCAACCCCCACGAGGCAGCCAGACATGACGTTATCGAGCGGGACAAAAACACTGCGCGCTCCCTCTCACTCTGTTCTACTCTCTCTCTCTCTCCCAGATCCCATCATTACTAGTTAATGATAAAACATATACTTTACAATTAAATATATAAAGCCTTGACATGGGTGAAAACAAAGAGCCTTTCTGGACTGCCCATGACACGAGCTTTCATATGAAATAAAGCACACTCTAATACACAAACTGTAGCCCCATCAACTGCCCTGGCAATCCTAGCGAGTCACTGTAGGACAAGCCATGCGGTTCCAACGGAGTGGTTAACGTCACAACGTCAGTAGGCCCGCATGGACCGTGGCGAACGGTCAGACCCCGACCTACGCTCCTCCCACCGCTCGGCTCTCTCTCAGAGCACATTACGTGCTCAAAATTGCATGCGACTATAGTCGGGCCCCGCTCTTTAGGTTGGGGTTCTCTTGTCCGACTATAGCCGGGTGCCGCGAAAGAGGGGTTAAGACACGTACCATATCGTGGTCAGTTCACCAACATTGCCAAGATACATGCAATGTTGCTAAATTTCATTAAATATTGTTTAATGGCATCTGCTCATTTGGAGAAGCTAACATACATGTCACTGACAAACATGATACGTATCTGTGAAAAAGTAAAACATCCTGAAAATCTCCCAAAAGGGCATAATATTAGTTATCACTGCACACAATTATCGAGTGAAACCTAGGCCACTGATTCCCGAGCAGCAGCAGCAGCAACAGTAGCCAATTAATCAATCAATCAATCAGCTATATTTCATAATATATACAGTAAATACAAATATATTACATACTACAATATTTGTAATGAAATATGAACAGTTATTAGATATTGTTAAGTATGCAGAATGCACACGGAAATCTACACATACTCAACATTAAGATGAATCAGCTTTTTTAAACTAAATCAATCAAAATAATTGTGTGAAAATATAAAAGACATTGCCAAATGTATATCTTATATTTCTATATGTCATGGTATGGTCAGTGCGCAAACAATCATCCTGCAATGAATACAGGAACTCGGCGCTCCTCATGTTTTTGTAGCAATGTGATGCGGGATTGTATAATGTCTAATGTATTATCAATTAATGATACATAATCATCATAAAGATTGTGGATAAATTTACATGCATATCCATATTCAAGAAAAGGTAAACTAAATTTAGTTATCGAGCAATTGGAATGAAAGAGTCTCTTGTAAAAGCGAGCTTGGACTAAAGCAAGGTGATGTCTAAGCAGTAACTGACCGCACCTCTCCGCTGCCTACTGTATGGAGGGACGCCTAGCATACGTTTTAGTGCATTATTATAGGCCACCTCAAAATTAATGTTTTAAAACTTCTTGAACGTATTGTACTAGCATTATTCCATAAACACTGACCATAATCAGGCTTACAGTACAAGTTAAATAGATATTTGAGTGTTTCTTTAGCGGCATATTCATACTCTCTTAACCCCTAAGTGTCGGCGCGCAACATAATTCGAGTATAATAAATCTGGACTATCTGGTGGCGCTCGACATAGGTCGTGTGGCAATTTCAGCACGTAATGTTGCTGAGAGAGAGAGACAAGTGGTGGCAGGAGAGTAGCGAGCGTATGACTGCTCTAGACCACTGCGGCGAACCTACTGACACGAATCCCACCTCCTCCCTCCCTCTCTCACTCGCTATATACGGAATTGTATGGGGAAAGTGCTGAATTACATGTTTTTAGCACTCGCGTTGCGCGGTTGTTGCAAGAAAACTAGCCATCATAAAAGGATCGTTATGGTGTCATTGGAAAGCTCTGTTTATGCCCTTTCAGGGATAGATACTTGTTTTACGCTCTGGGTCTTATTTAGGCATGAAAATGATCATGTAAACAGCCCTATTTTGGCTAAAAACACCCCGCTGGGCGGTACATATAAATAAACCGCCTAGCCCGCTAATAAGGTGTTAAAACATTATAAAATTGGGCATAGAACATTTTCAAACGGCCTACCACATCATCAGTGTCCTGAAGTGGTGGTAGTAGTAGTAGTAGTAGTAGAGATAGTAGCAGTAATAGAAGTAGTAGCAGTAGTAATACTAGCATAACAACGTCAACAAAACGACTGAAGGGAAATCTAGGAATAGAATATTAATGACTGGATCAGATTAAATGAAGGTAATTGTAATGCATGCCAGACTAATGAAGCAACATGATGAGTACCAGAAGGGGAGGAACAAGAGATTGGTGGCCACTGAAAGGGTTATAAATATTAAGGCCAAAATTAAGTGAGGAAATGCGTAAAGGGGTTGCATGATAGTACATTTGTTAATAATATGCAGTATTAAAACCAAATTGAAAATAATTATTTGAGGCTCGTGTTTTAAGTTATCCCAGTTTCTTTTCACCCTGTTGTTCTCAGGCTTCTTTCCCTTTATCAACATCTTCTTTGTGACCTTTGTAATAACCACATTATCTTGGCACAATCGGCATTACATAAATTGACGTGCACTAGGTATCCTGTGGAACAGGAGTTGCACAAGACAGGAACACGCTGTATGTGAACACCCACACAGAACCCATTGCCTGATAATGTTTACATTGTTTGTATTCCAGTTGTATTCTTTGTGTCTTCGGGGTCCTCAGTGCCAGCCAATATACTGTATGTGATGCAGCTGTATAATGTAGCTTCTCTTCCTCTTCAAACCAGTTAACCTTTTCTTCACAGTTGACACTTCCTCCACTGCAAGCAAAGAGTAGTCATAAACGGTAAGGCATCTAAATGGACCAATGTAAGTAGTGGGGTACCCCAGGGATCGGTACTAGGACCAATTCTCTTTCTAATTTACATCAACGACATAGATGAGGGTCTCACCTGTACAATCTCAAAAATTTGCCGACGATACAAAAATTGCAAATAGCGTACTCTCAAAAGAACAAGTTGACGATATGCAACACAATCTAGATAAATTGTATGATGGGCCCAAATTTGGCAAATTAGTTTCAATGCGGATAAATGTAAAGTACTACATATCGGATACCTAAATGAGAAAGCAAACTATTCGATGAATGGCACTCAGCTTAAGAATGTAAACAGAGAAACCGATCTGGGAGTAACAATATCGAGTAACCTAAAACAGAGTCAACAATGTTCAGAAGTTGTTAACCCGTACAGCCCCAGCGACGCGTCTGACGCGTCGGCGATGTATGTAACGCACAGCCCCAGAGACGCGCCTGACGCGTCACCCTAATTGCGCCGACCGTAACCTCAGGTGTAGCCACTCAAGAGGGCTCAGATTTGAATGGGAACTGTGTACGTATCCCACGCAACCGTGCCGATGGTTGAAAACTCTCAAGGTCCACGTGCGTGCGCGCGAGCGCGCAATAACCTGTTTTTTTGGAATAATTGCCTTCAATTTTTTACTCTTGTAAAATCCGTTTTCGGGGGCTCTGTAGGACCATTTTTAAAGCTTTTTGAGCGGTTTTTCGTGGTTTTTCCTTCATTCCTAACCCATTCGCTATTGTTTCTGGAATAAAAACATTTTTTGAAAACCGGCCGGGTTCTGGTGCGCAAACATTACAAAACTAGCCGGGGCTCCACGGGTTAAGAAGGCAAACAAAATTATTGGCTTTATTGGCAGGTCATTTGAGCATAAATCCAAAGAAGTTATCCTAACCCTTTACAATTCCTTAGTCCGCCCTCTTCTGGAATACTGCGTTCAATCCTAAAAGATATTACCAAAAAGATATAAACAAGCTAGAACGAGTTCAACGTAGAGTTGCCAAAATGATACCTAGCCTAAAGAACAAACCATACGAAGAGCGTCTTAGAGAATTAAATTTATTTCCTTTAACCCAGCGCAGATTAAGAGGTGACTTAATTCAAGTGTTCAAAATCATCAAAGGCATCGACAATATGAACTGTAGTAAGTACTTCCCTATCGACCAATCTAATTACACGAGGGGAAACGGTTGCAAAATTATTGGTAAATCTTTTAACTCACACGAATCTAAGAATTTCTTCTTCAATCGAGTTGTCAACTTGTGGAATGGGCTTCCCCGAGACGTTATAGACTGCAGCACCGTTGATTCATTTAAACTCCGCTTAGACAAATATCTCGCATCAAACCCGCGACTGACTGCGTTTGTAAATTAATAACTTTATTTTATCCCCCCCTCAGTTACTAACCCATCTGTCCCCTACTAACTTCCTAATCCTGCCACGGACATTAGTTCCAGGGCAGTAGTTCCCTTTCCAATGTTCCCTTACCCACTCTAAACCACTGTTTGGACAATTGATCCTCAGTGTTTTGGAGGACAAGCAGCCTAGAAGGGTCACTAAACCTGTTGTTGCTTGATTTTCTTTGTACTCCTTTGTACTCCTTTGTACTGCTTTGGTCTCTAATATTTGTTTTTGTTTTGTATTCTTCCTCTGTCATTTAGATCACATACTACCTCTTGTTTTATGGACAAAGGGATCTAAGTGACAACAGCTATAACAATATATGGTACACTAGGAGGGGTACCCGGCGTTGCCCCGGTTTAAATTCTACTACCATAATCACCATCATCAATCACTACTACCACAATCATCACAATACTACTACTACCATAATCACCGGCCTCGACCTCCCTGTGCCTCCTTAAACGGCGACCTCGATTTCGGCCGCTAAATGACCTCCGATTTTGGATCTGACCTCATCGGTACCCCCATTTTGGGGAGCTGCGAACAACTTTTGTTCCATACACCTTTTCGATCGGAGGCCTCCTTCTGCCCCAAACGGCAATTTTGTTCGCATTTTTTTTCGCTCCCGTATACTACATAAGTTCTGCCGAAAATTTTATTAAACAAAAGTGTCTCTGATTTCCACTAAACTCGCCTAAAATCATCTCCAAAGCCTGGGCTTTCCAACGGTGCCCCACACTCCCACCTGGCACCAACACTGTGGGAGGAGTTTAGTAACAAAGGTACAAAGGTCGGGTAACTGACAGACAGACAAACATTTACCTTTATTTATTAAGATGTGTGTCCAGATAACTATATTTTGGTACCATCTTTTCTTTCGCTTTTCCTTTTCTTCACAGCTCTTTCTGCCTTCCTCTCTCCTTTGTTTATCCATTGCGTATTATATTTCTCCTTCTCTTTCTAGTTTAACACCATGGGGTCCACATTGCCGGCCAGTATATACTGGATAATACATAGTGGCTTCTGAAGGTGTTAATAACATATTTTCCAGGACAGGCCAGATAACTTCACTAGGTCAAATCGATACATTGTATGCATACAAATACCCGGATAAATATAAATTATAGTAGTAAGTGCAATGTAGGTGCTAAGAACTTTACTTTCAGTGACTGTGCATTCTTATAATTAATACTCAACTTCTATGTGGAGCACAAACACATACAATTCATTATTCGCTTTAATTCGTTACCTACTGTTTGCATTGCGGAGGTTCGTTCAAGCTGTTTGAGGATTCATAAAGGGCCATATGTTATATCTTAGAGTGTACAGCTTCCTACATAAGTTCTGTTCCTCGTAGTGATCTTATGTATGGAAGCAAAATGAAAATGTATGCATTGCCAGTGTGGGTTATTTTAATCATCAGTTGACTAGTCAGATTAGTTAACTACTGCACAAGAAACTACACTCGTAATTTAAGCATGCGCATTATATGTCTATGTATAAGATACATAAACATAAGTGATATGGTCAACTGTAAGTAAGAGGAATGTAATGGAGGAAGGACACAAACATTCTGATCAAGAAATTGCATTGCGAGCAGATGGGATAGAAAAGAGAGAGAGAGACAAAGAGCTTATTATATAGTTATACAGAAAGACAGGCAGTAGGTAGACAAAAGCACATACTGTTTAATTTACAAACAAGTGTCTGTAAACATAAGCCATATAAACCATGAACATTTGTAAAAGTTGAATACATATTACCTTATATCATACTAAACATTATCAATGCTTACTGAATAATGCCAATCATGCATATAGTCCATAATTCATGCACAAAACAATTATCTTATTACGCATGCAGTAAATTATTTGGTACCTCAAATGATTATGTCATTTGGCAATACACTAAACCATATATGATGCGTTCAAAGTTTTACATTTATATTGCACTAAAACCACCCCTGTTAGCAACATATTTGCGTCATGCCAGTAACGATATGCAATATACACATTATACAGTATATCTGACAATATTGTACACAACAATTGTAAATGTTCATATCACTGAACAAATATCAATTGTAAATATTACAGTAGTTAATTTATCGAGTTGGGGATAATTTGTTTATTTGGCTTTGAGTTTCATGGTTGGGGCATAGTAATACATTATAGCTGCCCATTACTATGGGTATACACGCAGATTACCGCGTGCACACACAAACACACACACATACAAGTATGTGATATACGTTATACATAGAGCATGATTATACTATATTTGTGCATGCTGGTCATTAATTATAATATATACATATTCGAAGCTGTCTTGGGCTGACTATAATTATTTATTTGTTTTTATATTAAATGCAGCCACCAGAGCGACCAGGAGTGAGCTGTTATGGAATACATTATATAGATACTTCTCTAAGCGTTAAGGATGCATATATATACTGTACATATATATATATATAATATATATATATATATATATATATATATATATATATATATATATATATATATATATATATATATATTCGAGAAAACTCGAATTGTGAGAAAGATCTAGGTGTGTTTGTTAGCATTGATTTGAAGCCTAGACATCAGTGTATAAGCTTTCGAAACAAGGCAAACAGGATTCTCGGGTTAATCTCTAGGAGTGTGAGTAACAGAACTGCTGATGTTATCTTAAAACTTTACTTGTCATTAGTGAGACCCCATATGGATTATGCTGTTCAATTTTGGTGTACTTATTACAGAATGGACATAGATTCATTGGAGAGAGTACAACGTCGAATGACAAAAATGATCCATAATATTAGAAATCTTCCGTATAAAGAAAGGTTGAAGAAATTAGGCTTACATTCGTTAGAGAGACGCAGAGTTAGAGGGGATATGATAGAGGTGTTCAAGTGGGTTAGTGGGATTAACAAAGGGGACATGACAAATGTACTAAAGCTCAGTGATAGCGAAATAACTCGTATCAATGGTTTCAAATTAGATAAATTTTGTTTTAGAAAAGATATAGGCAAATATTGGTTTGGTAACAGAGTTGTAGATGGGTGGAAAGGACTACCAAGTGCTATAGTGGGATTAAAAACGATAGGGAGCTTTAAGATATAATTGGATAAGCATATGGACGAGAAGGGTTGGGTGTGAAGGGGGATTAGCCGGGTTGGGCCAATCAGCGCTCTGCAGACCCCTGTAATCCTGCATTAATCTTTAACCGTTTTGGTAAGATGATCCTCAGGGTATTAGAGTGTTGAGCCTATAATTGGGCTTTGTAATTGGGGTTGTGTGGGACAGGGATCTGCCTTGCTTAGGCCAATCGGCTTTCTGCAGACTCCCAATTTTTTATGTTCTTATATACATCCAGTATATATAACCGTGTCTGTGTGAGGGTGTCGTTCAGAATGGTGGGTGGGCACAGAAAGATGATTTTATACAATACATCGTACTAAGTTACCAGCACGGGAACACACGCACAGGCACAAATCTCTCTCTCTCTCTCTCTCTCTCTCTCTCTCTCTCTCTCTCTCTCTCTCTCTCTCTCTCTCTCTCTCTCTCTCTCTCTCTCTCTCTCTCAGGCTACAACAATATCAGTTAGAGTGTGTTGAAGTCAATTATTTTAATTTTGATAGTGATGTGTGTGGTCGGGATTTGGTATTTCCATCCATCCATGTCCAGCTGCACGATCCTGTACCTATTTTTATATGTGGTTCAACTTTATCCACTGTGGCATTCACAGCTTCTGACTTCATCCATAAAGTGGAAGTTTGTAATGGGCGTTCAACAGCGGCGGCCACTATCCTGTGTTGAACGTGCGCGCAAATGCATACATACACGTTCACGTAAATATGTACACACATGAGGATACACATACACACATGCAAAGAAGCTCACAAACATAATATACACAAGATTCTACGGTCGCAGTATAATCGATAAGAAATTAACACACGTTCAAAAAAGGTTGACCGAAATCACACACACACGCAAGCCCACACATACAGACCGGAGAATAGGAGACACGCGCGCACACACACACACTCGCATATGCACGTAGGTAGATAGACACAGGCTCTCACAGTCACATATTAAACGAAAACAAACTAGAAATAGCCATAAAACAAACACGAATAAACAATAAAGAGAAATTACGAAAACGCACACACATACGCAACCTCAATATACAAACAGCCACACGCCAACACCCACTCATACACACACACCACACACATCAAACTTACCGAGTAAGCCTAGTTTATGTAAATATATAAATACCTGAAAATTGTTGTTATGTATACAAGAGTGAAACAATGGTGTAATTTCCACGTCAAATAACAAAGGGCTTACTTTCGATTAGGTTTTTAATATGCAAATTTATTTCAACTTATACGCACGTACTGTGCGTCTCTCTCTCTCTCTCTCTCTCTCTCTCTCTCTCTCTCTCTCTCTCTCTCACACATACACACATAATATAAATATGAATATGCATTTAAAATCAGCAGGTATGTACGTGTAAGGGGAGGTGTGGCAGAGTGGTCTTGCCACTGGACTGATAATCCAATAGACCCGGGTTCGAATCCCAATATGTCAATGGGAAGATATTATTGGGATGGAATTTGTGCTGTACCTACTATGGGTTTCAGAGGCCGTGTTACATGGTTTTTCGGGAATAACTTATTAACACAAATTTGGATTAGTATGATATTTTGACACAGCTTTATTCACACCCTGCCCTAATTTTCGCCAATATCGTGCATTACCAAAAGTGAAGAATTAAGGTACTTGTCCCTGTGTCATGAGGTTAAAGTCGCACCTGGTCACACCTGGATGATGAGGAAACGAACAAGGTTAGTCACCCCCCATCTCTCTTTCTTTCCCTCTCGCCCTCTCGCTCTCTCTCTCTCTCTCTCTCTCTCTCTCTCTCTCTCTCTCTCTCTCTCTCTCACAAGGAAACTACGACCACTGGCGCATTCATTATACATATAAAAGTGAGGCATGCAAAATGTGTTAATTTTATATAAATATATGATAGTGACATAAACTGACTGCAAGGGCAACAGTAGGGTAGGGTGGTGGGTATAAAACGAGCGTGTGTGATGGAAGAGCAGTGGTTTGGTGGTTTCCAGGTGTTGTGTGGTTTTGTGTTGGCATGATATTGCATCTACTGTAAGGTGTAATATGGTCATCGTATCGTCAGGCTGTGTTGGATGTCAAGTGGGATGGGGCAGTTGACGCTTGGTCATTAATTACGAGTTGGGTAGGGGTTGGGAAGGGGTGAGGATGGGAAAATGTTGGGGGAGGAAGGGTAGTGTAGGGTAAGTAAGGACAGTCACTTATACAAAATCGTGGACCGGTACGATTTTCGTTATGCAATTACCATCTGGGTTGATTATTGGCTGGGACTTGCTTTACAATCAATGGTATATGTAGGTTCGTAATTTATGTATAGAAAATCATATTCGTAAATCCGTTTGTAGAGATATACTTCCATAATTAGAAATAAGGTGAGGTCCATGAATTGTTATGAGTGATGGTACGTTGAGGAAGATGCTGCCGACAATAAATCAAACAATATAAAAACACGGAGAAGGGTGGGACAATGGGACATTTATACAAAGTTTATAGGAATGTGGAGGGGTGAGTGTGGCCAGTTTTATTAATAGGTCATTTTATACAATGAAAGGAAGCGGAGACATGAAGGGTGGACAAATGATACACACAAAATACACAGCAAACAGTTTATTTTAGTCATCGTCACTATCTAAAAACAAGTCGTCCTCTTCATCACTAGCGAGGTTGATGATGACGGGATCCACACCTTCGTGGATGTTGTCCGTGGACCAGTACTCGTCTTCGAAGGCTCGAGTTCGTCAGACCGCACCCGCCCACACCTCTTCAGTGGTGCAAAGCCTGGCTTCCTCCAGCCTTTCCTGTAGATCCGCCCGGGTGAAACGGTGTAGGGAGGAGCGCACGTGCCGTTTCATGCACCCCCATACCTGCTCGATGGCATTGAGATCTGGATGAGCGGGTGGCAGACGGACGACCTCGTGGTCCCACGTGCGGATGGTGTCATCAACCGTGTATTGTGGCTGTGGCCGGTTTTGCTTGCAGATGAGCAGCAGTTCAGGACGTGTGGCATGTGGTGGGAAGGGTAGCCTGCGGTGGTCCAGCCATTTTATAAGATCCGCTTTCTTGGTGGCGGTGGTGGGGCAGCGACTCTCCTCCGTCAGCTGGCTGTGATATGGCGCATTATCCATCACCAGTACCGATGGCTGAGCCAGCGACGGCAGAAGTTGTGACGTCAGCCAGCGGAGGAAGAGCTTGCTGTTCATCTCGCCGTGATAGTCGCCGCTGGTGTTCTTGGCCGGGAAGCACAGGAATGTGTTTTCGACGAAACCGTCGGCTGTGCCAGATGCTACCACCACGAAATGCTCCCCTTCTCCGGGCGGCACTTGACGACTGAACGTGGTGCTGGTGGCAGGCTGAGTGCTGTCGACCCACTCCATGCTGTGGTTCATCCTGGTGGTAAACCAGGTCTCGTCCAGGTAAACCACCTGCCTCCCCTCCTCCCGGAATTGTTTGAGTGCCCGGAGAGCGTTGATCCGGCGGCACACAATGTCCAGCGACTCCTTCCTCATATATACATCTTCCGCTGTGAGGTTTTGTAGCGGAATCCCATGTTGTGGATGAGTCGCCAAACCGACGTCTCCGAGGTTGCCTCCGGGATGATGCTCGCCATCTTTAGGTCTTCCGTCACGGAGCCAATCGTGATGGTTTGCTTGGCAGCAAACTTTGCGTGGATATTGCGGCGAATGGCACCGATGGCGAAACTGTCAAAGGCGCCCGGTGTTGGGGGTGTTGGTGGTGCTGTCGCTGTCCCAGGCCGAGACTGGGTGCTGCGGTGCACCATCATCTGCACTGCTCTCATCGTCATTCCCACGGCTTTCCGCTACGCGGTCATAAGGCCTGTGTGGTGAAAGTCCAATTAATTTTATTCGGAGGTGTTTGGTGTTGGGAGTGATATTAATTAATTAGATTTATTTATGTCTAATGTGGCGCATGAAAAACTTAATAAATACTGTGTATGTTATTGTAAGCATGGGATCATGCTATAAATACTTTACTCTTTGTATGGATACTTATAAATATTATATTTGTAGCTATCAGGCTAACCATTTCAGTGCTGCCAATTAATTTGTTGCATTAAAACGCCCTTTAAAGATCTAAAGATTAAAACAGTTAATAACCGTTTATTGCCATAGATATAGGTATACATGTTTACAAAAATGTGCCATTATACAAAGATAAGATATATCCATGACAAAGATGATTTGATGCCATCAGGCATATAATTATGTCCTCTTATAATCATATGCATATCAGGTGAAATAAGACAACAAAGGAAATAAATGTACACAAGTGCAATACAAAACAAAGACATAATATATACACAAAATAAAGAAAATTATATACACATACTCATTTACATTCAAATACACATTGCCTCTTCACATAGACGACAAATAAATTAACAAGTTTAACATTCCTAGAATTCAGAGCACAATTTAGCTATCCATTAAATATAATTTTAATCGTTTCTTATATAATGAACAAATAAAATTATCATCAACATTTACAATGAGGTTATTCCATATTTTAACTCCCTTATGTTGAAATGTTTTTGTTACCAATGATGTTCTGCAAACTGGTACACGTAACCTGTGTCTCTGTCTGGTTAAGTATTACTACGTATAATAGCCATAATTAACCACTTACCTATTCAAACTGATGTTTAGCCGATTGGCGGCTTTCTCCCTGCTGTATATGTAGTAAAGACGCAGGACAAATGCGTTTTTACACCCATGCGGACAATGACGCAACATGGTTGCCATAATTTGCCTTGCTGGAGCCAATGTCACGTATGGTTGACTGTATACGACTGCTGCCGTAAGCCCGTGGCACCCGACGACAACACACAACACCCGGAAACAACCGAACCATTGCTCATCGATGAAACACGGTCGTTATATACCCAGCACCCTACCATACTCTTGTCCTTACATTCACGTTATGTCACTATACAATATAAATATAAAATTAACACATTTTGCATGCCTCATTTGTATATGTATAATGCATGCGCCAGTGGCCGTAGTTTCCATGTGTGACAAAGTGAGAGAGAGAGAGAGAGAGAGAGAGAGCGAGCGAGAGAGAGAGCGAGCGAGAGAGGGAGAGAGACAGAGAGAGAGCGCGAGAGAGAAAGAGAGATGGGGGGGTGACTAACCTTGTTCGTTTCCTCATCATCCAGGTGTGACCAGGTGCGACTTTAACCTCATGACACAGGGACAAGTACCTTAATTCTTCACTTTTGGTAATGCACGATATTGGCGAAAATTAGGGCAGGGTGTGAATAAAGCTGTGTCAAAATATCATACTAATCCAAATTTGTGTTAATAAGTTATTCCCGAAAAACCATGTAACACGGCCTCTGAAACCCATAGTAGTTTCAGTGCATTACCACGGCACACCGAAATGCCAAAACAAAAAATACCCTCATTGTTCCCTGATTAAATAGCACTGTATGAATATTCCCATATTCAAAATATGTTACAGGGGGGCAATGCTTAGCGAGTTAATTGCTCAATAGGTGGCGTTCTGAGAGTGAGGGTTCGAGCCTGGGGAGTGAGACTGTGAGGCGCAGGGGCGAAGCAGCTTCAGAGATGGAGTTGGGTTCGAGCCGTGAGTAGGTGCTTCGCATGTCTCACTCCCTAGACTGGAACAAGACCTCACGGGCCTCACCGTGTTCAGCGGTAGAGTGTAAAGGCTATCAGCCTATGCCCGAGAGGAAGTAGTTGGAATATAGAAAAAAAAAAAAAAAAAAAAAAATCCTTTCAGACTAATATCTTTGTATCCTATATATAAACTTTCCTTGTGGGCATTTCCTGACCCATAAGTATACACTGCATCCTATTTTCCGGTATGGCTTTTTAGTCAGTAGAAGGAGAGAGGGTGGAGAGAGAGCCTTCTATTTTGCGCCCTATACTTCTACTATAAACTGTCCCTGTCTCTAGTAGTATGAAGGCCGGACCACTTAGTAGGGACTGAAAGGTCTGTCTGGTCTGATTATATGGTATATGTATACCGCTGTGTAACACACACAGATACACAGTCACACCCATTGTATGCACCTACATTATCTCTCTCACTCTCTCTCTCTCTCTTCGTAGGTTTGTGCAGTATTCTGTAACTGTCTTCGTGGTACAGTGCCTAGTGTGTTGATTTTCGGTGTAAGCGTCCTGGGTTCGAATCCCTGGACTGCCACATGTGTCTGTTAATTTCATTAATCGATTTTAGGAGTAGAGTTGGTTGGTGGAGAGAACATAATAATCAAACCAACTCAAAATTCAATATTTTATTGCTACGAAACATAATATTCTTTATTAACTCTTATTGACTGAATAGCAGTGGAAGCTTACTCCGAGGAAGTGAATTCCATGGTGAGGTCGCTTTATGTATAAATTAATGTTTGAAAATATGCTTTACACTGTGCAGAAGTTGTTGTAAATGTTCTGGGGAACTTTATGGCTTAAGCATAAACATACAAACACACCAGCGTGTACGTTCATTAGATGTTACTTACATGAAGAAAACACAAGCAATAACAGATTAACAAACAAACACACACAGAATAACACTTGGAATCCCATCCACCTACCATACACTCAACCACCAATCCCACTCGGTTCCATGTCATCTCAACCAGTAGACCATTTCAACCAGTAGCTCTCAACCAGTGCCAAATTAACCCAGACCAACCAAACCAGGGCCAAAATATAGTACTAACCTAACCTAACCTAACCGTATTGGTTGATTTGGTACTGGTTGAGAGCTACTGGTTGAAATGGTCTACTGGTTGAGTTGACCGGTCATCATCCTACTCACCTACCACGCACCCAATTCAGTCAACTCACTTACTCACCCACCTGGAGCCCATCACACCCACTAATTAAACGCTCGGAATGCTATTCAAGAGCGGGCTTGTCCCCATTAATCCTCAAGTCTCAACACCAAATACATGCAAATTAGCACTAGCGAATCTTGGCCCAGGAATGGTGACCGACTTGCAACTTGAACTAAGGGAGCTGGAAAGTTTGACAGAGTCGGGGAGATGCTGATGGTGGGAGATGATAGTGGAAAGGGGATAGAAAAGATAAGGAGGAAAGATGGAGGAGGAACAGGTATGTGGTGGTGCCCTATAGTCAATAAATATTAAACTGCCGAGAAATTGGCTTGTTCCCGTCTCAACATTTGGCTCGGTTTTCGTATGTTTCAAGGGAGCCTAATTTGGGATCCGAATGGATGCACGATGGGTTGAGGGTACCCTGGCAGCACCAGTTACCATAGCAACGGTAGACTTGGTGTGCAGTAAACAACCATCGCATGGAACACACACACCAACGCAACTCCCATTACACCCTGGCCGTCTATACTGAAACCCTGACAAATACCTTACTTGTCGAGTTGCTGGGATGCTTTCCACAGGCCAGGATACCGTCATACCTCAAAAACACCGGGAGTAAGGCTACACACCCCACCTCACATCTACCTCCCACACAACACAACATAAACACTTCTGCCAACCCCGCCCTCTGTTGGCCCTCCTTCCTACTATTTCAAGACTCCTTTTTTTGTCTTGTTTTGTGATTGTTGATTACATGAGATAAAACGGGTGTATTTGACATCTTATTCCCAGACTGTTCAAGCGGTTGGTGGTGCCACTGCAGCTGAACATATTACATTTAGCACTATCAATTCTGTCCGAAATCAATAATTTCATAATTACAAATTATATAACTAAATATACGTATGTAATTTTTATAGTTACATAATATTATATTGTAGGCAGATGAACAAAATACTTTGTCAAAACCCGTCCTAAAACAGACTGGAAGATATGAAAAATCCAAAACCTGAAAATAATGCATTTCCACATATGAATGGAATGAAAGAAAAACCTATTAAGTGATATAATAATTGTACAGAATCAAAAAATTTAATATCCGATGTTTCAACTGCGAAGGTCTTAACCATAGGCAATTACTTTACAAAATTATTTTAATTTATGTGCTACGCTACGTACACCATGTCCTTTAATAATTGCAATAATCAAATTTAGCCAACTAAAATTATCGTTCCTCGAAATGTTCATCGAAAATATGCATTTCATACCGGTATGGAACATATTGTGAATAAATTAACTACTGAAGTGACGGGGTTGAAAAGCATGGGGTCAAATATCACCTGTAGGATTGCTAGCCTGCAGGTGAACAGGTAGGCAAAGCGAGACACCAAAACTCAGAGAAGAAGTCATCTACCAGAGTACCCGATTAGTCCCAGGAATTTCCCATGTTCTACGGACCAGAGGACAGAATCACCTAAGTCAGTCACCCCGACAAAAGGGAAAGAGTGGGACCCAATAACCGTCCAGCTCTCAAACTGTCTTCACCAATCACCAGCCATCATTCGCCCAGTCCCCAGATTTGCATTATGATGAACAAATGTTTATGCAAATGCAACACCAAGGACCCGAGTGTTATCGAGATAAGTGGGTATAACAGAGCCGGTCAAAGATGATCGACCTGCATAGCTATCAACCACAGTGAGACGATAAAGAAGTTATCCAGAGGATCGACAACAAGCCTTAATTATAACACAATCACCATAATTAGGATTGTATCTTTTCTAGGCTCAGTGACTCTCACCTGAGTATTAAATAAAATACCTATTAACAGAAGTGGAAAATTGTCTCCCCCTTCCCCCCTTCCTCGAGAATACGACGAGCCCTGTTGTGTTCCCTTTGATGTCCGGATCCTGAAGTCCTGATCGTGAGAAGCAGCGCCTCCTGAAGTCCTGACCAGGGAATCTACATTCTACGTCGGCCAGACTTACTCTCGAACCCCTACCCTCCTAAGTTACCCTAAGTGTCTCTGAGTATCTTAGGTTGTGATTATTGTTGTGAAGGTAAGATAGAATATGTGAATATTTAAGTGCTAAACTTTATATAGAGCTGTGGTCAAGATCCTTAATTATTGTGTGTGTTAATCCTTCAGAACACTATGCCACATGTGTTTGTTAATTTCATTAATCGAGTTTAGGAGTAAAGTTGGCTAGTGGAGAGAACATAATAATTTATTGTTATATAGATCTGTGTCCAAGATCTAAGTGCTAATATAATCTCTATAACTCTCTTAAAACGTCCTACGCATACGTTACATACTCGTGTTAATTATTTACTTAGCCAAATACTCACAGATTTTCATTGTACAGTATATGTCCATTCTATTATGTATGTTGCAAGTTGAAGTGTATTCCGTGTATTTATTCCCTTCTTGAATCATACTTTTACCTAGAACCTACGCTCAATTTCATATTTTATTATACCTCAGTCCACCCTCTTATAAGAAGATTTATTGTTGATTATTTAATCTAATTTCTTCGAGAGAACTTAAGTTACACTTTTTGATATTAAGTGTTAATTTGTTTATTCTATGAACCGTATATTTGTTCACTACCTTATTAATGTAGATAATTTCGATTCTTCTCGTCTAGGAATTCTAGTCTTGCATAGATCCATTATCTAATTATTCATCAGTCCGAATATGTCAATTTGTTATGTATTCTTTATAGGAATCTGTTTAACTCGTTCAGACCTCCTTTTATGCCTTATTAGGTATTTCCATAAGTACAACTTCGTTGTGTGTGCCATTTTATCATTGTTAGTAATATACTAATCATTTGTACACGCTATTTTATGTACGTGTTGGTTTATATTAGTTAACTACTTTAGTTACGTTAATTATATGGGATATTAACCCACTGAGCCCCAGCGACGCAGGGTTTGCGTCCACAATGTATATAACGCTAAACCCCAGCGACGCATGGTTTGCGTCCTGGCCAGTCCTGTCCCAATTACTCCGGTCCTATGGCACCTAGATGGCTCAGATTTGTATGGGAACTGAGTATGTATCCCACGCACCCATGCCGATGGTTGAAAACTCTCAAAGTCCAACCACATGCGCGTGAGTGTGCAAAAACATGTTTTTTTGGGGAAATTGCCTTCAATTTTTTACTCTTGTAAAATCCGTTTTCGGGGGCTCTGTAGGACCATTTTTTGAGCTTTTTGATCGGTTTTTCGTGGTTTTTCCTTCATTCCTAACCCCTTCGCTATTGTTTCTGGAATAGACACAAATTTAAGAATCAGCCAGTCCTGGGTGGTACATTTATAAATATTTAGCTGGTAGTCAGCGGGTTAAAACTTTGATTATTCAACAGTAGAGGTAAACTATTAAATCTGAATTCCTCGACCTAAGAGATTATTCTCGCATATAATCGTTAGTGAATTATATGCTCATATCATAATTCTCTCATATTTATCTAAGTATATAATAAATTGTAAAAACAATTCATCACCCCTTTCCTTTTAACTTCAGTTGAATACTCCAAATACGAAGTATATAGTCGCACTAAGAATAAATATTATTTCTAACACCGTAGTACCTAGAATGACCTGATTGACCTACCGGGTTAAATTTTATCTTAAGCGGTAGTGTTTGAACTACCTGCGCGCCACTTGCCACCCGTGAGCGAATGTTGAGACAGAAATCCTCGTGCGCTTCCCCTGTTACTTAAACTTGATCATTCATACGTGTTTGGAGATTGCATAGTTACTAATTCACTTCCAAGAATATTATACGTTAGACACTCAACTCCCATAAATATTATTATCAAGGGTTGAATTTATATATAAATGTGTCCATTATATAATTGCATATTCCCCTATAATACTATAATATTATTTCTATCCTGTATATTGTTGATTAGAGACTGATACTTATGATCAAATGCACTGCTTGGTTACTATTCCTTATAATAGTTAAGCTAACTCTCAGTCCTCACTTCAGAGCTCGCTATATTCGTGACCTGAATATTAATATGATTATGGCACGTATTCAGAAATCCGGGACTTATAATAAAAAGTAAGACGGAATCTCATATATAACTATATGCCTTTGAATAAACTAAATGTGTATAATTTACATGCGTGTTGTTATTGTGTTCTGTAGCACCTAATTGTGATTAAGAACGTGTTCGATGTGTTCCTGTTGAGGATATTTAGAGTCTATAAGTCCAGAATTGGATTTTAGTGAAGACCGAGTAACAACGCGATTAAAATATTATAACCCGGCATAACAACTACATGTCTCTCTCTCTCTCTCTCTCTTTCTCTCTTTCTCTCTCTCTCTCTCTCTCTCTCTCTCTCTCTCTCACACCATTCTTCCATGACTTCCTCTTGGTCTCCTCCTGTCTGCCTCACTTGAAGTTATGTAGCTATTATGACTCTCGGACCACCTTGTATAACTTTATGTTCACCCATCCTAAAATCTTTCCCTTCTCCTCCTCCTGCCAACTCTTAATGCCTTCCTCTTCCTGTTGATGGTACTAATTTTCAGTTGTTTTTCTCTTCCTCCCTCTGTCAGAATTAATTCCTGTTCCTTGTACTCATCTTTCTCCTCAACTTATTTTGAATGTTTTCCTCTTCCTGATGTTACTCTTCATATTAATATCTTTCTTTCATCAATCATATTTATTCTACTTCCTCCTGCTCCTGTGTAAGTGCGGAGTGAGAGAGAGGAGGGTCACGTCCGTCGCGGTCCGGGATTTTTCGACTATCCCGCGGGATACTGGTGATTAAACTTTCAAAAAATCACACACAAAAACAAAGGTAGTGTCGCAGTCCTGTGAAGTGCAAAATCGAACCGATTGATAAAATATCTGGGGAGATATTATAAGCATTTTGGAGAAAACAATCCGTTAACTCCTACAGCAGTGCCACGGCGCTGGCCTAGGACAGGCCCATGAGGCATAGGCAAGGCGGGTGGAAAGAAGAAGGGAAAGAAAAAACCGTTACGTCCCAAGGCAAAGTGTTAGCTATATAGTCCTATGAAATCAAACAGGGCTATGGGAAAATAGGAAGCCTAAGTTAAAAGTGATAGTGAACATCGTATATCACGTAAATAAACTAGGAAAGTATAATACAGAGAATTAAAGTCAGGGGAACTTTTAACTTTTAGCTTGGGAACTAGGACGTATGCTGTAAACAAAAAACCCTAGGTGACCACAAAGACCATAAACACATATATCCCCTCGCTCTCTTGGACACGTCCCCTCCCCCTATACGATTTTACCTAAAGCGAAACTTAACCTCGACAGGAAATGGTACCGACAAAACAAATATCGTAAATAATAGCAAACAGAGAAAACAATATGTAAACAAATTAAATCAGTGCAGATTATTTCTCGACCATATCGCAGGTTAGTAGTGACGTTATTGGAGAGAAAGATCTCCCACGCAACCAAATGTGGTGAAAATTCGAACCTGAGCAGTGTTGAATCAAGTTGATAGGTAAAACATGAAAATTAAAATAGATACTACATATAGGTAGCCTGGAAAGTCGTTATTTTCCTAGAGTGCCGTATATTCCTCTAAACAGCCGACCAAAAACGGGAAAAGTGGTAAGGGCAGTGAGAATTCTGTTTCATAAGATATTTATTTAAAGTGTTACTTAAAGTTACTTAAAGTTTAAACCATAACGAGTGTAAACGAGTGGCACCCCCCCCCCCCCTCCCACACTCCCCACAAACCGGTAACAAACACCTCCTTGTCCTCCACGCCTCCCCCCCCCTCTCTCTCTCTCTCCCCCATGTAAGGGTGGGTGGGAAAAAATAAAATAAAAAGTCTACCAGAGACACCTGTACTAGGTGTAATATGAATATACACGTGCATAAAGGCACCGCATGTCGGATATGCAAGCAACCATACCACTGGATTTGCATAGGATTGATACTAATAAATGAGGCGTACAATACAAGAGGGAAGAACCTCCATTTCTGCGATAGTTGTTTCGATATCACATGGCAAGTCATACAGACTGTAGAAAATACAGAAGTACAAGATAGACCGAAATATAGCTAAGACATAGCTACTTTTCACAGAAAATGGGGAACTATTGGGGCCTCAGGGCCCATACTACTAGTATCACAACCCACACACACGCACACCTTCCCATGCAAAAGCCCACATTGCCTCCTGCACATCAACACACATCGCCTGCCGAACAACAACCTTTCGCACCCTACAAATCCACAAACCCTGCCGCACATCTCCCCACACCTCCCCAGACCCAGAAAACCCCCACATTAATCCCATCTATGGCCATTGACCACCCTACTGCTGTTGATCAAATACATTTGCAGGATGAACGTAGGATGCAACAAGCCCCCATATCAGGCTCCCCTTCCACATCGCCTCCCCCCTCACCACTGCCACCTGCCCACCTACAACCGACCCGTAACTCCACCCCCCTGCAGGCCTCACCCACCCATATACCAAGCCCGCTATCACACACAACCACACTTAGCTCACCACATAACCCCTCGCAGCCCCAGCCACACCTACTGGGGTTGTCTACACCAGTGTGCAGATATTATCTGGAAAGAAGGTGCTACTTTGGTCAAAAGGGCGAATATAATGGGAAGACATGTAGATTTGCTCATCCCAAAATTTGCAACAACATAACCAGTCATGGAAAATGTAGATTTGGTGAAACCTGCAAATACCACCACTCATCCCTTTGCAAGACATCACTTGAGAACAAGACCTGCTACAATATGAAATGCCCAGCTTTTCATATTAAAGGGACTTGGAGATATACCTTACCTTATGATACCTTATGATGTGTTCGCCACTCTTCTAGTGGCACCAAGGAGCGCGACGCCCCTCGTTTTGGGTGGTGATTTGGTGCAGTAGACTGTTTGAAGCGACAGCTCGCTCCCTTGCGAGGGAGCTAGACCTAACGCGAATGGTAGCCCAAAAAACTCTCTAGCTATGAGAGGACGAGACAGAGGGAAAGGGCAGACGAAGATGAAGAGACTGAGGGAGATGGAAGAGCACATAGAACACCTCGAGCACCTCCTGGCCTCCCAAGAGTGGCAAATACATCCCGAAGACTATTAGGTACACATAGTACTCCAAACAATCCCTCCCCAATCTTGTTTGCAAATATCCAAGGCCTAAAACATAGAACCACGAACAAAGTACCATTTATTAGGGACCTGCTAGAAGAAGGAAACGCTATATTTGCGGCTCTCACAGAAACTCACATTAAAGATCAGGAAGATAGTGAGGTATGGATTCCTGGTTACAACCTACATAGGGCAGACAGAACGCATAGATCACATGGAGGTGTAGTCTTGTACATCCATGACTCACTGATATGTACTGAATTCCTAAATAACAGTAATGAAGTGGTGGAAATACTTGGAGTTAAAATAGAATCCCTAAATTTAGCAGTTATTGTTACATACAGGCCTCCAGACTCATCCTGAGAAGAATTCAAACCCCAGCTCAACAAAATAAAATCAGAAGTGGAAACTCTGGGGAACCCAACACCAAATATTATATGGCTATGAGACTTTAACCTACCAAACATTAAATGGAGACAACTAGAAAACCAGTTAGTGGCAAATAACACCGGAGAAGCAAACACGAGAGAGCTTTTTGAACTTTGCGATTTTTTTAGTCTTACCCAGCATATTGCTGAACCCACACGGGAAAACAATATCTTAGACCTGGTCTTCACTAACAACGGCTCTCTATTACACAGCATTAACATATCGGACACAACATACTCAGATCATAAATTAATTGAGATCAAAACAACCTTAGAAAGTGTACAGACAACCTCAGAATCGAGAACAAAAACCGGCCCCTTCAGTAAATTTAACTTCAACAACAAAAACATTAGGTGGGAAGAGGTAAATCAAGAAATGGAGGAAATAGACTGGGAAGATTTAATGAATAACCTGACACCAGCAGAATATCTAGTCTTAATAACAGAAACCATGACCCAAATCGGTAGCCACCATATACCTGTAAGTTCAAACAAAACGAAGAAGCAAACAAGATCGGGAAAGGAGGAGGCTGTACAGAAGAAGAAAATTTCTCACACAAAGACGCACACATCAAAATCTACAGGATAGGCAAAAGGCCGAAATAGATAGAGAAATTGTGGAAATTGAACAAAGGCTAAGAATATCATATGAACTACAACATATGGAAGAGGAGAGGAAAGCTATTGCTGGTATAAAGGAAAATTCCAAATACTTCTTTTCATACGCCAAACAAAAGGCTAAAACAGCATCAAACATCGGCCCACTAAGCAAAGGGGACGGCTCTTTCACAGGGGACAAAAAGGAAATGAGCGAACTCTTACGCAGGCAGTATGAAATGGCTTTCAGTGAGCCTGATGAAACAAAAGTCATCAGAGACCAAAATATATTTTTCATGGAAACCTCCCCCACGAAAAAACCCCAGATGCTGGATATTGATTTCGGTCCAAAAGACATAAAAGAGGCCATTTCCAACATGCCATCCTACTCGGCACCAGGCCCGGACTCATGGAACTCGATCCTAATGAAGAAATGTAAGGAAAACCTCTCAAAACCCTGGCTATAATGTGGAGAAGGAGTCTAGACACGGGTGAAATACCAGATAGCTTGAAAAACGCAATAATTGACCCACTGCATAAAGGAGGGAGTAAAGCACTACCAAAAAACTACCGGCCGGTAGCTCTAACCTCCCACATCATTAAAATTTTCGAGCGAGTCCTCTAAGCTCTAAGGTTCAAGGTGAATGACATCTGCAAACTTGGATATCAAACTCAAAACAGACTGATATCGATTGTCAATGACACACTTGTCTATGATAAACAGAAGTGGGGATGGAACAAACTCCCTTTGTGGAATGGAACTCCAAAAAGTGCAATGGAGTCCACTCAATAGATAGAAACCACCATAGATCAACACCCATTGCTGTGTGTACCTGTTAACCAACTTTGTATTCCAGTTTGTGACATCTTGTATTTGATTACCTAGTTCACTAACTTTTGACATTAGCCTTCAACCAATGTGTGGGCAATTTGTCAAAAGCGTTGTTTTTTAGTTAAATATTAATTAAGGTAAAGGATGTTCTGTGGTTCTGCTTTTGTCAGTACGTCGCTCAGCATTTCGTGGAAACAATCCAGAAAAAATTAGAAGATATGATCAGTTTTTGTCGCTTGAATCCATGTTGGGATTGTATTTCAGCTCTGTGGATCTACAGGTAGTCAACTATCTTGTCTCGACTAGTATCCCTTATAAAAAAGTTATATTCCATCCCTCAATTCTCTTTCTTAAAGAATTGGTGGTGTGACATTGCACAGTTTCCAGGCTTCAGGGACCTCTCCAATTTCTAGTTATTAATTGAAGATTTCTGACAAGAAAGGTGCAATTTTTAATCTCGCACTTCTTGTACAAGTTGGGGAAGAATGCCATATGGACCAGATATTATAACTTGAACGTATTTAACTTACCTGTTCTTTTTGCTACCTCCTCTAGGGTACATCTAATTTTGCTCAGGAACTGCACCATCATGCATTAATCCCGGACTTGACATGTCATTTGTATTTTCCCGTGTTACTTACTGAGGCAAACATGGGCGTTTTAGTTAGGGTCTAAGCTATTTCAGTGTCAGAGGTGTTGTCGTTGTCCTATTGGATCCTTTAGCGAGAGAGAGAGATGAGAGTGTGTGAGACGAGAGAGGTTTACCTCACCACACGATATAATATATAAATTTAAAGGGGGATTATTATTACTGGTTGGACGCGGGGAAGTGATGCTGTCATGGTGGTGCTGGTGAAGCGAGTGAGGATGATCATGGTGGTGCTGGTGAAGGAAAAAGAAGTAGATAGAAGCGAAGCGGATACTAGAGAAAGAAGGCAAAAGTAAGGATGGGGGGAGGGGGGGGTTGGGGTGGTGGGGGGGGGGGGGTGGTACAAAAATAGACACAAAAGATAATCAGTGGATTGGTAGTAGGAGTAGTAGTAACTTTTGAAGAGGACTCCAGAGGAAGAGTCGAAATCTTGTCGGTCGGGTCCTAATCATAAACCACATTATACTACCATGTGAGTTTAATTCTCCAGTAGTCTTCAGTAGTATTAGAAAAGAAAGGTTGTTCCATGCTTTGCACTGGTTATTGCCTTGGTATCTTGATATTTACGATTTGAACGGTGCCTAAAATCGTCCTTGTCAATAACCTTAAAACACGCTCATTCCAGGTCTTTCTTGGGTTCTATCAACTTATTGGCATATTACGATCTCTTGTACAATTTAATGGTATTTGCGAGTGTCTCTTATCCTTTCTCAATCCATGCTTACCACATGGCTGCCTGAACTACACTAAGCTACTCAGTATAATTGGAATCACCTCACTGGTACACTATTTACCAAGGCGCTCCCACAACGTTGCTCTCGTTGGGTCATGTTCTCAATGTATTATTACACATCCATTTCACAATGAAAATTTCAAAGCGTTCAAGTATTCGATTGTCGTTCTCTTTCCTTGACTGCCCATATCTCAATATCATAAAGTAGCACATTTCTCACACATGAAACTTCTCCTTAGGGTTGGAGGGAGACAAAACTTCGTTGCCGAAAGTGGCAATTATTTTTATAGTACAATCAATAAATCAAGAAGAACGAAAAAAACAATGCTACTGATGAACAACTGTTCACAAGATAAATTTGTCGCTGCTTAAAGTAGATATCGCGATCATCATTTAAAAATAAGGCTATATTCCCTTATTTTACACTTTCACTCTCATCTATTAGAGATTAGACTGTTCCGTCCCGCAACAGAAGCAAAAGTGATATATGTCCAATTATGATTTTTTTTTGTTTTTTCGATGATTGAACGCCTTATGAGGGAACAATATGCAAGGAAAGGAAAAAAAACTACTCAGCACCTGCAAAGAAACACAACCTTGTCTTTTGTCAGTTATATACAACTACTCCTTGAATTATATTCTTCACCTTATAAATTACCTTTCGCAAAACAAAAGAAAAATATAGATAGCTTGTGTTTTTTTTATTTGAAACAGCAAAAGTTCCTTCTACGTTGAATACAATCATCTAGTAGTATATGGTGAGATTTATGGGGTTCAAGTTAAAGTAAAAAGGGAAGTCGCCTCCGTAATCTGCAAACGGTTGTTTAAATAACATTTGGATGTTACTAAGCAAAGGGAAAACTAGCACCTTCAGAAAAGTGGAGGCACAGTGGTATTACTTATACCTCTCTCAAACTGATTGTATTTCGGTTTGTCTTGCGTTGGTACAACCCCTCTCAATCAATTATTTCTGCTATTGGTCTCCTCGTCTCATATCACACTACTCTTAGGTTACTACATTCGTGATCCGTAATAAGTATACAGCCATTGTGAATATCGGAAAATTTTAAGCCAATGTATAAATGCATATTGGGATATTATTAAGCATTGGTTTAGTCGATTGAGTTCGACTCTAAGTCCGATGTAGTTAGCTAGTATTGTTTAGTGTGGACCGTAAGCAGCTTTTTTTAATAACTGGTGGTGGCAAGTGTGGTGTGTGTTTGAGTGGGGTGCATAATGCCCATCTGTTTACACGCATATACTGTAAAGCTTCGGGCCCTCAGCTTCAAATCACAGGCTTATATAAAGATGTTCCCTTTCCCTTCCTTCTCTACTCCAAGGTGTTAAATGATTTTCCCTAAAATATGAAATATAAACAGTTAAGTTTCACTTTAATCCACCCTCTTCTATTTTTGGTTTCCTCTTTTTCCCTCGATGATTAGTGTTTATTATTTTCCTTCTCCCTCCCACCCCTCCACCACATCCCAGCCCCAAACCCAAAGTCTCTTTCCCCAGGTAAATCTAGTTGTAATTAGCTTGTCTCTGAGATAATCCAAGGAGCACCCTCTAATCTTGGTATATTTCCTTCCTCTCATTTTTCCTTTTTTTGTTTGTTTTTTTTTTTTTTTTTCTCTTTTTTTTTTTTTTTTTTTAAAGAGACAATGAAAAAGGAGGGGATGTTGTTAGGAAAAAAAAACACAGATAAAAACAACAAAAAGGTCCCTGTGCCTAAAGGCATCCTCCATTAATAAAAATGTTTGTAACAACTGGATTGTTTAAACATTTGTAGACGGTAAGTTTTGTGGAAAGCAATTCGAGGGGAAGTGAATTCCAAAGAGTAGTAGCTATGGGGATATAAATGAATTATGATAAGATTAAGCGAAAGTCCTGCATTGTGGAGGAGGGGAAAGTGAGTAGTAAAAGGGAAAGTGTAAATTAATGGGCGCTCTCAAGCTTTGTCCTAGTTCTCGGGGGAAAGATGTGGAAAGAGGGGGCGTTAGAGGGCGGCACAATTTTGAAGCAAGTTCCTCGGAACAATTGCTGTGAAAATATCTGTAGAATAATTGCAAGGGATGCAAACGTTTCTTCGTATGGATAATGTAGGAAGGTCACTGTGGGGATGGCCAGGGTTATTGATTTAATCTAATAGCTTTATTTTGAATTTTTGATCAACTGCCCCTCAATGCAACCACTTCCAACTTCAACTCCCACAGAGGTGGAACAGTAATCCATCTGAGAACGCACATGAACTGTATATATCACGGCCAACGGCTCGTCAGTGAAGAATTCTCGAACTCT
>CM064529.1:30453550-30476050 GCA_032716605.1 Paralithodes platypus | reverse complement strand
GAGAGAGAGAGCTAGAGAGAGAGTGAGATATATAGTTACAAGGAGTTACAAGGAATATTTAGTATCTCGGAGACCTTGCGCTCCATTCCGAGGAGATACTGGAAGTGGAAGGAGAGAGACTGTTTAGTGCATTACACTCATTACAGAGTGGGCAAAATATTATCTACTCTCTTAGAGAGAGAGAGAGAGAGAGAGAGACGGCTTAACGTCTTCAGGCCACTCGTAACTTTTCCAGTGCTGTATATTATTATATTGGAAACTTGGACTTGCTCTGCTTGCTGTCTCTCTCTGCAACTTTCTCTTCTCACTTACATTCCACCTCGCTCTCTCTCTCTCTCTTTCTCTACTAGTTAAAGAAAAGAGTAGATAGTGTTTTGCATACTCTGCAATTAACTTAGTGCACTACAGAATCTCTCTCTCTCCACTTAGTGTATCTCCTCGGAATGGACAGCAAGGTCTTTCAGATACTAACTTTTCCTTGTAACTCTCTCTAAAGATATTGTTCCCCAAGCCACTTCTACTTCTAAACTCAATTAATTAAATCAACAAATACATGTGGCAATCCAAGGACTCGAACCTATGATACTCACACCGAAATTCCGAGCATTTATGCATTACGCTATCAAGACAGTTATACCAAGCTTATTGAGTTTCCTATATATATATTTATCTAATTGTACGTTCATCCATATACTATTGTTTCTTTATTCTTCGTCATTCACTCGCCCTCGCTGCATATACACAATTCACTCACTCTCACACTTACTCACTCTCTCTCTCTTTCTCTCACTCGTACCCCTCTCTCTTCAAGTCCCATGACTTAATTATAACTAAACCCTCCCATCTTCCCAGGCTCCTCCATATAGCGTGTACCAATTGTAGTTCGTTGTGTCCCTTACGTCACCGCCCTCAATACGTGGAAGTGGTACACTGTACTGTATATCTTGACCAGGACAGTACGTCGTAGTAGTCAAGGGAGTAGTCGTTATTTTTGGTATATATATATTATATTTATAATAACCTCGTTAGACCTCCATCAAGCTGAGAGAAAAAAATAAAATAAAAAATAAAACACACTCCCTAGGACCCCCCCCCCCCCCTTTCAAGATAAATTTTTACATTTTTCGGTAGAACATTTTGCAGGCCGAAGGCCTGTTCGTCTTAGAATTACAGGTTCGCTATCGCTCGCCAGGAAAAAGTCGACACCTAAATGACACGTAAGGTCTATATTGACAACGAAATAGGACGAAAGGTCTTAATATCGCCAAGCTAATGGAACAAACGTCTTAGCATCTCAAAGCGAATGGTACTGTACTAAACACGAGTGAGATAAAACAACTACCTCCCCCTTAAGTTAGGTTGAGGATACTGCAGCCATCACTTGTAATTTGTTATTTTGGCATAACAGAATCTTGGCTCAATACAGAAGATAGAGACTTTTTAGCAGAGTAGGCCTATTCAATTCCCGGTTATGTAATGTTTGAGAAAAGCCGAATAAATCGAAATGGAGGTGACGTTTTACTTTATATCAAAGAAAGTCTTAACCCTACCCTCATGTCAAAACCTCAAATTGTGAACGTCGACACATCTTTTGTGCTAATAAAGAATAATAAAGGTACAAAAATAATACTTGCGTTAATATACAGACCTCCAGCTCAATCAGTGCAAACTGACCGAGAAATTTACGAACAAATTGCAGATGTAAGTAACTCACAAGATACCGTAATTTTTGGCGACTTTAATTTACCTGTGACCAAGTGGGGCGATACTCTTACTTCACACTCCGGACATGACTTGTATACGAACTTGCAAGAGAGTTCGCTTTATCAATTTGTTCGAACACCGACCCGTGGTAATAACGTTCTTGACATTGTACTTGCAACAAAAGAAGAATTAATAGAGAATTTGAATGTTGGCGATGAATTCAGTAACAGCGACCATCGTACGATAACTTTCACTTTAAACTTTACTAGTAACGAACCAAATAGTAGCATCGAAAAAAGTCCCTAATTTCAAGAAAGCAAACTTTCATAAACTTAGAGCTATGTTTAAAGAAACTGACTGGAGCTTTTTAATTCACAATAACGACATAAATACATCTTGGAAGTTATTCGAAACCACTTACCTAAAAGCAGTGCACGACTGCATACCATCGAAAATACGGCGTCCAGGCCATAATAATAAGCCCAAATGGTGGAATAAAGATATTTCAAACTTCCTGCTTGCTAAAAAAATTGCTTATGATAGATTAAAATCCTCACAAAATGACGAAGAACGGGTGAGATTTGTAGAGCTACGACGCAAAGCCAAAAAGTTAATTAAGCAAAGTAAAAAGACCTTAGAGTTACATATTGCGAATCAAAGTAAACAAACCCGAAAGAATTCTATAGTTATATCAGAAAGAAAAAAGTAGTTACTTCAACTGTTGGACCGTTAGTCGATGAAAATGGAAAATACACCAAAGACGAAGTACAAATGAGTATTGCCCTCAATACCTTCTTTGCATCAGTTTTTACAACAGAAGACCTCAGTGATATCCCTACACCATCGCCGATTCAGATTGATAATTCAGATGTTCTAAGCAATATCACCGTTACAGAGAGAGAAGTATTGAATTGTTTAGATAAACTCAAGGTAAATAAAACGACTGGACCTGATACAATCTCGCCTAGAGTTCTAAAGGAAGCTAAGGATGAGCTCTCCAAACCACTGACATTACTATTCAATAAATCCTTGCAGTCTGGAACTATGCCTGATCAGTGGAAGATAGCCAACGTAACACCGATATTAAAAAAAGGCAGCAAATCCCTACCCAGTAACTATCGTCCAATTAGCTTAACCTCAATTGTATGTACAATGCTAGAAACGGTCATAAGAGACAGACTCGTAAATCACTTAGAGGAAAATAACATACTTAAAGATACTCAACACGGCTTTCGTAAAAAACGTTCCTATTTAACAAACCTCTTAGACTTCTTCCACGATATCCTCAACCTCTACGATGAGAGTAAAGCTGTAGATATTATATACCTTGATTTTCAAAAGGCCTTTGACAAAGTTCCCCACAAACGTTTACTGCTAAAACTAAAAGCGCATGGAATACAAGACAGTGTGTAGAAATGGATAGAAAATTGGCTCAGCGACAGAAAGCAAAGAGTAGTTATAAACGGTAAGGCATCTAAATGGACCAATGTAAGTAGCGGGGTACCCCAGGGATCGGTACTAGGACCAATTCTCTTTCTAATTTACATCAACGACATAGATGAGGGTCTCACCTGTACAATCTCAAAATTTGCTGATGATACAAAAATTGCAAATAGCGTACTCTCAAAAGAACAAGTTGACGATATGCAACACAATCTAGATAAATTGTCATGTTGGGCCCAAATTTGGCAAATGAGTTTCAATGCGGATAAATGTAAAGTACTACATATCGGATACCTAAATGAGGAAAGCAAACTATTCGATGAATGGCACTCAGCTTAAGAATGTAAACAGAGAAACCGATCTGGGAGTAACAATATCGAGTAACCTAAAACCGAGTCAACAATGTTCAGAAGTTGTTAAGAAGGCAAACAAAATAATTGGCTTCATAGGCAGGTCATTTGAGCATAAATCCAAAGACGTTATCCTAACCCTTTACAATTCCTTAGTCCGCCCTCTTCTGGAATACTGCGTTCAATGCTGGTGCCCTTATTACCAAAAAGACATAAACAAGCTAGAACGAGTTCAACGTAGAGTTACCAAAATGATACCTAGCCTAAAGAACAAACCATACGAAGAGCGTCTTAGAGAATTAAATCTATTTCCTTTAACCCAGCGCAGATTAAGAGGTGACTTAATTCAAGTGTTCAAAATCATCAAAGGCATCGACATTATGAACTGTAGTAAGTACTTCACTATCGACCAATCTAATTACACGCGGGGAAACAGTTGCAAAATTATTGGTAAATCTTTTAACTCACACGAATCTAAGAATTTCTTCTTCAATCGAGTTGTCAACTTGTGGAATGGGCTTCCCCGAGACGTTATAGACTGCAGCACCGTTGATTCATTTAAACTCCGCCTAGACAAATATCTCGCATCAAACCCGCGACTGACTGTGTTTGTAAATGAATAACTTTATTTTATCCTCCCCTCAGTTACTAACCCATATGTCCCCTACTAACTTCCTAGTCCTACCACGGATATTAGTATCAGGGCAGTAGTTCCCTTTCCAATGTTCCCTTACCCACTCTAAACCACTGTTTGGACACTTGATCCTCAGTGTTTTGGAGGACAAGCAGCCTAGAAGGGTCACTAGACCTGTTGTTGCTTGATTTCCTTTGTACTTCCTTTTGAGTTAAGTTTTTGTGTTTATGTTATTTTCCTATACATCAGTGTGTGTGTGTGTGTGTGTGTGTGCTTTAGTATGGATTAGTGCGTATTGAGTGCGTGTGCGTGTATTTAAGCATTAATTAGTGTGTGTGTGTGTGTGTGTTTGAGTATGGATTAGTAAGTGTGTGTGTGTGTGTAGCGCTTCCTAGTTTGTTTACAAGTGTTTGAATAATAAGTTTTATGATCATATGACTATAATAAGTACATTTGATTTATGTCTTGTTTTAAAATCTTCACACATAAAGCACTCACAGCAGAACACATTGATTATGCCATTTTGTAAGGTTGATATATTTTCTGCATTATGCATACACACATATGCGAGATTAAAAATAAAATAATATACAGTTCACGTTTGAATAATATCACTGGTATATATTTTTGTATAATTCTCAAGCACATCCCAATCATAGAAGACAATTGATCCTGCAATGTATTATATAATGACATGATAAGCATTCCGAAGCTTAGACAAAGGTTAGAAGCTAGATACAATGACTAGAATGTATTCAAGGTGTGGGTAGTTGCACATTTTAGAAATAAGTGAATGCATTAATAGAAGAGTTTTTCATAAATTGGCATCAGTATAGAGTTGCGTAGTATCAGGAGAGGAACTTGACGTACTCCACCCTGTATCTAGTTGATAAGTAAATATAGCCTGTATACTGTACTTTTGCTTGTACTACATAAATCTCCCTCTTGCATGTTTATCTCCGACTTTGTGCCCCTTATAAATGGCAGCACAACAGGCTTGATTGTTTTTCTGGATTAGGGTTCCATTATGTGATGCAGATTGCCTCCGTAATGGAACCACTTCTTCCTTGGCGCATATCCTATCTCCTCACCAATTTGCAGGAAAATCTTTGGATCGCCTCCAAAAACTGAATCGCTTCTGCATTGGCGCACATCCTATCTGCCCACCAAATTCGTGACAATCGTTTCAAAACTACCGGTATATTCTATCTGCCCACCAAATTTCGTATAAATCTCCTGATCGCTTCCTAAATTGAACCATTTCTTCCTTGATGCATATTCTATCTGCCCTTGAGAGAGCGCATACCTTCGCCTACGCTGGCAGAAATGTGTTCTATTTATCTCCTCCTAAATGGAATAACTTCTTCCTTGGTGCATATTATATCTGCCTACCAAATTTCGTGAACATCGATTCTTAGCTTTGTAAGCCGCCTACGCTGACAGAGGTTTGCGCTCTATTGATCACCTCCTAAATTGAATAACTTTCCATAGCACTAACCCTATCTGCCCACCAAGTTTCGTGAACATTGGTTCATATTTTGTTTTAGATATGTTGTTTACAGACAAACAAACACATAGACAAATGGAGGCAATAACATAACCTCCATTCAACTTCGTTAGCGGAGGTAAACATAAGCTCCGTTCAACTTCGTTGGATAAGGTAATGAAGAAACGCGCCATCGTATATTGAACGGGTTGACATTAATCAAACCTGATCGTATAATCATGCTCATTTTAGTCAACATTACATTTCAATTCAAAGTTCACAGCAATCACATCTCACTAATCATCATATATAAACAAGTCGACATTATATATTATTTCAAAGTACATATTAATCACAAATTACTATATAATCATTCCCATATAAGTCGCTCTTCATTTGAAAGTGCACATCCATTAAATAATCGCTAATCACCATGCACACAATTACGCCAACATTAGGTATAATTTCCCAGTGCCAATTAATCTAACTCGCCCTGCCAATCATGAACAATTTAGTCATTATTGCTATTAATATCAAACTGCATAATAATCAAACTTATAATACTAATCATGTTCGTCTCATTTCAAAGCACCCATTAATCATACTGGCCCTACTAATTATGCACAAATATGTCAACATAATGCCTCACTCCCAGTCGGCAATTAATCAAAGGTGCAGTGAGTATTATGCACATATAAGCGGGGGAAAGTGAAAGTGGAAGGTCGTGTCACCTGTCGCATTAGTCCAAGGCATTTTCTTTTACAGGTTCTTTTATTTACAGTCAGTTCGTCCACATCTTCACTCGATTTACTTATACATATTCTACGCTTATATTATTCTATGCTTATCCATTGTAACCTAATGTAACCTTTTCTAACCTTATCCAAATCCAACCTTAACGTAACCTAACCCATCATGCCTTATTTGTACAAAACTATTCTAATCTCGTTTAACCTATCCTATTCTAATCTAACAATGGCCTAACTTAGTACACTGTATAATTACCTAACTTAGCCTACCTTGGACAAGCCCAGCCTAATATATTATAATATTAATCAAATCTTGGCCTAACCTATTTCTCATTCCCAACCCTAACCTAACCAACTTTACTCTATCTGGTGTAACGTCGCGTGTGTTAATATGATATTTTGACATATCATTAATGAGGGTTTTGATTGTTGTTTTTTTCCATTTTCGACCGATGTATTTAAGTTTCCTAGACTAAGAAAAACGGGAATTAATTCAGATTTACACATGCGCGAGATATCCCAATCTTTGTAACATATATACAATCTTAATGACCCATACATCATTATAATTTATGTCATTACCTGCGGTAATTAAATTATTTCTTATTAGACTATGTGGGTTAAATAAGGGAAAGGCAGCCATCTTGAATCAGTGGTGATCTAATTTTGTCTTATCACTTTTCTAACGAATTTCTAGTATTATGTCATCCTCTATGTCAATGCTAGGCCCAGCAGGGTGCCGCCCTAGGTTAGGTTAGGTTGGCAGGTTATAGGTTAATGATAAAATATGAAAATTGTTAGGGTGATGGGGTATGGCCAAAAAGGGGCATTTCGCAACATATGGGTGCTGGAATCACATGAATCACACGACAAACAGTAGGAAAACCCATGTTATGCCTGGAAAAATCATGCATGTGTAAATAAAACTACAAATACTGAAAAACGCCTCCCCAGAGCCCCTTCAAACTTAAATAAAATGGGGTGAGGTGTCTTATAATCGCCAAACTAATTATGTGAAACGTTTAAAAATCTCCAAACCAATGAAGTGAAACAGAGCGGTTCCAAAAAGACCCGGCCTGCAGCAGATAGGGGTAATCGTGCGAAATGCCTGATAAGCGAGCCAACTAACAACACCCTTGGCATCCCCCTGGGTCCCAAGACAGCGGTTGGTTACTTGATGATGACGCGGTTTATGGGAACCTGATAAGCATAATGGGGGCAAGGGAGATCAAAATCCACCTTCCCTCCGTGGGGAAAAAAAGTGATATGGTACACACACACACACACATATATATATTAGAGGAGAATATTGTAGGAATGTTGCAAGATGCATAATTTGCCTTAACATCCACGTAACCACACACACACACACACACACACACACACACACACACATATACAGTATATATATATATATATATATATATATTGCAACATTCCTACAATATTCCCCTCTTATCAAATGCGAATGTCTATTCTTTACTTTCATAACATAGGTCAATAATTTCGTAATAACAACTTTACAGCATTGTCACAAGTGTCACAAGTTGTAAATAATCTTCAGAATGAATCAAATAACTATTTCTTAAAACATTCTCATGGGAATTCGCGATCACGCAACTCAGGAGACTGGAACACTGAAGACACCGTGTGGTAATTTGTGAGGCCCTGATAAGCATATTGGCAACAGGAGGACGACAGCCAGTCAGTCACACGGCCCCGAGAATCTGGCTCTCATTGTCGATGAGAGAGCCAGTCGCCACCCACCTCCTGGCGAATCAGAGTGGAGTTTGTCAGTGCTGGTGATGGGGACACGTGTATGAGCAAGGACTATACAATTTGTTGAAAGTAACATCGAAAAGCTAACAGAATGAAGAGGAAGAGAAGCCCTATTTGAGGAGAAACACTTTATTGACAACATTTTGCAAGTGACCTAAAGAAGCAACTTGCAACACGTCAATAAAGCGCTCCTCCTCAAATGGTGTTTCTATCAAACATCCACTTAACTTTCCGAGAGATTGAGTGGAATACGTAATTGAAGTGAAAGGAGCAGTGTAGAGGTTTGTAACCATCCAGCTAGAGAGGATGATCGGATTATGCCAGTAGGGTGATGAGGGACACAGTCAGTCCATCTTCTCGAAATCCTCAGTCAATTATGTTAAGGGGAGATGAGTTGTTTTTCTAAACTCCCTTCTCCCTCATGTTTAGCCCCAATTCATTTTGAGATTTTAAGATGTTTGTCCCATTAATTTGTCGATTTTAAGACCTTTCGCCCCTTTACTTTGTCAATTTTTAGACCTTTCGTGTTATTTAGGTGTCGATTTTTTTCCTGGCGAAGGATAGTGAGCCTGTAATTTTGGAAGAACCGGCCTTCGGCCGGAATTTTTTTCTACCGACAAATTTACAAATTCATCTACTAGGGGGATCTAATGGATGTTTTTTTTTTTTTTTTTTTTTTTGATGGAGGTCTAAGGAGGAAACTAGAAAAATAATTAATAAATGAAAAAACATGAAACAAACCTTACCTCTTATGGATCACTCAGTGTTCATAATGTATATATGTAAAATTTTATGCATGCATGTAACAAGCCATGGTTAATGAGCTGAGTTAGATACTAAAGTAGTTGTAAGACAGATATATCTCTTCGTCTTGCTTTTCCTGAACCTATCCAAAGAATCTAGGAGGTGCTAGAAGAAACCTAAGAACAGCTTACCGTGAAATGGTTTTCCAATCCCAATCTTACTTTCCCTGGCCAGCAGGCTTTGGTTTCCATTCGCTTGTACCCAATGACAACACAACAAGTATGTTACGCTGGAACAATGAACAATACGTGCAATAAACAATTTCAATGTCAATGAGGACAGATATAGGCTATGCAACATGCAACCTTGCACATGTACGTTATCACTGGCATCACCCAAGAAATGGACATCTTTACCTTTTATTTCTCGCATAATACAGTATATAAGTTTTGCAATTTCCACAACAGTAATTATTCAGTGTTGAAACTTACTATATCAAGTAAATACATATTGGTTAAAACGCCACAAGTTAAAGCTCCACTCAAAATTCCCTAGTAATATCATCGTGTGTTGGAATATGCATTGAATATAATAAATAGGGGGAACTTTTACCCATTATGATAGTCTGGAGAATATATTTCCAGTAAGTAAGGAAATGATTATTGATACACACCAGATCTGCTTAGAATATATGACTATCTAGCTGATACCCATAGTATCAGCACAGAGGATAGCATCGTGGACTGCAGACCAAATGGATCTCAGATCGAGTCCAAGCCAAACGTCAGAATTTTTGCTGAGGTGATCTGATCGTGTCTGCTGTTCTACAAACATCCTGGCTACACCGACACGTCAAGAAAATACCCCTATATCGTCACCAATGCATAGCATAGATAGATAGAAGATAATCGAAGATGCTGTGAACGACCGTGTAGCTGCTCCCTCCAAAAAAAAAAAAAAAAAAAAAAGTGACGTGTATGAATAAGGTGTCGACATCAAGTGTGGCAGAAAGGAAGCAACACATTGAATCTCCAGTATGACCATCTAGTGTGACACATATGAAACACCCAACATCTCCAAGTTTCAATTGATAATCTCGTGGCCTCGCAGGAGTTACAGGCTACTGAACAGCCTACAATCCCAAGGTTGAGACATAGGGGAAGAAATTACATAATATTATTTGGTAACACAAGTTCATCCACATTGCACGAGACGTTAAGATAGCAAGTGTGGGTTTCATGAAATATTGCGTATTATGTATTAACATCAAATGCAATAATTTGCTGGTCATCCCATAGGCAGTACAAAACAAAGGACAGTCCTATTTAATCATTTGTGTCGATATTATTTGACTATATAACGTCTATTTGTACATATATTTTACTTCCATTATCTTTGCCTATATTATGTCACCTGCACTAATAAAAACCTGTTATTGTTATCATTGTTGTCTATTATTAGCTCCATCGTGATTGTGATGGCTAGAGCCCTTTAAGTATCTCTATCTATAAGGTTGAGGTATAAAGGAATTACCATAGCGGATTATGTGGGTAGATTGGAGGAGACAGCGGGACAGACAGCCATCATCTACCTTCTTCTATACGTGAGTGGTTTATGTAAGTGATGAAGATGATGGTGGTGGTGGTGGAGATATTGAGTGAAGAGGATCATTGTGAAGAGGCCATTCGGTGGTTGGGTGGATTGAACACTCGACTACCTCTTGCTAAAGCTGAGATTGGATTGCTTAAAGTAGTCTCTTGAATTAGATTACATTACCTTTATTCGAATATATGTAAGTAACTTCACTTATCTTCGAATCAGAGTGTTTCTATTTAATATTTATTGAAACATTTTTGTATTCTGTTTGTATGAAGTAGACAAAAGGCAGGCTGTCTGTAACGATTGTTCCCCCAAAGCTAAAAGAGTGACAGGAAACCAAATTCAAGGTACGTTGAGATCAAAATGCCTGGACACACAAAGTTTAAAGCAGTCGAAGTCATAGGATGAAGGAAAGATTGATTGGAGGAGATAATTCCAGAGTTACTCGTTGAGTAGAAGAAAAACTGGGAAAAGGTGTTAATTCTTGGGTTGGAGTGCTAGACAGAATAGGGGTGAGATTGTGTTAAAAGGCGGGTGCCTCCCATTCATTGTAAAGGAAGAGGTATGCACTGAGAGAGCTCTGAAGAACACTGACTGTTGTAATAGAGATAGAAGAGTGAAAGAGATGCAACATTGCAGCGTGTAGAAAGAGATTGTAGGGAAATAGTAACAGGTGGTGAGTTGACAGGATGGAATGCTTCGACTCTAACCTTTCGAGAAGTGCGGTATGGGGGGAATCTCACATGCGAACCATATCTGATACATGGATGCACTGTGCCCCGGTACCAAGAAGCTGTGTGGGGGTAAAGAGCCCACAGAGACGGTTGAGCACACCCATCTTCTGGGAAGCCATTTTTAGCAAGAGTGGTGATATGGTCTTTCCAGGAAAGGTTAGAGGAAAAAGCGATGCCAAGGATATCGAGTGATGAGGGGTGGATTTGTGCATTGTTGAAAAATATGGGATAGTTGTATGGAACATTGTGATGGGTAGACAGACAAAGAAATTGAATTTTGGAAGCATTGAAAGTAACACGATTTTCTCTGCCCAAATACATAATTATTGAAAGATCAGAGGATAGGCACGCCATGGCGTGTAAGTTTTGGATTGACTTTGAGGAAGGAGGTGGTGGAAAACTAGTTGAATAGTGTAAGGTAGATTCATCAGCATATGAGTGGATAGGACTAGAGGTATAGTTGAGAAGATCATTAATGAAAATTATAAATTGGACTGGGAATTGGACAGAACCCTGAGGAATACCATAGTTGGTTGGGTAAGGAAGTGAATGATGGCCATCCACAACCGCAGCTATGGAACGGCCGGAAAGAACGTTTGAGTAAAGCACAAATATAAGGATACAAAGCCAAAAGAAGGTAGTTTGGATGTAAGTGACTTGTGCCAGACTCTATCAAGAGCTTTAGATATGTCTAGCGCAATAGAAAAAGTCTCATTGAAGTCCCAAAGGGAGGATGACTAATAGTTAGTACTAGCAGGGGTACCCGGCGTTGCCCGGGTAATCACCATAATCACCATCACTACTACCACCACTACTACTACTACCATAATCACCATCATCTATCACTACTATCACAATCATCACAATACTACTACTACTAATCACCGGCCTCGACCTCCCTGTGCCTCATTAAACGGCGACCTCGATATCGGCCGCTAAATGACCTCCGATTTTGGATCTGACCTCATCCGTACCCCCATTTTGGGGGGCTGCGAACAACTTTCATTCCATACACCTTTTCGATCGGAGGCCACCTTCTGCCCCAAACGGTCATTTTTCCGATTTCGCGCCCATTTTCTCCGTCCCTTTCACCCTGGGAATTCTATTTTTTCACTAAAACCTGTCTAGGGACCCCCTTACTATGCATACCAAGTATGAACGCTCTAGCTTAAAAACTGCGGCCGCCTATGAAGAACACAGACAGACACACACACAGACAATCGCAAATATTATATAGATTGTCTGTGTGTGTGTCTGTTCTCAATAGGCGGCCGCAGTTTTGGACCTGGGGAGCTGAAACTTTGCATGTGGGTGTCAATTGACCTGGGTCGGGTCAGGTCATAGAGGGGGCGAGGCCACGATCGGAGGTCGTTTCGAGGCCGAAATTGAAAAAAAAAAATGAGAAAAAAAAAAAAAAAAATTGCCGTTTGGGGCAGAAGGAGGCCTCCGATCGAAAAGGTGTATGGAACGAAAGTTGTTCGCAGCCCCCCAAAATGGGGGTACGGATGAGGTCAGATCCAAAATCGGAGGTAATTTAGCGACCGAAATCGAGGTCGCCGTTTAATGAGGCACAGGGAGGTCGAGGCCGGTGATTATGGTATTAGTAGTATTGTGATGATTGTGGTAGTAGTGATTGATGATGGTGATTATGGTAGTAGTAGTGGTGGTAGTAGTGATGGTGATTATGGTGATTACCCGGGCAACGCCGGGTACCCCTGCTAGTAGTTAGTAAAGTAGGAAAGCAGATCACCAGTAGAGCGGCCTTTAAGGAAGCCATACTGGCGATCTGAAAGATAGCTATTGAAAGTTAAATGCTTAAGGCATTTTGAATTAAGAATTGATTAAAAAACTTTAGAGGTATTAGATGTGAGGGTAATTGGACAATAGTTGGAGGGTTGAGAGCGGTCACCCTTCTTTGGGATAGGTTGAATGAGGGCAAACTTCCAGCTAGAAGGAATGGTGTTAGATGAAAGACAGAGGCAGAAACGATTACCTAGACAAGGAGTCAGCGCAGAAGCACAGTTGTTTAGTACAACAGGAGGGAAACCATCTGGCCTGCACACCTTTTTAGTATTAAGCCTAGACAAGGCAGAAAGTACATCTTAGGAAGTGATTATAATATTAGGCATAAGTAAGAGAGAGTGTGGTGGAGAAGGAGGAACAACAGCAGTTTCGTCCAAGTTGAGTTTTTAGCGAACGTTTGAGTAAAATGTTCAGTTTTGCCAGAGAAAGGAGTGATGGTGGTACTATCTGAACGGAAAAGAGGAGGTAAAGATGAGGAAGTAAAGTTGTTGGAAAGGTTTTCGGCTAGGTGCCAGAAAGCTTGGGAAATGCTAGAATTTGAAAGTTTATTAAATTTACTATTGATGAAAGAGTGCTTGGCAAGTTGAAGAACAGATTTGGCAAGATTCAAGGCAGTAACATAAAGGGTTATACATTCTGTTAACCTCTTCTCCATTTGGTTGGTTTATTGCTGTTGCGGTTCCAGTTCCGAAGAAACCTTTGATTGATTGAATAAACACCCTTTGAGGAGGAGCACTTTATTAACATCGTTTCGCAGATAGCTTCTTCAGGTCACTAACATACATTATGGATCCTCGCTATAGACCCTATTGATGGATTATTTTGTGTATATACAAAACCCATTGTATTGTGTATTCTTGTATAAACTGCCTTACTAATACCGGCACAGCATAAATGAACAAATATAAATATAATATTACTATCTTGTAATATTACATAGACTAGCATGCGAGGCAAACATCTTAGTCCTCCCGCCAGTGCATCTCATAATTCTCCACTGGCTATCATTCTATTTTCATGCAAATATGAATGACCCGTCTGCCTGTTGCATGGCGGCGTCGTGACTGTGTGTTTAGTGGAAGTATTGCTATCTCATCTGCTGTGTGTGCCTGGTGGTGTATCAGCTGGCTGGTGTGAGGGATAAGGGATGACCCGGGGGATCTGCTACCACAGGGAAGGTGGTCTGTGGGAAAGTTGTTGTCCAAGGGATTTTCCATCTTGTTTATCTTCATTACTATTATACTTGTTTGTTCATTCACAATTACAACTTGTTACTTTAGCCAGTCAGAGGACTTCAGAATTAAACATATATCATAACCACTATACTACTATACCACTATTATATTAACTTTTATGTCCATTCTATTACAAACAATGATTTTATACATTTTAAATATGTTAATGTAATTCATATATTCCTTAATATTTCAGTTTAAGTGGATTAATGATGAATTTTAAGATTATTTAATAATACTATAAATCTCTCCTTCCTGCATAATTACCTTTGTTATATGGAATCATAAACTGATTAATTTGATATTCATAGTCTCTACCGCTCATTTGTATCACTCATTCACACTCAAAATTTCATAATTTCCACCCCAATTCTCATTTACTCAATTCATATCCACTACTCAACAACATTCACATCCTTCCATTTCATTTTAATCACTCAAACACGATCTCCACTGTTATTTTAAGAACTCAAACACGATCTCCACTGTTATTTTAAGCACTCAAACACGATCTCCACTGTTATTTTAAGAACTCAAACACGATCTCCACTGTTCTTTTAAGCACTCAAACACGATCTCCACTGTTATTTTAAGAACTCAAACACGATCTCCACTGTTATTTTAAGCACTCAAACACGATCTCCACTGTTATTTTAAGCACTCAAACACGATCTCCACTGTTATTTTAAGCACTCAAACACGATCTCCACTGTTATTTTAAGCACTCAAACAGCGATCTCCACTGTTATTTTAAGCACTCAAACACGATCTCCACTGTTATATTTAAGCACGCAACACGATCTCCACTGGTATTGTAAGCACTCAAACACGATTCTCCACTGTTATGTTAAGCACTCAAACACGATCTCCACTGTTATTTAAGCACTCAAACACACGATCTCCACTGGTATTTTAAGCACTCAAACACGATATCCACGGTTATTTTAAGCACTCAAACACGATCTCCATGTTATTTTAAGCACTCAAACACGATCTCCACTGTTATTTTAAGCACTCAAACACGATCTCCACTGTTATTTTAAGCACTCAAACACGATCTCCACTGTTATTTTAAGCACTCAAACACGATCTCCACTGTTATTTTAAGCACTCAAACACGATCTCCACTGTTATTTTAAGCACTCAAACACGATCTCCACTGTTATTTTAAGCACTCAAACACGATCTCCACTGTTATTTTAAGCACTCAAACACGATCTCCACTGTTATTTTAAGCAATCAAACACGATCTCCACTGTTATTTTAAGCACTCAAATACGATCTCCACTGTTATTTTAAGAACTCAAACACGATCTCCACTGTTATTTTAAGCACTCAAACACGATCTCCACTGTTATTTTAAGCACTCAAACACGATCTCCACTGTTATTTCTACCAAGTCTTTCTACCACTCACTTTTGGATCCTTCTTGTTAGTGTATTGCCACCCTCGGTACCACTCTGCCGCCACCTCTCACTTGACCACTTGCGAATTCCGTGCTATAAGTTAGTTAAAGTTGTAGTCATTTACATATTTATAAAACACACACACACACACACACACACACACACACACACACACACACACACACACATCCATATTTTCAAGAAAAAATTGGATAAAAAGTAGACTGAGAGACGGGACAACACGAGCTTAGCTCAACTCCTGTAAACTACAATTAGGTAAATACAATTAGGTAAATACACATAGCCTGTTCTTCAGTTAAATATCAATGTCTTCAGCTTCAACTTCTTTGTAGTCCGAAATGTGCGAACTTTCAAAACTCCACCCACTTTGAATGAATGCATTCGTAAGTCATCTTCATCATCACTCACCCAGCCTCATCACAACATGCAGCCATCACACGCGATCATTCATCTCTCATCAGGTCAATCGCCACTCATCCTCACTTTAAGGGGGCCCACCTCGTTTGATTTCTCCTCTCTTGCTCATGCTCTTCTCTCCCTCTGTATCTGGCTCTGTATCCATTCTGCTGCCCATTCAGCTCCTATTGTTTTGAAGACGTTTATCTCCATTCAGGGTGTCGATTGTTTCTTTTCCTGGCGAGCGGTTTTGGTAGGCCGAGCCAGCATAATTTAAAAAAAAAAATTTAAAAAAACAACTTGACCAGCTAGCGCTAAATTTGTACATTTTTCGCATAGAAAAATGTCTCCGGCGAAGCCGGATTTCTTCATACAAGGCTGGCTCGCTATCGCTCGCCAAAGGAAGAAAATCCACACCAGAATGAGGACCAAGTTCCTTCATAATAGTATGGCTGAATGGGGCCGAATCGGATACAAGCCAGAGAACAGAGAGGAAAAGGCAAAGGAAACAAAAATCGCAGTTTGACCTCCCTTAATTATAAAGTCCCCTCCATATACTCACTCCAACAACCACCTATGTTCACTATACGATAACATTCTCATCCATGCCTCTCACACACTCTCCCGCATTACAATCCATTTACTCAACTTAGTTACTCATTACATTTGACACAACTCACATCGCTCACTTTCACAAAACATCACATCATCCATCGTTTCAATAATTTAAATTTTACCACCACAATCCTACTGCTGTTTTCACACCTTGCCTCGCTTCTCCATGTCGCCAATCATTTCAACCACAATCATCGCCAATCAGCTTCATCATATCCCCACCATCCGAATCACCACAATCTCACTACACAATTTCTATTAACATCTTTACTCTACTCATCATCGGTCAGTTTCAAGACACCCTCTTCATTCACTTAGTTCCATCACACCCTTCCCACTCATTTTCATCACATCGCTACTCAGGTTCATCACAATCTCACCACTCAGTATATCACAACCCCTAATGCACTAACTAACATCTCGGATTAATCACATCATCACCATACCGTATCACCACATCTTCATCACATCCACACATATTCTGTACTTACTTTCACCACATTAAGGGGGAGATGGATCGTTTTTTATATGATCCCTTCTCCCTCATGCTTGGCCCCAGTAGTTTTCAGAAATTAAGATGCTTTGCCCCATTAGTTTGTCGATATGAAGACCTGAACCGGCCTCCCATTTCTTTGTCAATATTAAGACCTTTTGTGTTATATTTAGGTGTTCGATCTTTTTTCCTGGCGAACGATCGTGCGGGGGGCCTGCAATTTTGGAAGATACCGGCATTCGGGCCGGGAAGTTTTTCTACCGAAAAATTTACAAATTTATCTACAAGGGGCGGGATCTAATGGATGTTGTTTTAAGTTTGATGGTGTCTACCAAATAATAAGTATATGATATATTCGACTAAAAACTAAATCCCTTCCCCCTTAACACTTTCTCACCATTTCAATTCACCCCATCACCAACAGACCTCCCACATGCCCAGTACAACATCCAGTACATCAAATATCAACAGAATAACCAACGTCCAAAAATATCCACAAATTCTTATAAACTTTTCCCGTCTCGCCCAAAGCTTGAACCGAACATGAGGAAGGATCGGGAAATCCTGAATCAGGAGAAGAAAAAAAAAAAAATGGAAACTGCCTTAGGTACTGAGGGGGTGTTATTTATTTTCGGGGTTTAACTCCAGAGTCATAACGATAATTCTAGTAGTGTCTCCTTTTGAAGCCCATGTAAATATAGGTAAACTGTACTGATAGGTTTTCTTGCTCCATTATTTACGCTTCCTGATGATGACCCGTAATGTTGATATTATTAAAGTTTATAATCCCCAACGCTTAAACAAAATGCTTTGTAGTGGATTACAAATCTGTATATAACATACGCAGACAAGAACACAATGTAATTACAACAAAATCCGATGACCCTAAATACACCCATCATCGTAGGGAAATTTGTAACATCTGGATATACCTATTCCTGAAACTTAATACCGAAAATCTAGGAAAATCTTTGTATCCCTCAAAATAAGCTGGTATCTCGTAGAATAGATGGTTCCAGACTCCCGGAACACAATATTCTGGTAACATTGCGTTTAGTCTGCTGCCTTCCGACCTTATATTAAATACCTGAGACGTGGGGGTTGGGGTGCGAGGCCTTCAGTGGCCTGTCGATGATGGGGGGGGTGATGGGGGGGGGGGGTGGTGACTTCTACTTGACCGTAGGTAAGAGGGGGGAGGGGAGGGGGGGAAGGGGGTGTCGGGGGGAGAGGTCGTGTGTGTGTGGGTGTGTGTGAGAGAGAGAGGAGACGTGAGAGGAGGGTTGAGAGAGAGCAGGCTTGATAACTTTTATTTCACCGTAAACAATTCATCTGTATGCAATGGATTAACGATAGCGACAACATCAAGCTAGTCCAACCTGGCACATAATGCCAGATTTCTTTTCTCTCTCTCTCCTGTATATGTATACCTGTATAATATATATATATATATAGTATATATATTATATATATATATTATTAGTATAATATATATATTATATATCATATGAGAGATATCACTGAGAGAGAGAGAGAGATTGAACTGCATTTTTTCCTGTTTAGTGTTTTCAAATCCTGTTACAGAGAAACAAAACCTGACCCCCTTCAGGAATTAAATAGTCGACGAGTGAAAAGAGGCCGGTTACGCAATTTAGATTTTATCTCTTACCTCAAGTGATGGCGGGGTCCTCACAGTATCCTGGTTTTCTTATTTATCTAGTCTTATACTACATTATAAAACGGCTTCGTCCAAAAAGGTTCGAATGCTATGTTGTCTCTTTGTTAGTATAATCAGTATAAATTTGTTATGAAGTTGCATAGTATGTTCAGTGTATCAGCTTGGTGTGTAGTCCAAGCATTCATCTCTTTTCTTTAAGACAAAAGCACCTTTCTTCTTCGAGTTTACTCTGGCTATCACAAGACACACATTATTCAGATTAAATCATGGGACATGTGGGGCGTCAATTGGTATAATTTGGCTTAACTTGTTTACTCCTCTGAATTGTTAAAGGGGATACTTCTTAGGCCAAAATATCTATCGTTCATTATTAGTCAAGGGCACAATGCAAAATTATTAATCCCTTTGTACAGCTAGGATAAACGGCACATAACAACTCAGATAGCATTAGAGTTGTTCAGTCTCAATAGTGCACAGGGTCCTCCAATCGCCCACATCCAATAATAACACTGTCCTTATAATGACACTACAGTTCCTTGACTGTTCTCCCTTTATACTCCATTGATGGTCCAAAGTTGTTACCCCAGTTCAAGTATTTTTTGTTGACATTTTTACTCTTTTGTAAGAAAACATGATGCGTCTGATAAAATTAAATATTCTCTGCGCATAACTACTAAATCATTCTATACTATTTTAAAAAAATGAATATCTAGAAATTCAATAAATCAATGTTATCCTATGAGTCCCACAAATAGCGTACTAAAAACTTTATAACATCGTTCTCAAACTATGGCCCAATACGCAATGAAGGAATACATCATAGTATAATATATAGATATATATATATATATATACATATATATATATATAGCTATATATATATATATACATATTATGAAACTCAAAACGAGACAATGGGTGGGGGTTAAGTACCATCTGGCAGTACACTGACCCAATCACCTTCAGCCAGTCAGGCCAAAACCAACTCACGCTCCTTACGTACTCCAAACCAGACCATATATATTAAGCCATTAGACCAGGCCTGGTTTTTTTTTTCATCACCCCTCCTACACCCTGATCTACCCCACCTCCATCCGCCTCCCCCCGCCCCCCTCCTAGCGCCGTCCCCTTCCCAGTATATTCTTTCTTCCCTCTGCATTACTCCACCAATTATCATACCCTGTTCGTGTGTGGTAAATCCGCCATGACCCCGATGGATTATGCCCAACTGTGGGAAGACCCTTAGTCGGATTCCTTACAATGAACGGTGGTGATCGCCTGTCCGACTTTTTTGACCCTCCTCCTTTTATTGCTCCGCTAGCACTTATACTCTTCTGTTTTGGCACGGAAGGAACAGACAAAAAATAAATACCCATCAGATAATCTAAAAGTAGTATCCATCTACCAAGAGAAAGGTGGGGGGAACTCGGACGGTATTTATCGAAAAATGGTAAAGATTAACAAACCTGGTATAGAGAACCAAATAAATAACGGCCAGATACCGAAAGCATTATCAATCTCCAAAAAGAGAAACGACAGAGAAAAAACTGGCAGTATTGTCGAAATGGCAGAAAGAAAAAATAGAATAATAAATTATATAAACATAATATCAGGTAGATATCGAAAATATTATCCATCTGCTAGAGACAGGGTGGAACTGGGGACTGGATGTATTATCGAAATTATAGAAAAAAAGATGGGTGGAAATGGAAAGTGCACCCGGTAATATACTAGTAAATTGTCTGTATCCACGCTATGTTTATTTCGTTTCTCTTCAATTGTAATTAAGTCCTGGCTCCATGATTATTATCATGGTTATTTGTAATTCTTTTTAAATGCATTTACTAAGTTTACGAAGGGCCTCTAGGAATCAATCTAGTTATTGCAATAAATTTGAATTCATACAGATTCCTTCTAAGGGTAGTTAAAATATTCTACGATATCACAGAACAAAAGGAAGAAAGGCTTCTCCTATAACTTTACTAAAAGGGTTAATCCAAGTCTAGCTTACATGAAACATTTAAATTTGCCTAAGGAAGAACCTCACGTTTTCAACGGTTAAGAAAATTATTTAATTACTTCGGCGACATAGTTGTAAACTACCTTTACAAGCACAAGACTTGATTAGGCAGGACAGTAATTAGGAATAAGTTATTGGAGTCACGAGGTTAATTGCATAGATTCCTGCTATCTCTTCCATTAGTACTTTTTACTGTTTTCCTTCCACTCCATGCTTAACTTTTCAAAACTTCCTTTCTCCATGTAATCTGTTATCCCTCTTATAGACGACACAACATTATTTCGCATGTGTTGTACGTGATCAACGGAAGCTTACTCGTTGGTAGTTACAGAGGGGAAAGTTTGTATATAATGTTTCCTTCATCTATCTCCAAACTTCTTCACAGTCACTTTTTGTGACATTTCCTTGCCATCCCTTACTATCATACTCCCCACACCCAAACACAAATTGAAGTAAATAAAGTAAACAGTACGGAAAATAGGTAAGCTTTGTATTATTATGTGATATAATAAAGCAAGGCAAGGTATCTAATGGATAAATATCATAAGGAACATGATATGTTTTACTAATAAGTGAAATGTCTAAAAGGAAATAATTAACCATTTTGGTACAGTACTTACGTTAATTTAAAGTAGGATAATATTAGTAAAATTGTATACAATCTTCTGGATACCTGTATTAAAATGTATATATAATGTAGTTAATATTGTTTTGATAAATTGAAAAATACTAATCGTAACCCCTTCCTAAACTTTGATATTCATTTTGCATTTATTGGAACCTCATACTTCAAATGCTTTCCTATATTCTCTTATGCTAATATTTATCATGTTGAACCGTAACGTTGTCGTATTTATTTTCAAGCACATTTGTTTGCATATTCCATTTCTATAATTATGTACTGTACTTTGTTGCCAAAAATTAGGAAGCTTGAACCTGAATCTTCTAGGTTAAGGTAGTTTCCCCCACAGCAAGCCTCAAGATCCTTTTTAAACTAACCTTACACCCTCCCTCCTTTCCCAATTACCTAGAACTTGGCTCGAAATTGGAATATCCATTGTATTAATACTTACATCTACTGTACTTGCATATAACGGCATGTAAACAATGGCCACGTCAGTAGTGCAATACAAAATAAGAATGGACTAACACTCTCGGCACCTATTCAGTGTTTGTTTACTTTATGGTCTCTAGAACGGCATTGTTGCGGGCAACACTACACTAGTCTAATTTACTGGCCTAAACTGATAACAACATGGAAGTGAGCAGGGCCGGTCAAGATATCAAAATACAGAGTCAATGTATCATACTTGTTAACTCTAAATATTACGCTATTACTGACCAAGCTTGTTTGTACTGTTAACAATAAAATTTCGCTACTGCTGGATCTGCCGTGTGTGTGGTGTGGTGGGTGTGTGTGTGGGTTGTGTGATGAGTGGGGGGGGGGGGGGGGGGAAATCGGCTCTCTGCAGACTCCCGTTTTCTTATGTTCTCCCCCACACCCCCTCTTCCACCAACTTAACACCATGACAGTGAAGTCAGATGGTTATGGCCGTGGGTGATGTTAAGAGTATGCCGTCTTTAGTCTCTTTAGGGGGTAGTGGTTATTTGTTG
>CM064529.1:30166102-30453450 GCA_032716605.1 Paralithodes platypus | reverse complement strand
TATTTGTTTTCGGATGATGGAGTTCATCTGAACCAGGTGGGAGCAGCGCGTTTTGGGCGTCTTCTCAACGATGCGGTGAAGGATTTTCGGAGAAGAAATCGACTCAGCACAGGACAACCAGGAAGGAGGACCGAAGACAGCGAGGACGGCAATCTACAAAGGAATTAAATACTAATCCGTCAAGAACCGCGAATTTGGATAAAGCTCCACCAACACGACCCAAATTCAAAACCGTCAGGGATAACGACCGAGGACCGAGGACAGCCATGAATGTAAATGTAGATCCGACCAGAACCAAAAATTCGATGAAAGAACGATCTGCGAGTTCTAAAACCGCAACTTTAAAGGTTTTCTATGCAAACGCTCGTAGCATACGCAATAAATTTTCAGATTTAGAGGAACTAGTGTTTACAGAAAATTATGATGTGATTGGCATAACAGAATCTTGGCTCAATACACAAGATAGAGACTTTTTAGCAGAGTATTCACTTCCCGGTTATGTAATGTTTGAGAACAGCCGAATAAATAAAAATGGAGGTGGCGTTTTATTTTATATCAAAGAAAGTCTTAACCCGACCCTCGTGTCAAAACCTCAAATTGTGAACGTCGACACATCTTTTGTGCTAATAAAGAATAATAAAGGTACAAAAATAATACTTGCGTTAATATACAGACCTCCAGCTCAATCAGTGCAAACTGACCGAGAAATTTACGAACAAATTGCAGATGTAAGTAACTCACAAGATACCGTAATTTTTGGCGACTTTAATTTACCTGTGACCAAGTGGGGCGATACTCTTACTTCACACTCCGGACATGACTTGTATACGAACTTGCAAGAGAGTTCGCTTTATCAATTTGTTCGAATGCCGACCCGTGGTAATAACGTTCTTGACATTGTACTTGCAACAAAAGAAGAATTGATAGAGAATTTGAATGTTGGTGATGAATTCAGTAACAGCGACCATCGTACGATAACTTTCACTTTAAAGTTTACTAGTAACGAACCAAATAGTAGCATCGAAAAAGTCCCTAATTTCAAGAAAGCAAACTTCCATAAACTTAGAGCTATGTTTAAAGAAACTGACTGGAGCTTTTTAATTAACAATAACGACATAAATACATCTTGGAAGTTATTCGAAACCACTTACCTAAAAGCAGTGCAAGACTGCATACCATCGAAAATACGGCGTCCAGGCCATAATAATAAGCCCAAATGGTGGAATAAAGATATTTCAAACTGCCTGCTTGCTAAAAAATGTGCTAATGATAGATTAAAATCCTCACAAAATGACGAAGAACGGGTGAAAATTGTAGAGCTACGACGCAAAGCCAAAAAGTTAATTAAGCAAAGTAAAAAAGACCTTAGAGTTACATATTGCGAATCAAAGTAAAACAAACCCGAAAGAATTCTATAGTTATATCAGAAAGAAAAAAGTAGTTACTTCAACTGTTGGACCGTTAGTCGATGAAAAAGGAGAATACACCAAAGACGAAGTACAAATGAGTAATGCCCTCAATACCTTCTTTGCATCAGTTTTTACAACAGAAGACCTCAGTGATATCCCTACACCATCGCCGATTCAGATTGATAATTCAGATGTTCTAAGCAATATCACCGTTACAGAGAGAGAAGTATTGAATTGTTTAGATAAACTCAAGGTAAATAAAACGCCAGGACCTGATACAATCTCGCCTAGAGTTCTAAAGGAAGCTAAGAATGAGCTCTCCAAACCACTGACATTACTATTCAATAAATCCTTGCAGTCTGGAACTATGCCTGATCAGTGGAAGCTAGCCAACGTAACACCGATATTCAAAAAAGGCAGCAAATCCCTACCCAGTAACTATCGTCCAATTAGCTTAACCTCAGTTGTATGTAAAATGCTAGAAACGGTCATACGAGACAGACTCGTAAATCACTTAGAGGAAAATAACATACTTAAAGATACTCAACACGGCTTTCGTAAAAAACGTTCCTGTTTAACAAACCTCTTAGACTTCTTCCACGATATCCTCACCTCTACGATGAGAGTAAAGCTGTAGATATTATATACCTTGATTTTCAAAAGGCCTTTGACAAAGTTCCCCACAAACGTTTACTGCTAAAACTAAAAGCGCATGGAAATACAAGACGGTGTGTTGAAATGGATAGAAAATTGCCTCAGCAACAGAAAGCAAAGGGTAGTCATAAACGGTAAGGCATCTAAATGGACCAATGTAAGTAGCGGGGTACCCCAGGGATCGGTACTAGGACCAATTCTCTTTCTAATTTACATCAACGACATAGATGAGGGTCTCACCTGCACAATCTCAAAATTTGCTGACGATACAAAAATTGCAAATAGCGTACTCTCAAAAGAACAAGTTGACGATATGCAACACAATCTAGATAAATTGTCATGTTGGGCCCAAATTTGGCAAATGAGTTTCAATGCGGATAAATGTAAAGTACTACATGTCGGATACCTAAATGAGAAAGCAAACTATTCGATGAATGGCACTCCGCTTAAGAATGTAAACAGAGAAACTGATCTGGGAGTAACAATATCGAGTAACCTAAAAACCGAGTCAACAATGTTCAGAAGTTGTTAAGAAGGCAAACAAAATAATTGGCTTTATAGGCAGGTCATTTGAGCATAAATCCAAAGAAGTTATCCTAACCCTTTACAATTCCTTAGTCCGCCCTCTTCTGGAATACTGCGTTCAATCCTGGTGCCCTTATTACCAAAAAGATATAAACAAGCTAGAACGAGTTCAACGTAGAGTTACCAAAATGATACCTAGCCTAAAGAACAAACCATACGAAGAGCGTCTTAGAGAATTAAATCTATTTCCTTTAACCCAGCGCAGATTAAGAGGCGACTTAATTCAAGTGTTCAAAATCATCAAAGGCATCGACAATATGAACTGTAGTAAGTACTTCACTATCGACCAATCTAATTACACGCGGGGAAACGGTTGCAAAATTATTGGTAAATCTTTTAACTCGCACGAATCTAAGAATTTCTTCTTCAATCGAGTTGTCAACTTGTGGAATGGGCTTCCCCGAGACGTTATAGACTGCAGCACCGTTGATTCATTTAAATTCCGCCTAGACAAATATCTCGCATCAAACCCGCGACTGACTGCGTTTGTAAATGAATAACTTTATCCTCCCCTCAGTTACTAACCCATATGTCCCCTACTAACTTCCTAGTCCTGCCACGTTAGTGGCAGGGCAGTAGTTCCCTTTCCAATGTTCCCTTACCCACTCTAAACCACTGTTTGGACACTTGATCCTCAGTGTTTTGGAGGACAAGCAACCTAGAAGGGTCACTAGACCTGTTGTTGCTTGATTTCCTTTGTACTCCTTTGTACTCTCTCTCCCTCTCTCTCTCTCTCTCTCTCTCTCTCTCTGCTGACCCTCTCTCTCTGCTGACCTGATGGTTGCTGGACAAGGTTTTCTTTTTAAGTTGTCTAAATGTGTGTGTGTGTGTGTGTGTGTGTGTGTGTGTGTTGATATCACTTTATCTATAAGTATACCTGTATGCACCTAATGGTGATACTTAAAGTGTCAAAATCAAATAATATTTGATCTTGTGACTCTTATAAGTATCAAATAGTATATGTAATGCGACACCAAATGTAATACTAAGTTTTATGACATTTGAACATCACTTTATACTACGAACGATACAACTATTGTGAGGAACACGTGAACACTACGTAATGATATGAACGATACAGTCATTATGTGGAACACGTGAACAACACTTTATACTATGAACGATACAATCATTGTGTAGAACACTTGAACACTACTTTATGATATGAACGATACAATCATTGTGTAGAACACTTGAACACCACTTTATGATATGAACGATACAGTCATTATGTGGAACACGTGAACAACACTTTATGATATGAACGATACAGTCATTGTGTGGAGCATTTGAACAACACTTTATGATATGAACGATACAATCATTATGTGGAACACATGAACAACACTTTATGCTATGAACGATACAATCATTGTGTGGAACACTTGAACACTACTTTATGATATGAACGATACAGTCATTATGTGGAACACGTGAACACTACTTTATGATATTGACGATACAGTCATTATGTGGAACACGTGAACACTACTTTATACTATGAACGATAGTCATTATGTGAAACACGTGAACACTACTTTATGATATGAACGATACAGTCATTGTGTGGAACAATTGAACACCACTTTATGATATGAACGATACAGTCATTGTGTGGAACACTTGAACACTACTTTATGATATGAACGATACAGTCATTGTGTGGAACACTTGAACACTACTTTATGATATGAACGATACAGTCATTGTGTGGAACACTTGAACACTACTTTATGATATGAACGATACAATCATTGTAGAACACTTCTTTATACTATGAACGATACAGTCATTATGTGGAACACGTGAACACTACTTTACGATATGAACGATACAGTCATTGTGTGGAACACTTGAACACTACTTTATTATATGAACGATACAGTCATTGTGTGGAACACTTGAACACTACTTTATGATATGAACGATACAGTCATTGTGTGGAACACTTGAACACTACTTTATGATATGAATGATACAGTCATTGTGTGGAACACTTGAACACTACTTTATGATATGAACGATACAATCATTGTGTGGAACACGTGAACACTACTTTATGATATGAACGATACAGTCATTATGTGGAACACGTGAACACTACATTATGCTATTGACGATACAGTCATTATGTGGAACACGTGAACACTACTTTATACTATGAACGATACAGTCATTGTGTGGAACACGTGAACACTACTTCACGATATGAACGATACAGTCATTGTGTGGAACAATTGAACAACACTTTATGATATGAACGATACAGTCATTGTGTGGAACACGTGAACACTACTTTATGATATGAACGATACAGTCATTGTGTGGAACACGTGAACAACAATTTATGATATGAACGATACAGTCGTTGTGAGGAACACTTGAACACTACTTTATGATATGAACGATACAGCCATTATGTGGAACACGTGAACAACACTTTATGATATGAACGATACAGTCATTATGTGGAACACTTGAACAACACTTTATGATATGAACGATACATTCATGGTGTGGAACATTTGAACAACACTATGATATGAACGATACAGTCATTGTGAGGAAGACTTAATTATATGAACGATACAGTGTGCATAAATTAGTGATAACCAATAGTCCGACTAACGTCGCTCAATCCAGTTGTCAAAATATTAAGTCAGAATATCATATTGGATCGTTCAACAATAACTACAAGTTCTTGTTCAGGACTGTACTGTATATGGGTTACCCCAGTGATAGTAAATATCTCCACTACAGTCTCCACTACAGTCTCCACTATGTCAATATTTAACTGAGGCAGTTTGTGGAGTGTAAATCAGCTACATTTAACACAAAATATCATCAAGGTTTTCGGCGAACTATTGATTTTGACTGTACAATTACTCAGAAAAATGTAAACTCTTACCAGTATAACATGTCCCCTTTCCCAACCTTACTGCACCGGTATACAGTACTGTATTTCTAGAAACCAATCCGGTCACCTCACAAGGTCATTAATCTATTTCGTGTGCTCGTAGATGTTTGTGCAATGGAGTAGAAGTGGAGGCAATTTTGTTCTTATATATTCCAAATTGATGTCATTCAAATTCCTCTACCTAATGTAATCTTCCTTCAGATAAGTTTTTGACTACAATACAAACGTGGAGCGAAATGTTACCACAATCAAACTTGCCGATCTAATGTTGCCACAAAGGATACTCGGATCACGACCACAAGCACAGTCACACAAACGATTACTTACTTTGTTATTTCTTTAATATAATAACCTTTCAGCGCCCTCAATACGTGCGTTAATATAAACTATATTCTGTCTTGGTATCAATAAGTTATTTCATTAATCTTCTGAAATGCTTCAAACAATGAACGGAACGAAAAATCACGAATATTTGTTTTTCCTACAACTTGGTCATCGGGTAGATGGGACTCGTCAGCCTTGGTCGGCAACTCATCTAGGGGAGACAACCTTATACAAATCTGGGTGGATGGGACTCGTCAGCCTTGGTCGGCACCTGTCTAGGGGAATAAACCTTATACAAATTACCGAAGGGCGACAAGCTTATCGGTGCCACTTGCTTGTGGCGAACTCTACAATAGATACAATAGATAGAATGTATAAATACATTATAAATACTAAGTTCCTTGGGTTTCCAGAAACTAGTGAACAATTCTATTGACTTGTGTTATACTGTCTGGAAACCGACAACGAAATAGCACTATTTTACATAAACATAAACATCTTGGTTACTAAAATCTCTCTCTCTCTCTCTCTCTCTCTCTCTCTCTCTCTCTCTCTCTCTCTCTCTCTCTCTCTCTCTCTCTCTCTCTCGAGCACTTCCTATTTCAATGATATATAGTTCCATTCTGTGTTCCATTTCTTTTTGTTCTGGACACGTCTCTCTCTCTCCCCTACTGTTCATTACATTCTTCCAACCGAATTTCTCTCTGCCTCGGACCCAAGAAAATGCCCCCCAACCCAACATCCACTCACACCAACCCCAACACACACACACACACACACACACATTCACTCTAATCTCTTGGGCACACCAATATCAACTTTCGAGTTATATCTACCTCTGTTCATGTTAGACATACCTTGTTTTCACTGTTGTCAGACCTATAAGTCTTTATCCATTGTTTTATTAACAACATTTACAGTCTAATTAGAGGAGAGTGCAACGGTGGGTATATTGTTCAAATGTTCAAGCTAGGCGAAAAAGTAGTTTCATTATCATGTTATTAACTCAGAATACATGCATAATGTACACTCACGCGTACAAAATGTTGCTCAGGGGAGGGTCCTTCTTTCCCCTAATTCACCCTGAGCAGGTGGAAGGAGGGAGTCGGGTCCAAGTCTACCCCCACCTTCCACCCCCAAACTATCCCTAACTCCCCCACCTTCCTTCTCTATCTTGCAGTTAGTGATTAGCGACGATTGTTCTCATGTATTGCACATTATTGTCAAACCATCATTGCACATGCTTACAATGGCCGACATTTAACATTTAATAGGAATTTATAAATACAATATACTGTATAATTGTATTCTCAATATGAGTTTCTATACTTAACGTGAGTTACACGAATCTTGGTTGTAGTGGTATATTGTGCCTCTCTCGCTCTCTCTCTCTCATTGCACTACTTTCTACCATCAAGACTTAACGTGATTCCAATATAATAATACCGTAATTAAATTCAATCTCATACATTATTCAGGATATTATGTTCACCATTATTGTAATACACATCAACGTGCCGGCACCTCTACGATCTACTCGTAGGTTCTCAAATTACTTACACAGTCGGGTTTTTATATCATAACAGGAAAGGACTAAAGGCAAAGATTGGCTGGAATAGTGTTGCGACTGTTAATGATTGTTTTGTCTATAATTTCAATCAGTTTCTCCCATTTATTCAATACCATACATACTATAAACTGTCAGCATTTCATTCTATGTGGCCTTTACACTTTGTTCGATCAATTAAATGTAGAACTCGATACAAATTACTATCAAAGTCGGTGTGAACTTTTAGTAAGGTTTGAGTATAGAGCCCTTGAGTAGCAGGACTCGCCTTCTCACTTCCCCCTTCTCTGTCTCTATCTGTAATCCCAGCCTCTCACCTCTACAAACCCCCAAATAATTAATAGGGTTAATAGACAGTTTCACCATTAACTCTCCTCCATGTGTATCGAATACAGGCAACATTCATCACACACTAATGAAGTGAAATACACCCCATTCAGAGCCGTTACATTTTGGTTGTGTGGGATATGAGAGTTACAAGGAATAATTAGTATCTCAAAAGACCTTGCGGTCCATTACGGGGAAATATTCGAAGTGAAAGGAGATACATTTTTCAGTGCACTACACTCCTTACAGAATGTGCAAAATACTATCTACTGTCTTCTTGAACTGTTCAAATGAGGAAATGTTTACAACTTCTGAGGAAAGTTTGTTCCAGGTAGAACAGATCATAAATGGGAAACAGTTTTCACAAATTCTAGTGCTGATCCTTTTCAATTCTAACTGCCAGCCATGGTTGCTTATCGTATTCATATTGAGGCTACACATTTTGCTATATTACACATTATCAAACCCATTCCATATTTTAAAAACTTGAATGAACTGACCTCGTAGTCTGAGAGAGAGAGAGAGAGAGAGATCCACTACAGCCGAGATTCTTGTAGCCCACGTTGTGTATATATAGGGACTCATTTTGAGAATGCAATTATACAGAATGGTATATTGTATTAATAAATTCGTAATATATTTTGAATGTTGACCATTGTAATCATGTGCAATGATGGTTTAACAATAATAGATAATACATGAGAACAATCGAATCACTAACTTCCAGCTAGAGGAGGAAGGTGGGGGAGTTGGGGATAGTTTGGGGGTGGAAGGTGGGGGTAGACTTGGACCCAACTCCCCCCTTCCACCTGCCCAGGGTGGAGTAGGTGAAGGAAGGACCCACCCCTGAGCAACTTTTAGTATGCGTGAGTGTACATCACAAACATAGGAAAACCAAATTAGTAACTTCAAGGTGATATCAAATATTATGTTATACATTGATTATACGCACCGTGTTGTTATAGTCTGTTTTTTGTCTATGTGTATGAAAAAGACTAAAGATAAAGCTACCTGTAATAAGTGTCCCTTCCTAAGTTGAAAGAGTGACTGAGAGACAAATTCAAGGTACTGTACGTTAGAGTCAACATATTTGAACACACGGAGCTCGAAGCAGTTTAGTCCATAAAATGAGGAAAATATAGATTGAAGGAGTTTGTGCCATAGCTTATTTGCTGACTAGAAACCAATGTACAAACTAAACTATGCAATGTACATACTCATACACAATGGAGCTACCCTGTATAGTAATCAGTCTGACAGACCAAACTGAACCCTGTAAGTCAGTTATAATGCTCAACACATCACCATCTTTGCTGTCACAATGTTCTATCTATTTCTCTCGTCATATGTTATGTTTATCATCAAATATTAGTCCCCATTAGTCCCCAAACATGTGGACCTTGGAGTTTCCCTACAGTGTTGACCAGCCAACTTATCTCACTAATACACAATTCTCAGCCCTGTTCCTCCTTCCTTGTATACCTTCCTCGCTGTTCTGGTCTCTCTTGCTGTCCCTTTGAGGCTCTGTGTATCCTTTAATGGCCTTCCCATTCTCGTTAGCTTATTCCCTTAGTCTCTCTTCCCTGTTCCTGCAGTCATTATACAGACCATTATAGTAACAGAGATTGGCTAACTCCCGCCATATTGTGTTCACTGGTGTCATTAGGCTCTCTTTACACTCAAATATCTATACCTGTATTGTACGTTCGCCTTTACTGGTACAGAATTTATGAGAGAACAGAATTTTGTTGCCGATATTAGTTGCTGCAGGGACTCTTAACTGTTACCTTAGTAACAGACAACACAATATATTTATAATTTTTTTCCCGATGGTAGGAGGTGGTAGGGAAGGGGTGGTGACTTTATTAGAGAAAGTTTGACCAAACATTTTCATTGGAGCTCCTTCCAATTATCTCAGAGCTACAGATATGAGGCTAGGTTAACGTATGTTGAACACAATTAGTGGAAAAATAGCCTCCTGAGCGTAATCTAATCTTCCTTGAAAGAGTTAAACATTGGTTTACTCCCACAGGTCCTTTCTAAGCTAAATAAAAGTGCTTCATGCTTGCCAGACAAATAATATATAAGGCATCATGGTATACAGAAAGGGTTAAGAATAAGGTAGGGGTAACATAAACAGTGACAACACATCACACCAACATATACAAACAATAAGGGTGACTATATAACAAGAACAATGAAAGCCAAGTAACAGCACGCTGGATACATATGGAAAGGGAGAGGCGTAGAACAAGATAATCCAGGCACAAGGAAGGGTCAACTAGAGTCACAATATACAACTAAAACATACAGAGAACCAACAGGAACGTACAATATAATAAATAACAAGGCGGATGAAAGAGGAGTAAAAAGACGAGAACACTTGGCTGACCTTTGCTGAGTGAGGACCTGTCCCTAGTGACTCCCAGTGAATTATCTTTGCCCATAGTGTGGTGATAGTGTTAACGCTTTCTTAAAATGGCTGGTGTTGACGAGATTGCTACCTCCTCTCATATTCTCCAGCTTTGTCTTGCTTTGCAATAAAGGCTGGATAATGTGGAGAGAGAGGTGCAGTCTCTCAAAGACGAGAATTTAGCCTTAAAGCTAACTTTGGCTGACAAGGAAAGTGAAAATAGTGCAACTGCTGTTAGGGATCGTGATGCTCCCTTGACAGTTGTTCCAACAAGTGCAACAACCTGCAAATTTCTACGGCAGCCAGTTGCCCTCAGCAACAAGTTCATCACCTTAGATGACGAATGTGATGGTGAGGCTGCAAGTGCTTCCTTCGGCGAGGAAACCAGGAGAAAGGTAAGTAAGTTGCCTCCAAACACAGGGAATGCTGTGACTGCTGCCCCCCCAGGAGTACCTTCAACTGCTGTCCCAGGAGTTCCTGCCGCTGCCGCAGCTGCTACCAAGTCATCGACAAGGAGAGGCAAGTCCTTCTCAATTGTTGGGGACTCCATGGTCAGACACTTAGCTAGGTCCACCTGTACTAATATTAGGAAGCTTGTCTGTCTGCCTGGTGCCGGGGTTGGGAAGGTGTTAGAGGAAATTGATTACATCATGAAAGATATTGGAGATAGCCCCATTATCTGTCTCAGTACAGGGAGCATTGATGTTGGTAAAGGTAGGACGGAAGTACTGCTTCGGCAGTACAGGGAGGTGTTAGATAAAGTTAGGAGGAAGGGAGGCATACCTGTAGTACACAGTATCTTGCCACGGAGAGGGGTCAGCAAGGAATGGTCATCTAGGGCAATTGGTATCAATTGTCGGCTGGAAAAATACTGCAATGCAAATGCAATACCATTCCTTGATAACTGGACCCGTTTCTATGGTAAAAATCAGTTGTACGCACTGGATGGGGTTCATCTTTCTCGGCTAGGGGTCGCAAATTTAGCTAGTTCAATAGATAGGATTGTCGCGGGGTTTCGCTGAAAATAAAGCCTGCGAATATGAGTAAGAAAAATTGTCTATATAGGAACATTGCCGTACTGGTACATCAGATAGGAATAGCTAATTTCAGTCACAGGATTTTAATTGTACTGCTAGTAGAAATATTGAAGGTGTAACAGAAGATGGGAATTCAGTTAGAAATAAAGGTAAATCCGATACCAGTAAAATAAATTCATTGCGATTATATTATACAAACTGTAGGAGTTTATGTAACAAAATGGATGCACTTAGAGCACTTGTTAGCAACGAAAATATAGACATTATAGCACTGACTGAAACATGGATTAATACAGAATCAAGATTTTGTTTAGCAAAATTCCATATACCAGGATATAGTTTGTTTAAACGCGACCGAACAAGTAGGAGGGGCGGCGGAATAGCAGTGTTTGTCAGGAGTTCTTTAAAAAGCTGTATTAAATCAGGTATTAGACTAAATACTGATAACGAAAGTGTTTGGGTAGAGGTTAGCGAAGGTAGTGAGACCATAATTATTGGAGTTATTTATAGACCACCAAATATGAGTAGAAACGAAGGTACAGCTTTATGGCAGGAAGTGAAAATAGCATCAAGGTTTAGCAATGTGTGTATTATGGGGGATTTTAATTTTCCGAATATTGATTGGCAGCATCAAATCGGCGACTCAGATTCAAAAGAGTTTATTGAGGAGGATATTGACAGACTGAAACCTCAGAAATCGCCTGGTCCCAATGAGGTATATGCTAGAGTATTAACAGAATGCAGAGATGAGTTAAGTTACTCATTAACATTTCTTTATAACAATTCATTAGAAACAGGTATAGTTAAAGAAGCTTGGAAGCTTGGAAATGTAGTTCCGATTTTCAAAAAAGGTGATAAATCAATAGCATTCAATTACCGTCCCATTAGTCTCACTTCAATCATAGGAAAGCTACTAGAGTCAATTATTGCTAGGAAAATGAGAAACCACTTAGAAACATTTAACTTAATCAATTCTTCTTAGCATGGATTCACTCAGGGACGTTCTTGCCTTACTAATTTGCTTAGTTTTTTCTCAGAGGTATATGAAGCAGTAGATAATGACAAGTCATATGATATTATATATTTAGATTTCAGTAAACCTTTCGACAGTCCCTCATGAGAGATTGATGAGAAAGGTTGAGGCACATGGAATAGGTGGGCGTTGTTAGGATGGATTAGGTCATGGCTAATTGGTAGGAAGCAAAGAGTCAGCATAAATGGTACTAAGTCAGAATGGGGATCAGTCAAGAGTGGTCTCCCCCAGGGATCTGTATTGGGTCCTCTGTTGTTTATTATATACATAAATGACCTTGATTTAGGTCTATCTAGTAGGATAAGTAAATTTGCAGACGATACCTAAATGGGGAGAAAAATTGATTCAGTTAGAGATATAGAGTGTCTGCAAAGGGATCTAGATACCTTACACGAATGGTCAGTAAAATGGCAGATGAAGTTTAACATTGACAAATGCAAGGTATTAAAGATAGGGAAGATGCATACAAATTTTAAATATAAACTAGCTAATATGGAATTAGAAAACTCAGACTGTGAGAAAGATCTAGGTGTGTTTGTTAGCAATGATTTGAAGCCTGTATGAGTTGTAGATGGGTGGAATAGGCTACCAAGTGATATAGTGGGATTAAGAACGATAGGGAGCTTTAAGATAAAATTAGATAGGCATATGGACGAGATGGTTGGGTGTGAGGGGGATCTACCAGGTGTGGGGCAATCGGCGCTCAGCAGACCCCCGTAATCTTGTGTTCATCTCTGACCGTTTTGGTGGGGTCAGTACTCAAGGTATTAGTGAGATGGGTCTATAATTGGGCCTTGTAATTGGGGTTGGGTGTGACAGAGGATCTGCCTTGTATGGGCCGATCGGCTTTTTACAGACTCCCATTTTCTTATGTTCTTATGTTCATATGGAAGGAGGGAGGAGAGATGTGAGCGGTTGAGTAAACTAGGGAGAAAGGTGGAATAAGTATGACAAGGGAAAGGAGAAATGTAGTAGCTAATAGGGTGAAGAAATAAACGAACAATGAAGTGGGTGAAACAAATTGTTTGGAATACTAGACACTATGAACATATGTAATGGCACTCAAAGGAAGTGTAGTAAGTATAGGTTGTACACCAAAAGGAGAGAGGAGGCAAACGGAGCATTATGTAAAATGTGAGTAGAATGAAGTATATGCAATATAAAATACACTAATTATTGAATAAGTAAAGTGTGTGTGTGTGTGTATTACTGACAAATTTTGAGACGTGAACAGATAAACTGGTAAAGGTGGCAGCAGGGTATAGAGTCTCTAGACAAATTCAGTGACACCTAAACATATCACTGGGAAGGGAAGAGCTTGATGGACAGCGTAAAGGTGAAAATATAACAACAACAAATGAATGCATTTGTAAAAACGTAAAAGATACTAGATACTAGAGATTAATGGAAAACATAAAACAGATACCGGTAGGGAGGGATGGGGAGGGGAATGGGGATAAAAAGGTGTCGAATTTACACACTATAGTTTGTTTACAAGTTCTCAACTTAACGAAATGGTGTTGGCTGTAAGTGTGCTGAAGTATATAATATCAATAATATATATAATATATTTAAGGACCTACATTAACTTACACATGAATATAAAAACACAATCATGACTCTATACATAAACATGAAGGCGATGAAAACAGCTGGTGGCAATGTGATATGTGTGGGAGGGGTGAGAAAGCTATAGCCTCGTATTTAGTGAGTCTCGTTAGCTGGCACAGGGAAGGTAAACAATGACTAACAAGGTACTACACACACACACACACACACACACACACAAGCTGGAATAGCTATGCCCATAATCATAAACCCAATTAAGTATTAATTCTCAAGTACACTAACACAAACTAATATACTCTCCCACATGCAACTGCCTTCTGAACGTTTAACACTCACACACAAAAACTCACAGATACATGCAGAACATTAACAGTCACATGTACAATGACGCTTCCTTAGTTTAGGATACACCACAATAACAACATGCATGTATGCTCCCATAATTGTTAGAACATAGCATAAGAAAATGGGAGTCTGCAGAAAGCCGATTGGCCCACACAAGGCAGATCCCTCTCAAACTCAACCCTAATTATAACGCCAAATTATAGGCCCAGCTCGCTAATCATTTGAGCACCGACCTCACCAAAACGGTCAGAGATCAAACACAAGATTACGGGGTCTACAGAGCGCCGATTGGCCCACACCCGGCAGATCACCCCTCACACCCAACCCATCTCGTCCATATGCCTATCTAATTTTATCTTAAAGCTCTCTATCGTTCTCGATCCCACCATATCACCTGGTAGCCTATTCCACATGTCTACAACTCTGTTTCTAAACCAATATTAGGTTTCGTCGTTGATGTTTTTTCAATCTGACTTCTCCATCTATGAGCACATTCTCAACCTTCAGTGGACCCCAACGGATTACCCTGTTGTCTGGGTCCTTCACTTCCACACAACAGATCAGCTTAACGTCTTAAGCCACTTTCACACATTCACGATGTTGGTCCCGATGTTCCCCGATTTAAATATCGGGACACAACGTGGTGCAATCCCCAAGTGTGTCGGGGTCGTCGGGGAGTGTCGGGTAAGCCAGCCGCGGGACGTGGCAAATCGGGCTTGGCCACCAAAGGTTTGGATTTGTTCATAAATTTCGCACGATGTACTTTTGGCGTGGTACCGTCGGGTAACGTCGGGTACAACGTGTCGATGACGTGGGTCTCGCGTGTCTGCATCTGGTGCTCATCGGCGGCATCGACGTGGCGGCGTCGGGGTATAAATAGTTATAATATATTACAGTAAAAGTCATGTAATCCGAATGGCAGCGGACCGACAGTGCTTCGGATTAGTGGAGTATTATGACAACACTATAAATACGCACATGATGAATAAATAAAGACCTGATATGGTATACGGTAAGCCTATACCGTATATACCGTATATAATATTCCAAAATCAACTTATATTAAACGAGTTAATAAGTTCAATTGAAAAATCAGTGTACCGGTATGATTACAGAGACACGTGTGTGTTAATTGTCGGGTGAGTGTGTGTGCGTGTGTGTGTGTTATTGTTCTTGTGTGGCTATAATCGACCGCCACTGATACACGGTATGCAATAAATGTTATTATAATTATGCTCTATGGAATTGAATTTCATTTTACCTAATACAGTAGTGTTTATAATAGTAAAAGCCAAAGGAAATACTAAGTGTTATTGATTAATTTAACACAAGGTAGTGTTTGTGTGGGTGGATGGGTTTAGTTAGAGGATATTGTTCCTGTGTTTTCGACGATTCCATCCTTACACAAGCTATGTTTATATCGATCCTTTTGCACAAGATAGGTTTATATCAATACATTTTACCTTCCACAATTAGAGAAAATATGATTCATCACGAAGTGTAGCCTACCTGTGGAGATTAAACGCACTGTTATATTATATACTATATGAGATATACCGGTATCGGTATATCGTTTGTTATAATTATTTTTATTTGCATAATAAATCACAACAATTTTTTCCGCTGAACATGATGGCGGTGTTTAGAATATGCTATCATCAATATTGGATTTTATAGAAATAAATCTATAACGATAGTTTTTTGTTTGTATAGAATCCCAGCCGCACCAAAATATTCGCTCTCAATTGGTTTTCACCCATAATAATTATTTTTTTAATTACATTTTTAATGAACGGCAAGAGGAAAGGTTAGTATATAAGATTTCAACAAAACAATAAATAAAAATAATAATATGTGGAATTTCACCGTAGGTGAAGGTTACTGTTCAGTCCGCCTGTACTTTCCCTCCCCATCTTAGTTGGTTTTCACCCACAATAATTTTTTTTTGTTATTTAAAACAAATTATGAACGGCAAGAGGAAAGGTTATTATATAAGATTTCAACAACAAAATATATTAAAATAATAATATGTGGAATTTCACCGTAGGTGAAGGTTACTGTTCAGTGTGCCCATACTTTCCCTCCCCATTTTCACCGATAAAATATGGGACAATGAATATTCTGTAAGCAAGTGATACATTGGATTTTTCATTAGCTTTCTAATGGTACATACATGGCCTATGTACGATCAAAACTTTAATTTTTCCTGAATATTTTTTTTCCGTCGCCACTGTCACCCACTGGTAAACATTTTCGCTTCACTTCATGGTCTATTTTCATATAATTTAACGTTCGATACAGTTTTTAGATATTAATTTCGTATACCGGCAATGAATACAGATTGTTATTTACGAAGAACCAGCTCTCTACGACAAAAACTTGATTTTATATAAAACAAAAATCATATGCCTATACCTTACAAAGAAATAATTCGACCTTATCTTACCTTAAACTTGACCGTTGAACGTAATACCTTTAACACGATATATATTGATGATATCTGTCAGGCTGCCTGACGTTGTGGCGTCGTCCTCGTCGGGTCGGCCACGTGTCACCATCATAAGTCCATCGCCCCTCGTCGTGTTCCCCACATGCCACGTCGGGGTACGGCTTTGACCGGAATTTTGACCGTTACAGCATTGACGTGGCGCCGTCGTGTTGCAACCGTGGTACCATCCGGCCCGGCGTGGCTACGACGTGTCCCCGTCGAGGCTTCGTCGTCAAACTTGTACATCCTGTCACTGTCTCTGCCAATGTACCAATTTGTGTACCTCGGGGTACATCGGGACCAACATCGTGAATGTGTGAAAGTGGCTTTAAGCCACTTTCACACATTCACGATGTTGGTCCCGATGTACCCTGATTTGGATATCGGGACACAACGTGGTGCAATCCCCAACGTGTGTCGGGGTCCTCGGGGAGCGTCGTGTTACCCGCGGTGCGGGCCGTGGCAAATCGGGCTTGGCCACCAAAGTTTTGGATTTGTTCAAAAATTTCCCACGATGAACTTTTGGCGTGGTACCTTCGGGTAACGTCGGGTACAACGTGTCGATGACGTGGGTCTGGCGTGTCTGCATCCGGGTCATCAGCATCGACGTGGCGGCGTCGGGGTATAAATAGTTATAATATATTACAGTAAAAGTCATGTAATCCGAATGGCAGCGGACCGACAGTGCTTCCGATTAGTGGAGTATTCTGACAACACTATAAATACGCACATGATGAATAAATAAAGACCTGATATGGTATAGGCCTATACCATATATACCGTATATAATACTCCATAATCAACTTATATCAAACGAGTTAATAAGTTCAAATGAAAAATCAGTGTACCGGTATGATTACCGAAACACGTGTGTGTTAATTGTCGAGTGAGTGTGTGTGCCTGTGCGTGTGTGTGTGTTATTGTTCTTGTGTGGCTATATCGACCGCCACTGATACACGGTATGCAGTAAATGTTATTATAATTATGCTCTATGGAATTGAATTTCATTTTACCTAATACAGTAGTGTTTATAATAGTAAAAGCCAAAGGAAATACAAAGTGTTATTGATTAATTTAACACAAGGTAGTGTTTGTGTGGGTGGATGGGTTTAGATAGAGGAGACTGTTCCTGTGTTTTCGACGATTCCATCCTTACACAAGCTATGTTTATATCAATCCTTTTGCACAAGATAGGTTTATATCAATACATTTTACCTTCCACAATTAGAGAAAATATGATTCATCACGAAGTGTAGCCTACCTGTGGAGATTAAACGCACTGTTATATTATATACTATATGAGATATACCGGTACCGGTATATCGTTTTTTCATCGTTATTTTTATTGTCATAATAAATCACAGCAATATTTTCCGCTGAACATGATGGCGGTGTTTAGAATATGCTATCATCAATATTGGATTTTATAGAAATAAATCTATAACGATAGTTTTTTGTTTTTATAGAATCCCAGCCGCACCAAAATATTCGCTCTCAATTGGGTTTTACCCATAATATTTTTTTTTTTTTATTTTTTATTTTTTATGAACGGCAAGAGGAAAGGTTATTATATAAGATTTCAAAACAAAATAAAATAATAATAATAATAATATGTGGAATTTCACCGTAGGTGAAGGTTACTGTTCAGTCAGCCCGTACTTTCCCTCCCCATTTTCACCGATAAAATGTGGGACAATGAATATTCTGTAAGCAAGTGATATATAGGATTTTTCATTAGCTTTCTAATGGTACATATATGGCCAATGTAAGATCAAAACTTTTATTTTTCCTGAATATTTTTTGTCCGTCGCCGCTGTCAGCCACTGGTAAATATTTTCGCTTCACTTCATGGTCTATTTTCATATAATTTAACGTTCGATACAGTTTTTAGATATTAATTTCGCATATCGGCAATTAATATAGATTGTTATTTACGAAGAACCAGCTCTCTACGACAAAAACTTGATTTTATATAAAACATTTCATACGCCTATACCTTACAAAGAAATAATTCGACCTTATCTTACCTTAAACTTGACCAGTTGGTTGAACGTAATACCTTTAACACCATATGTATTGATGATATCTGTCAGGCTGCCTGACATTGTGGCGTCGTCCTCCTCGTCGGGTCGGCCACGTGTCACCATCATAAGTCCATCGCCACTCGTCGTGTTCCCCACGTGCCACGTCGGGGTACGGTTTTGACCGGAATTTTGACCGTTACAGCATTGGCGTGGCGCCGTCGTGTTGCAACCGTGGTACCATCTGGCCCGACGTGGCTACGACGTGTCACCGTCGAGGCTTCGTCGTCAAACGGCGTACATCGTGTCACTGTCTCTGCCGATGTACCAATTTGTGTACCTCGTGGCACATCGGGACCAACATCATGAATGTGTGAAAGTGCCTTTAGTCCCAAAACATATCAGATGTACATTACCAATAATCTCCCTCTGCCACAGATTACACAGAGTATTGACAAAATGCTTCAGTTAACAAGTGTGTTATTGGTAGCACGACTGATACCATTATCACCAATAATATATTATACTGTATGTCAATATTACCTACCAATCAAATCCATTTTAATTCCGTGAAGCTTTAGCTCTAAAGCCACTTTCACACATTCACGATGTTGGTCCCGATGTACCCCGAGGTACACAAATTGGTACATCGGCAGAGACAGTGAGAGGATGTACGCGTTTGACGACGAAGCCTCGACGGTGACACGTCGTAGCCACGCCGGGCCAGATGATACCACGGTTGCAACACGACAGTGCCAAGTCAATGCTGTAAAGGTCAAAATTCCGGTCAAAACCGTACCCCGACGTGGCACGTGGGGAACACGTCGAGGGGCGATGGACTTATGATGGTGACACGTGGCCGACCCGACGAGAACGATGCCACAACGTCAGGCAGCCTGACAGATATCATCAATACTTATGGTGTTAAAGGTATTACGTTCAACGGTCAGGTTTAAGGTAAGATAAGGTCGAATTATTTCTTTGTAAGGTATAGGCGTATGAATTTTTTTATATAAATTCAAGTTTTTGTCGTAGAGAGCTGGTTCTTCGTAAAAAACAATCTGTATTCATTGCCGGTATACGAAATTAATATCTAAAACCTGTATCGAACGTTAAATTATATGAAAATAGACCATGAAGTGAAGCGAAAATATTTACCAGTGGGTGACTGTGGCGACGGACAAACAATATTCAGGAAAAATAAAAGTTTTGATCGTACATAGGCCATATATGTACCATTAGAAAGCTAATGAAAAATCCTATATATCACTTGCTTACAGAATATTCATTGTCCCATATTTTATCGGTGAAAATGAGGAGGGAAAGTATGGGCGGACTGAACAGTAACCTTCACCTACCGTGAAATTCCACATATTATTATTTTAATTTATTTTGTTGTTGAAATCTTATATAATAACCATTCCTCTTGCCGTTCATAATTTGTTTTAAATAACAACAAACAATAATTATGGGTGAAAACCAACTGAGATGGGGAGGGAAAGTACGGGCGTACTGAAAAGTAACCTTCACCTACGGTGAAATTCCACATATTATTATTTAAATTTATTGTTTTGTTGACATATTATATACTAACCTTTCCTCTTGCCGTTCATAAAAAATGTAATTAAAAAAACAATTATTATGGGTGAAAACCAATTGAGAGCGAATATTTTGGTGCGGCTGGGATTCTATAAAAACAAAAAACTATCGTTATAGATTTATTTCTATAAAATCCAATATTGATGATAGCATTATGCTAAACACCGCCATCATGTTCAGCGGAAAAAATTGTTGTGATTTATTATGCAAATAAAAATAATGATAAAAAACGATATACCGGTACCGGTATATCTCATATAGTATATAATATAACAGTGCGTTTAATCTCCACAGGTAGGCTACACTTCGTGATGAATCATATTTTCTCTAATTGTGGAAGGTAAAATGTATTGATATAAACCTATCTTGTGCAAAAGGATCGATATAAACATAGCTTGTGTAAGGATGGAATCGTCGAAAACACAGGAACAATCTCCTCTATCTAAACCCATCCACCCACACAAACACTACCTTGTGTTAAATCAATCAAGAACACTTAGTATTTTCTTTGGCTTTTACTATTATAAACACTACTGTATTAGGTAAAATGAAATTCAATTCCATAGAGCATAATTATAATAACATTTATTGCATACCGTGTATCAGTGGCGGTCGATATAGCCACACAAGAACAATAACACACGCACACGCACACACACTCACTCGACAATTAACACACACGTGTTTCGGTAATCATACCGGTACACTGATTTTTCATTTGAACTTATTAACTCGTTTGATATAAGTTGATTATAGAATATTATATACGGAATATACGGTATAGACCTACCGTATACCATATCAGGTCTTTATTTATTCATCATGTGCGTATTTATAGTGTTGTCATAATACTCCACTAAAACGAAACACTGTCGGTCCGCTGCCATTCGGATTACATGAGTTTTACTGTAATATATTATAACTATTTATACCCCGACGCCGCCATGTCGATGCCGATGTACCCGGATGCAGACACGCCAGACCCACGTCATCGACACGTTGTACCCGACGGTACCACGGCAAAAGTTCATCGTGCAAATGATTTGAACAAATCCAAACCTTTGGTGGCCAAACCCGATTTGCCACGTCCCACACCGCAGGTAACACGACGCTCCCCGACGACCCCGACACACGTTGGGGATTGCACCACGTTGTATCCCGATATTCAAATCGGGGAACATCGGGACCAACATCGTGTGAATGTGTGAAAGTGGCTTAACACATTTACTTAATTTCTCATCAATTCAGTGTCCTAATATCAAACTATACATAAAATGAGTATGCTGCACTAAACAATCATTCGTTATATTACTACCAGGTCATTGTAAACTATCTTCACAATTCTTCGTAAGATACTATCGACCCCCCCCACCCCACCCCCTCTCGCTCTTGCTCTCTCTCTCTCTCTCTCTCTCTCCGTCTGTTCTTTTCTTTCCTTCCATTTGACTTTATTTGGGGTTCGTATCAATGTTGTCAGTGTCTTCTCTTTATAATTGCTCTAATAGAGGGGGGATAAAAGCCAAGGTTGCCCTTACTTCTTTGGGAGGTATTAACACCCATAATAAAGAATGGTTACATTATGTAACTGGAATAGATTCCTATGGGTTAGCAGCTATAGACATCTGCACTCTTTCTGGCTGTAAACAGTGTTGAGGGACCCACTCATAATAGTGGGAACTGACATATGTGCCTGTTGTTGTCGAGGCATCTGTTGTTACTCTGTTTGGCAGCTAAAACTATTATTTTGTTTTGGTCCATCATCTGTGTCATCTATCACTAAATAAACTCCATTCTGTTTTCGTGAAATTTACATATTCAATGTAAACAATGTATTACAATGTATATTCTACAATTCGAGCTAGTGTAGCAGAATGGCCACTGAGAGACAAAATATATTTGTATGGTGTTAGCATTTGAGGTCTACGAACCTTTGCAAGGTACTGACCATACACACACACCTACCACCCTCACCATAACACACACGAACCACTTGTAATGCCAAGTGTACACTCATTTGTATCTGTATCGAATCCAAACGAGTTGATGTGATATATCCTATTTTACAATGTATAATACAGTATAATATACTGTATTATACATTGTGGAATAGCGTATTATGCAAATGCGTAAGATGGCGGGCAATGTAAAATACACATTCATGTCATGATGAACACATTGAGCAACACATACAAGTAGAACATGCAAACACTGAGATGAGTTACATAGAGTTACACATATACTCATACCACACAGACCTTGCGGTCCCAACTAGGTGGTCCGGCCTTAATACTACTAGACAGGGACAGTTTATTGTGGAAGAACAGGACAGTAAAGTAGAAGGCTCTCTCTCCACCCATGAGAGAGAGAGAGAGAGATGTGACCGCAAAACAGTTGGGACTCGCGCGGAAAAGGAAATGGCAAGACATAAGTTGGTGCAGAAGGGAAAGATGAAGGGTGAAAGAAAACGTACTGTGCTCATTTTTACTCACTTAGGACAAACCCACCAACATAATTATAAACAAATACATTATAGATAATTATGGAAGCAAACAAGAGGTAGGAGGGGAGGTAGGGGAGAGAGTATGTGCCATAAGTAGACCATAAACACAAGCACAAGTATAAACACATGAATCTAATACGAGGAGGATGGAGATATGACAACAAATGTAAAGAACGAATGAAGAGGAATTTACGCAAGACGGACCATATTATTATCCAGCAGGATTAGAAGCAAAATAATGGCAACACGAGACACAAATAGGAGGCGTTAGAAGTCAGAATGAATGTATATAGATAATATATAATAAGCAGATATAGAATCTAGCAAGGGGTAAAGCAGAGGGAAAGAGAGTTTGTGTAAGCCAGACCATAGATACTGGAAAGGCCTCCAAAAGACTAAACAAACAGGAGATAATATTGACCTAAATATAAATGAGAAGCAAACAGGAGAAAGCAGAACACAAAATGATAGTAAAGACGTAAACATTTTAATATAGAAACTAGTCAGATGGGGAAACAAACTAGCAAGGGAGCAAGAGAAGTAGAGTAATATACAGTATACGTATAGGAAAAGAAAAACAACAACATACCATATATAACACAACAACCAATTATGTAACTCAGAAAGAAGAGAGGAGGGTACAGGACTATTATAAGCCAAACTATTGATACTGGATAAGTCTTCAAAACAATATAATCCAGCGGGAGAAATAAGCCAACATAGGAATATAGAAACCGTAAAGAGCACATACACACGCAAAAAAGAAAACAAAACAAAACAAAACAAAAACACTCATAAATAAATAATATAACCCAGCAAGATTACATATAGGCCTATTTATTTACATAAATACACTGGCCACATAGTTCTTACGAAGTTACGATCCTTGCGAGGTAGCCAGGACTTAATCCTAGTAGAGATAGCAACCTTAGAGAAAAATAAAGTGGAATGAAAGTATAGCAAATTATATTGTCTCTATTCCCACCCTCAGGTAATTAACCGTACATGAAAGACAGTTAGAAGTCAATAACCTTACAGGGTTTGGAAATCGCATGGAGAAATTTACAGAATAGTTAGGAATGGAAAGAGAGAGAGAGAGAGAGAGAGAGAGAGAGAGAGAGATAGTGTGAGTGAGGGGGGGTAGGGTGATAGACTATATAAGCCGGACCCTAGGTACTGGAGAGGCCTCCACCCATCAATAAGGTATTAGGGAGGGGAGCTGGGCTGCTTATAAGCTCTCAGGGGTGGGAGAATCAGAGTAATAATGGTATAATATATATTTAAATAAGCAGTAATTTAAGGTGTAAGAAGACATATGGACAATTATCATATTATGCAATATAATTAGTGACCTTATGTTCGAATCATGATTCGATAACTATAACATATGGTAACGTGTAGTATGAAGCAAATACAAATAATGTATAATAAAACATAATAGGAATTAAAAATTAAAATGTAAAGCTTGCCAAATAAACAAATCAAAACTGGGAAGACACAATATACAGGCAAAAGAACTTATCAAAATCGCTAGGTGGAAATAACGCTTTAACCCAGGGACTGCAGCCAGACTCTTAAGGGGACCGACCGGTTAATTACAAACTTCCAGGTCTTACTTTCAATTTAAATGAAATTTGGCACAGGTGTATATGACCATAAAACTAGATCAAAAACAGATTTTTTTTGGTATTTTTTTGCTTTTTTCTTGCAATTTAGGTAAAAACAAAATTGAAAACCATAGCACTGCAGAAAATCATAAACTCCTACAGAAATCCCCATAGCACATGTTTGATGTGACCAAACAACTCACAAAAGGTGTATCTGTAGTTGCTATAAAAAACATTTTATATATTTTGTGTATTTGTTCGATTTAGGTGATTACGGATTCAGGCGAATATATTTATAGAAAATTACAACTTTGACGACATATTGTGAAAAAACAAAATTACTAGAGTAAATTGGCTTTATAGGCCTTGCAGTGTTTTTAATTACCTTTCCAATGGTATATACATCATTCCTATAGGTCCAATAATAACTGTAGAGTAACATCCGAAAGTGCGACAATATAGGTTCTGAGAAAAACAGGTGAAAGTCTAAGGTAATTAGGTGAATATTTTTACTTTTGTTTTTAGATTTACAATATTTTACGCAGGAACATGGCAAAGTAGAAGATAAAGCGTATGGGAGGTTGTAGAGTAGCTTACGCTCTTTCGATTTATATAGGTATGCTCCTCGTACGACCAGTAGTTACTGAGCATGTTAATTTCAAATTTCGCTATATAACGTTTTTAGAATTACAGGAAAAGTTTGGAAAACATAAAAAAATACTATTTCCAATGGGTTTTCACTAATAACATTTCACTGGCTTATGAAGGGATGTTGACTCTTGTTGAGTAAACACCTATTGGTATTTTCAGGATTTCAATTTTGTTAAGCTTAAATTAACCGGTCGGTCCCCTTAAGGGGTTCTACTGGGCGAATGTGGCCAGACTCTTAAGATCCAAGGCCTAAACAAAACAATTCAAAACATCCCAGTGGCACTCAAAACAAAGCAATTTGTGATTAAGTGAGATAATTCCCCTCCATTACTTACTACCACTCATACACATGTGCCCTAACCCCCCCTTCCCCTCCTCCGCCTCCTAAATTATCCGGTATTTTCCATATTATTCCCATTATATTATATCAAAGTATTTTCATGCGAGGATGGGTGGGAGAGAGGGAGGAGGGTGGAGAAGTGTATCTCTGACCCTCTAAGCCAGTCTGAGAGCTCTCCTTGTCTCTCAGTACCATGCTAAACACCAGAAAGGGAGGGTGTCTTACTCTCGACCGTGGGGCTAAAATATACGATTGTCACCAGCCAATTGCTGATACCACTTGTTGTATTGCTTTCCAATGTTCATATGTTCATATTAAAGGTAAAATAGACACATATGGGTAAGTATTAATTATATATATAAATTTACGATTTTCGACAAGAATGAACCAAATAGGCCTTCCTTCGCATGGCAGGACCTTTCAAATACCATACCTGTGCAGCTTATGAGTTGATCAAATGAAATTATAAAATAATAGAACAGAAAACCAGAGTAAATCAAAAATTAAAATAAAGAGACTTAACAAAAATAGAGCGACCAGTGAAATATTGGTTTGTGGGCATCTCACAAATTGGTGGACAGAGGGTAAGAGGTGGATAACGAGAGAGAGAGAGAGAGAGTGTGAAGGAACATTCTAATAGGGGGTGACCTTAACCTGTACAATTCCAGCGATGGCTGCCAGCCGTCAGTAGATAAATCACTCCCCAGTCCCAGCAACGGCTGAAAGCCGTCAGTAATATACTGTTCTTTTACCAGCCCCCCCCCCCCCCCCCCCCCCCCCGCCCCCCGGAAGCAAACGTTCACGAGCCTTAAACGAATGTTTTTCTCAGGACACTGAAAGGCACTTATCGTGCCTTGGAATTTGGAATTCTCAGACACTTTTGAAAAGTGTTTTTTCGTGTTCATTGAACATTATAAATTAATTAATGTAGATAAGACAAATTTTATAATAATAATTTATTTAACTCGCCTTTCGAATACGATTATAAACTCAAAACATTAAAATTAACCATTTGTTTTATTATACTAGGCCAGGATAATTCGTCGCTGTGCAGGCATTCGGCTATAACAGTTTTAAACAATAAATAATTATATATGTAGTAAAATTACCTAAATTTCTAGTTTTACTTAATTTATTTGTAGATATTACTTTTGTGAAGTAAAGACATCACAGATGTTCTTGGAAATGACTAATACGATATCTCCAGGCAGCCTGTCTTGCCCCATAACCAATATTTTCGTTCGCTGCAAGAACTAGTTCCTCCTTACCTATATTTTCCAAAATCAACTTATTATAATTGTTTTACTTCATCAATGGAATCTTTAGGCATAATTTATTAACCCCTTTCAATCTCTGCCTTTCTAAGTCTTCTATATTCGTTGGTCAACATAATATGGTAGCCTATATGATACAAAAGATTTTCCCGCGCCTAAGCTTCGTGTATTATTCCGCATATGTTGTTGTGATTCTCCCGACTCTCCTCTCCGGCTTCGTTACTAAATACTAGTAAATAGGTATGATTAGTACTGTTCATGGCATTATGTATGGTCATATATACTGTAGATGTCAGTTGATGATGATATATAGGCTAGCTGTCAGTTGTTGATTATGAAAAAGGAAAGGTCTACCAAAATTCTCCATCGAAATCATGAAGGGTGTATTTTTTCAAATGCGCTATTTTGTGTTATTTATATATATATAGCAAAATCAGCCTAGATCATAGACGATAACATTAGCCTATGTAGGCTAGGTAGGCCCTAAGAGAATAGGCCTAGGCTATTTGGAAAATTTGAAGTTTTAATAGGCTAGGCCTAGGCTAAGCCAAGATTTTCTGAATTTGAGATCCTGGTATTAGTTTGATGACCAACCTGATACGGGCCCCATCGATAATTATCAGTGTTTTATCACTTTCATGAACAATACTTTGTTGGATAATTATAGGGAATAGGCCTAGGCTCGCAGCCTTATATTAGGCTAGCCTAGCCTATATCCTACATAATTTATTTTATTAGGGACAATGTAGGTCTATGGAATCCTTATACTGTAGCCTACTCATGTATAATCCACTGTGGGAGAATAATTTTGATCACATTTATAAAACCCGATATTAGCCTAGGCCTAATAGAAAAAACGCCCATTCCAATCAATCTCAGAGCTCTTTCGGACATCCTCACTGTTTAGGCCTAAAGCCAAGAAAAGGAAATATTTTCCGTTGGATAAAAATTATAGGCCTAGCGCCTATGCTAGGCCTAACAATGAAAAATAAAATGATAGGAACCCAAAACTACCATTAAAAATTAGATCCCAGCTGTGGTGGGGCTCGTAAATATTGACCCCCAACTCTTGCCCATTCCATTTCTGAATGGAGTGCAAAATACAGGCTATAGCGTACGCCACTACAAGCTGTATATTTCCATTTCATTCATTCACACTGAAGTGGCGTGATCATCTTGAAGGATTTAGTGTCAAGAACTGCAATTTGTTCGGATAATTGTCTTTGAAAGATGATGAAATAGCATTATCTTAAGTTCTATAGGCTAGGGCTAGGCGGGTGCCAGTGACTTCGGCCCAGTGATCTCGGACCACTATCCTCGGTGACCTCGGCCCATTTTGGCGACTTCGGACCAATATATTTTTGGTCCGAAGTCACCGATCTTAAACTACCGCTTTCTTGCGAGATTCGGCAATAGGCAAACAAATGGGAACATATAGGCTAGCTGTATTATTCCTCCTCCACATCAATTCCTTCTCTGTTTATAAAGGATGTTTGGGATTTATTGATAAAGTCCTAGTGTACTATAAGTGCCTATAAGTTCCCATTTGTTTGCCTATTGCCGAATCTCGCAAGAAAGCGGTAGTTTGAGATCGGTGACTTCGGACCAAAAATATATTGGTCCGAAGTCACCATAATGGGCCGAGGTCACCGAGGATAGTGGTCCGAAATCATTGGGCTGAAGTCACCATTGGGCCGAAGTCACCCTAATCCGGGCTAGGCTATATATATTTTTTGTTTTTTTTTTTTTTTCAAATTTTACAGGCAACTGCACATTACGCGCCTGATTTCAACCAATAAAGCTTACTCAATTAACCCAGTGATCCCCACTATGTACATTTTTTACTGTCCATTAAAATTAAATATGATAATATACACTGGTACAATACAAATTAATGGTGTGCTGGTGTTTTGGTTTATAGCCTAGTAGTGTATAAATGTAAATACTATACAGTATAGGAAATATTCCATGAGCTTGCCTTACATACACTCTTCACAATGGATGACAATTCTGATATTAACAGTTCTGTTGAACTTGACTTGAATTATTATATCAATATTGAAGCTAATACAAAAAAAAAAAAATAGCACGACGTAAATATCTTACACGGAAAGCAGCTGAGTACAGGCAGGCCGCACAAAAAAGCCGTGAAAGGTCAAAAGCTGAGGTTTTTGCTGCAAGTGTCATTGATCTCGATGATGATGAAGATACCAGTACTGTGGTACAGGAAGAACCTGATTTATGTAGGCCTACGTGTGATTTTGTACCAGTACTTGACATCACTAGTAACACTGAAAGTGGTCAAGGATGCAGTAATTTAAACGATGATCCTGTGGCAGAGGAATATAATTATGGCCTTAACACTTCTTTTGATGAGGAGGTAGTACCCCAGATTGAGAATTGGGATGGATGGGCCTGAGAATGACAACACTTCCATATTTATGTCAAATTGTCAATGCTGCATGACCAAGACCATTGTTTATGCTGATCACAGCCTTTTGACTTGCATTTTCTCTTACTAGATTAATATACAAGAGAAAACTTATCAAGTCATTGTCATCATCTTCGACAAACCATTAGTGCCCTTCCCCTACGTTGTACAACTCACTTTACTTCCTTGTATCTTTTTTGTTTTGCATTTTGTTCTCATCCACTCTTAGCACATTGCCATACCAACATAGTGCACTCCTCTTCATACATTGTAGCCAATATTATAATTAATGAAACACATTAGTGCCGTCAACTAGGGCGAATTTGGACCTTAGGTCAATTAAAAGTTAATTAAATTAATAAATGGTATATACTGTACAGTAGTGTGGGATTACTTTTGTTAAGCTGGCTTTATCAGGAAAAGAAAAGAATGCATGTAAGTCTTATTATCGTTAACTATTTTGTGCAATGTGTTAGTGGTTTTAGGCATTTTCATAACTGACTCGATATTGTGAACGTTGACATTTTTCTATTAGTAATGCTGTGCTTTTATCGACAGGTTCCAAGACCATGTCACGATCTTCTTCCGAGTCAGAGACTGATCATCCTCCACCCAAGAAGATGTGTGCCTCATACATCTCAAAGTCTTCCACCATCAATGTGTTTCTTCAAGGCAATCAGAAAAGGCACAAGTAAGTGTAGTATTGTGCTAAATACAATTATATACCGGTACCTGTATATATTATGCATATATATTAGACATGTATACCATATACGACCCTCTACCCTAGTGTTAGAGGAAAAAGAAATATAAGAATATGCCCCACGTGTCTACTGCGTGTTGTAACTTTTAAGTGACGACTAAAAGGGAGTTGTGGGTTGACTCTGTCAGAATGAGGGTTTTTGTTGTTGTTGTTCCCTAAGCTGTCTGGCCGAACAGCCCCAGGGTTCCGAGCAAGGCCAAGGCCATAACTGGGCGCCCCCACAGAACACTCCCTGCTCTACCACTAAAAGAAAAAAATAGGGTTGGTGTCCTCTACTTCCAATAGCCATTGCTATCCAAGGTAATATACTAATATTCATCTTATATGTTGTGTGCAGAAACGATGGGCCGTCTTCGACTTCACTGGTGAACGTCCTAGCAGCCTAATGACTGTCCCTTCTTCGTGGGTGAGGACAAAAGCGATGAACATGACTTTCAAGGGGTCTTCTCGTTGTTATTGGCCCCGTGAAGGTTCTGAGGATGAATTACAGATAAAAAAATACTCATGTAGTAATGTACACCCTATGTGGTGGATTGTGTTCTTTCATTTCATCAATTTTATTTTAGTAAGCGTTGCTTCCACATAGCGATTTTGATATGTTATTTTGACTTTATATTGTCTTTGTCCCAGTTTTGGTTTGACTTTGTTTGCAAGTTTTAAATGTTAATTGTTAGAGAGACGCAGCGTTAGAGGGGCCATGATAGAGGTATTCAAGTGGGTTAGTGGGATAAATAAAGGGGACATAACAAATTTACTAAAGCTCAGTGATAGCGAAAGAACTCTTACAAATGTCTTCAAATTAGATAAATTTTGTTTCAAGAAAGATATAGGCAAATATTGGGTTGGTTTGGTCCTAAAGCTTTTTACCAACTATATTAATCCAAGGTTAGAGATGTAATTGGTCCCCTTAAAACTTCGATAGGAGAAATGACAGAAAATGATTTAGAAATGTGCAGTACATTAAATAGTCAATTTCTTTCCGTTTTCACTAATGAACATTTGGCACAGTTTCCAGAAGTCCGTAAGGTATATAGCGATAATATAGAAAATAGGTTAAGTACGATTACTATAAGTAGAAATTATGTGCTTAAGGAAATTGACAGACTGAAACCTCATAAATCGCCTGGTCCTGATGAGGTATATGCTAGAGCATTAAAAGAATGTAGGGATGAGTTAAGTTACCCATTAACATTTTTATTTAACAAGTCATTGGAGACGTATAGTTCCAGAATTTGGAAGCTTGCAAACGTAGTTCCGATCTTCAAAAAAGGTGACAAATCAATAGCATCCAATTAGCGTCCCATTAGTCTTACATCAATCATAGGAAAGCTACTAGAGTCAATTATTGCTAGGAAAATTAGAAACCACTTAGATACATTTAATTTAATAAATTCTTCTCAGCATGGATTCACTCAGGGACGTTCTTGCCTTACTAATTTGCTTAGTTTTTTCTCAGAGGTATATGAAGCAGTAGATAATGACAAGTCATATGATATAATATATTTAGATTTCAGTAAAGCTTTCGACAGAGTCCCCCATGAGAGATTGATGAGAAAGGTTGAGGCGCATGGAATAGGTGGGGCGTTGTTGGGATGGATTAGGTCATGGCTAATTGGTAGGAAGCAGAGAGTCAGCATAAATGGTACGAAGTCAGAATGGGGAGCAGTCAAAAGTGGTGTCCCCCAGGGAGCTGTATTAGGTCCTCTGTTGTTCGTTATATACATAAATGACCTTGATTTAGGTATAAGTAGTAGGATAAGTAAATTTGCAGACGATACAAAAATGGGGAGATCAATTGATTCAGATAGAGATATAGAGTGCCTCCAAAGGGATCTAGCTACCTTACACGAATGGTCAGTAAATTGGCAGATGAAGTTTAACATTGACAAATGCAAGGTATTAAAGATAGGGAAGATGCATACAAATGTTAAATATAAACTAGCTAATATGGAATTAGAAAACTCAAATTGTGAGAAAGATCTAGGTGTGTTTGTTAGCAATGATTTGAAGCCTAGACAACAGTGTATAAGCGTTCGAAACAAGGCAAACAGGATTCTCGGGTTCATCTCTAGGAGTGTGAGTAACAGAACTGCTGATGTTATCTTAAAACTTTACTTGTCATTAGTGAGACCCCATATGGATTATGCTGTTCAATTTTGGTGTCCTTATTACAGAATGGACATAGATTCATTGGAGAGAGTACAACGTAGAATGACAAAAATGATCCATAATATTAGAAATCTTCCGTATAAAGAAAGGTTGAAGAAATTAGGCTTACATTCGTTAGAGAGACGCAGAGTTAGAGGGGATATGATAGCGGTGTTCAAGTGGGTTAGTGGGATTAACAAAGGGGACATGACAAATGTACTAAAGCTCAGTGATAGCGAAAGAACTCGTACCAATGGTTTCAAATTAGATAAATTTCGTTTCAGAAAAGATATAGGCAAATATTGGTTTGGTAACAGAGTTGTAGATGGGGGGAATGGACTACCAAGTGCTATAGTGGGATTAAAAAAGATAGGGAGCTTTAAATAAAATTGGATAAGCATATGGACGAGAAGGGTTGGGTGTGAAGGGGGATCAGCAGGGTAGGGCCAATCAGCGCTCTGCAGACCCGTAATCCTGCGTTAATCTCTAACCGTTTTGGTAAGATGATCCTCAGGGTATTAGAGTGTTCAGCCTATAATTGGGCTTTGTTATTGGGGTTGTGTGGGACAGGGATCTGCCTTGCTTAGGCCAATCGGCTTTTTGCAGACTCGCATTTTCTTATGTTCTTATGTTCTTATGTAACAGAGTTGTGGATAGGTGGAATAGGCTGCCAAGTGCTATAGTGGATCAAGAACCATAGGGAGCTTTAAGATAAAATTAGATAGGCATAGGGACGAGATGGGTTGTGTGTGAGGGGGATCTGTCAGGTGTGGGGCTCTGCAGACCCCCCGTTTTTCTGACCTCTGACCGTTTAGGTGAGGTCAGTCCTAATGGTGTTTTTAAGCTGGACTTATAATTAGGGTTGGGTGTGACAGGGATCTGCCTTGTGTAGGCAAATCGGCTTTCTGCAGACTCCCATTTTCTTATGTTCTTATGTACTGGCTGTTGGTCCACAAGTCTATCACCACGTGTACGACACGCAGTAGGATGCTTGAGGCATATTCTTTTTTCCTCCACCATTAGATAAAAGCCCCCTTACCCCCTGGGGGTAATATGCAGATTTCAATTTCCAAGATCATCCAAAATAACGGCCATTTAGAGACAAATGGCCACCATCAGGCTGTGACAACGAAATTGCATGTACAGTATACTGTATATACCCTCTGTGCCTAGCTATTCCGATAATTTACCATTTTTTTATTTTACTGAATTGATTGCAGGTGATGCTACCCCAAGGCCAACTGCTCGGAGTCTTTCAAAGGATTTCAACGTGCGACCCACTATCTCTGATAGAGATTCCTTCTCAGCTTCCAGCAAGATCCCTAAAAATACAAGAAAGGAGAACCAGGACATTGTTCGCTTCACAAGGGTGAGTACAAAATTATGGAATGGGCCAGGCGCCTGACGGACTATTATCTATTCCACCTGGCGCCCGACCCCCACTCCCTTCGATCGCGTTTCACTCTTCTATTCACAAGCATTCTCCATTCATAATTTTATTTTAGTAAGCGTTGTTTCCACATAGCGAGTTTGATTAATTAAAGTTAATTTGACTTTATATTGTCTTTATCCCTCTTTTGGTTTGTTTAGTTTGCAAGTTTTACATTTTAATTCATTCCTATTTGTCACCACTTTTCTTGCCTGATCCTCAGTCATCCCTCTATCTTGCAGGATACCGATATGCAATGAGTACTCATCCTTCTTGAAGCTATGCAGCAGGAAATGACAGCTATGAAGAAGAAGATGATGACACCGACTGAAGACCGTGACACATCAATAATTGACAACCCCTTCGAGGAGCTTCAAAGTTTTGGCTTTAAAGCAGAGGAGCCTGGAAGATGTAAGTAAACTATATGTAGTGTGGGTGTTAAGCTTGTATTAGCAATTGAAATAAGATATTTACTCCAAAATGCAATGTTTTTTGTGTAAAAATACTTGGCTGAATCAAATGTTTAATTTTTATTTGTAATACTGTAAGTTCATTGAACTATAATGCAATTTGAAATATAGTTATGGTTACATAATGCAAGAAGATAACATAATATTTTGGCCTGAGACAGTTGACTGAACGTCTGGTGTTGATAACAACAAATTATCGGTGAAGTATTATGATTTTGTATACTTTAACTTGGCAAATGTTAGTGGTGGTGGTTCTGTATACATTATAATTATATATTAGTGTTTTAAATTTATGTGTGTAGAGTTGGTAATCCTTAGCCCGCCGGGCCCCAGCGTCGGCTATAGCCGACGGCAATGTATACGTAAACACTCAGCCTGAGCGTTGGCTATAGCTGATGGCAAAAATCTGTTATTGGGAGGGGGGGGGGGGGGGGTCTACCTCGGTGATCATTTTTGTAATAAATAACCACATTTATAACCCATTGCATGTGTTTTCAGCAAAACAAAACAAATTCTTTGGGCTATGGGTGTCAAAAATATATTTTTGTAATGGAGCTCAACGGGTTAACACTAGATTAGCGGGCTAGCGGTTTATTTATATGTACCACCCAGCGGGGTGTTTTTAGCCAAAATAGGGCTGTTTACGTGATCATTTTCATGCCTAAATAAGACCCAGAGCGTAAAACAAATATCTATCCCTGAAAGGGCATAAACAGAGCTTTCCAATGACACCATAACGATCCTTATATGACGGCTAGTTTTCTTGCAACAACCGCGCAACGCGAGTGCAAAAAGCATGTAATTCGGTACTTTCCCCATACAATTCAGTATGTAGCGAGTGAGAGAGGGAGGGAGGAGGTGGGATTCGTGTCAGTAGGTTCGCCGCGGTGGTCTGGAGCAGTCATACGCTCGCTACTCTCCTGCCACCACTTGTCTCTCTCTCTCAGCAACATTACGTGCTGAAATTGCCACACGACCTATAAGAACATAAGAACATAAGAAAATGGGAGTCAGCAGAAAGCCGATTGGCCTAAGCAAGGCAGATCCCTGTCCCACACAACCCCCATTCAATTACAAAGCCCAATTATAGGCTTCACACTCTAATACCCTGAGGATCATCTTACCAAAACGGTTAGAGATTAACGCAGGATTATGGGGGTCTGCAGAGCGCTGATTGGCCCAACCCGGCTGATCCCCCTTCACACCCAACCCTTCTCGTCCATATGCTTATCCAATTTTATCTTAAAGCTCCCTACAGTTTTAGATCCCACTATAGCACTTGGTAGTCCATTCCACCCATCTACAACTCTGTTACCAAACCAATATTTGGCTATATCTTTTCTGAAACGAAATTTATCTAATTTGAAACCATTGGTACGAGTTCTATCGCTATCACTGAGCTTTAGTACATTTGTCATGTCCCCTTTGTTAATCCCACTAACCCACTTGAACACCTCTATCATATCCCCTCTAACTCTGCGTCTCTCTAACGAATGTAAACCTAATTTCTTCAACCTTTCTTCATACGAAAGATGTCTAATATTATGGATCATTTTTGTCATTCTACGCTGTACTCTCTCCAATGAATCTATGTCCATTCTGTAATAAGGACACCAAAATTGGACAGCATAATCCATATGGGGTCTCACTAATGACAAGTAAAGTTTTAAGATAACATCAGCAGTTCTGTTACTCACACTCCTAGAGATGAACCCGAGAATCCTGTTTGCCTTATTACGAACGCTTATACACTGTTTTCTGGGCTTCAAATCATTGCTAACAAACACACCTAGATCTTTCTCACAGTCTGAATTTTCTAATTCTAAATTAGCTAGTTTATATTTAACATTTGTTTGCATCTTCCCTATCTTTAATACCTTGCATTTGTCAATGTTAAACTTCATCTGCCAATTTACTGACCATGCATGTAAGGTATCTAGATCCCTTTGGAGGCACTCTATATCGCTATCTGAATCAATGGATCTCCCTATTTTAGTATCGTCTGCGAATTTACTTATCCTACTAGTTATACCTAAATCTAGGTCATTTATGTATATAAGAAACAACAGGGGACCGATCCCTGGGGGACACCACTTTTGACTGCTCCCCATTCTGACTTGGTACCATTTATGCTGACTCTCTGCTTCCTACCAATTAGCCATGACCTAATCCATCCTAACAACGCCCCACCTATTCCATGTGCCTCAACCTTTCTCATCAATCTCTCATGAGGGACTCTGTCGAAAGCTTTACTGAAATCTAAATATATAATATCATATGACTTGTCATCATCTACTGCTTCATATACCTCTGAGAAAAAACTAAGCAAATTAGTAAGGCAAGACCGTCCCTGAGTGAATCCATGCTGAGAAGAATTGATTAAGTTAAATGTTTCTAAGTGGTTTCTCATTTTCCTAGCAATAATTGACTCTAGTAGCTTTCCTATGATTGAAGTGAGACTAATGGGACGGTAATTGGATGCTATTGATTTATCACCTTTTTGAAGATCGGAACTACATTTGCAAGCTTCCAAGCTTCTGGAACTATACCTGTTTCTAATTACTTGTTAAATAGAAATGTTAATGGGTAACTTAACTCATCTCTGCATTCTTTCAATACTCTAGCATATACCTCATCAGGACCAGGCGATTTATGAGGTTTCAGTCTGTCAATTTCCTTAAGCACATCATTTCTACTTATAGTAACCGTACTTAACCTATTATCTATACTATCGCTACATACCTTACGGACTTCTGGAAACTGTGCCAAATTTTCATTAGTGAAAACGGAAAGAAATTGACTATTTAATGTACTGCACATTTCTAAATAATTTTCTGTCATTTCTCCTATCGAAGTTTTAAGGGGACCAATTACATCTCTAACCTTGGATTGATATAGTTGGTAAAAAGCTTTAGGATTATTTTTTGAGTCATTGGCAACCTTAATTTCATAATTTCTTTTTTCTTTACTAATATCCTTTTTTACCTGTCGTGATAGATTAATAGATAGATAGATATGTCGCGCCCCGCCAGATAGTCCAGATTTATTATACTCGACTTATGTTGCGCGCCGACACTTAGGGGTTAAACAAGCTTGGGAAGCAATTGCCTTACTTGATATCGTTAATTTTTGTTTGTTCATAAATGTCCTATGACACCATTCCTCACCTTCCACACCATAGCTGTGCCCGTATTTCATATTCAATGTGTATACATGCATAATGTTTTCCAACCTGATCGTTCACTCATTTTTAATTTTGTAATATACAGTACATATTAGTCATCATCATCCTCGTATACTATATAGCCCTACCCATTGCTTATGTCTTTTGCCATTACTTTTGTAATGACCGCCATCGCAGCGAAATAACCCGTTTTACCATATCGCAAATACACTAGCTGTTCATTCACCTACAAGTATAATCTTGGGCATAATCTCGTCACCCATTCCTTGTGCAAGTGTGTTTTTGTGATGTTATTGCTTTCAGATGGAGTTTTTTTTTGTGTTGTGTATTTATTTTATTTGTTCATGCCTGGTGGTGGTTGTGTTGTAATTTTGTTGCATGGGTGTTCATTTTTGTTGATACCGGTATCTTGGGTGTTAATATTTTTGTTGTAATTTTATAAATTTACCCTTTGAGGGCGAGTCACATCATGTGACGCAAGGTCTTTCCCACCGTTATATCAAGGAACAGGTGGTATTGTGAGGAAGAATAGAGAGTTGATATTATGCCTTATTTCGTCTCAAGCTGTCATCTACATGTCTGTACATGTCTGTAGCTGCTTCCTATCGTAATGTACAGTATTATACGTCCTTCTACAGTAAGCAGTAAAGATATTTGAAGAGCCATCCCTCCCTGCTCACACTTAAGTCCATGCTTTTTAACTCTCACTTATGCAGCTTAGGAAGTAGCTAGGCAAAAAATAGAGACAGATGTAGATGACAGCTCGAGACTAAATGCGGCACATCAACCCTCTATTCTTCCTCGCAATACCACTTGTTCCTTGCTATAGTGGCGGGAAACACCTTGCATATTATGATGTGACCCGCCCTCGATCTAAGGGTGAAGGGGTTAATATGTTGATAATATAAAATCCTGTACTCGTATACAGTATTCTTGGTTCCATGTCAACTCAGCACCCGTACATTTCAACATCCCAGTACTAACTCATCTCGGTAATATAACGGATATAACCAATCTAATTTTCCCAAAGCTAACCTAGATTTGATGGGTGTTGAGTTGACCAGGTGTTGAACTGTACGGGCAAATGTGTTTTATATTTTTCAAATATACTACCAACACTTAAATTTTATTATTTTGTGTACATATTTTGTTTTGAGAGGGAATCCAACAAGAGGTCAACTAAGGAAAAAAACAACAAAAGTTTCCTCTCATTTGATTACCATACTCGTTCTGGCTAGGAGTAGCCCATGAATTAAAGCCTGGTGCTTAGACAGGGCATACATATATTTATTATATAGAGTACTATTTTGTTTATATTTACTATAATTATCATTCACTTCCAGTGTTCCTGACATTTTTCTCATACTTAAGTGCAAACAATTAAGCCACTTTTTTTAGAAATGTTGTTATTGGAAATACGTATGTATGTACTCAGGCACAATACCCCATAGTTTGGGGTTTGCCGGTTCAAGACAGAAACAACTAAAAGTCTGTGACACTATAGCATTTCCTCGCCCCTATCTCTGTCTCTATTCGTACGTAGAAAATGCAAGAGGTGGGGGATACCTAGCCTCCCACCCCTGAAATATACTATAATATAAACAAAAAAATAATAATTTAATTTTCCAACAGCTAATGGGACTGGAGAAGCAGTTCTCGGAAGGACATGAAAATTCCAAGAATAACAGGGCCACGTTACTGAAGATCCTCAAGGAGTTGGCCCCGAATCCTAAGAAGAATGCAAGAATATTTGCATTGGATGTCATTAGGGCATCCATGCAACGTTTAGCTGATGACTATATGGCAGTATGTTAGTGCCCTCGGCCGATCGGGCACTAAAAAGGTGTCCATGAGCAAAATGATGCCCTCGATAAAGCAGATTGTGCTGGTAACATCGATAAAGGTGCTTTCAATTGACTTCAAAGAAGCATCAACAGCTCTTTCAACCTATTTAAAGAACACCCGCACAAGAGCAGCTGCTAAGAAGCACAAATCTGAAGCATAATGACTTTTTGACAATAAGTCATTAGAAACAGGTTTAGTTCCAGAAGCTTGGAAGCTTGCAAATGTAGTTCCGATCTTCAAAAAAGGTGATAAATCGATAGCATCCAATTACCGTCCCATTAGTCTCACATCAATCATAGGAAAGTTGCTAGAGTCTATTATTGCTAGGAAAATTAGAAGTCACTTAGAAAAATGTAACTTAATAAATTCTTCTCAGCATGGATTCACTCAGGGACGTTCTTGCCTTACTAATTTGCTTAGCTTTTTCTCAGAGGTATATGAAGCAGTAGATAGTGATAAGTCATATGATATTATATATTTAGATTTCAGTAAAACTTTCGACAGAGTCTCTCATGAGAGATTGATGAGAAAGGTTGAGGCACATGGAATAGGAGGGTCGTTGTTGGGATGGATTAGGTAATGGCTAATTGGTAGGAAACAGAGAGTCAGCATAAATAGTACCAAGTCAGAGTGGGGAGTGTTACGACCGGGGCTACGAATACAAAAAAAGGGCACTTAATGGTTGGACTAGTAATAGGGCACTATGCAACAACGGTACGCTAGATCCAAACCCTCGAACTTATATGCCAGCGAACAAAAACACCTATACCCTCCAGAGTTAATCAGCAATAGCGGGGTATCCTTAACTGGGCATAAATGTACTCTACTTCAGGCTAACCCACACTGGTATAGCCTGATAACAATCAATATGCAAGTTACGTTAAAATGCATAAAAAGGAATCTATGGAAAGATCAATTAAATCACTGCAAGATTTAATACAATAAAAAGATGCTTCAATATAGTTACTCTAAACAACAATAAACTCTTCACTCCTATCTGAAAGAAAGTGAAGTATAGTCCTACAGCATAGACCTGGAAACTTCTGAAGAAAGTCTGATGCTCATAAGATGCTCGTATCTTAAACTATATAAAGGCAGGAGGCAGGACACTACACGTGTAAACCGAATACACTAAAAGATAGGACATATAATGTTAACTGACACGAGAATACTATAAATGCGCAATGGTAGCAATGCTCGACACTAAAAGAAGTACTTCCTCATCAATGAAACAGTCTGCTATGGTTGTGCAACTCAACAACAACCTAGACTAATAAATGCTGTGAATAATAATGCGTACATATCAAAGAGCTTATATTAAATACTAATAAGTGTCTACTCGATTAATAATGTCTAGCTGGAATACTCTAGGTAAGGAACTGTGGTTGAGCAAGACAGGCTCCTAGCCTAGCGATGTCCTTAAAACTGCATCCTTTAAGTTACGTTAATTGATTAGGGTGCTCTCTTGATAGATCCAGATCACAAGTATCTGGTTCTACCTTGGCGACCCTCTAAAGACAAGCAAAGAGGCAGCAAAGTGTGGAACTGGAACAGGCCAAAACCCTCAGTCAACACAATGCTGCACTCGGAAAGGGCGCAAGCGAAAAGACAACACAGGCTACCACAGGACCGGTCGAAGTCGTGTAGGTATAAGCAAACCATACACACATCGGAGACGACTACAGTTACCTTATCCCAGTCTAGCATTAAATAAAAGAGCAGAAACACTAAATCAATAATGGAGACACAAAGAGTCGTATTCTTAAAAACCCGTACCTTCCTTTAACTTTCCTTTCCCTTCCAAGGAATTTTCTTTCCCTTCGGTATTCTTAAAGAATTCCTTGGAAGGAAATTTTTTCGGAAGTGTTGGTAGCTCTGTTCCACAGGCGAAGCTAGGCGCGCACCAGTTGGTATGCCTGAACTCCCTGAAGTAGTAAACAAACCTTGTCAAACAAACGTTTCCAGGGGTTGACTTGCATTATTGTTGCCCAAAATAATTATTTAGACCACAAATATTGTCTTCAAAGCATATTATGTTGACTTGCACAAACACAAGAAAGAATTGTCAACATGATATTAATAAATAAAGGATCCTAGCTCTAAATCGCGCATGTACACCAACAAGCCATATTTTGTTGTAGTATTTAGACCTAGCCTATAGGCTATTATCCAAGAATATAATTACATATAAACTGATATGATAAGAAACAGGGATGGAGATAAATTAGATTAGCCGAATGTAGTGCGAATTAGTGTACCGTATATCAAGCATGAGAACTTTTCAATTACAAGGTCAAGTCTTCCATTTCTGACCAAAACTTAACAACTAGGCTATAGGAATCGCACAATAACCCACTATTGAGAAGTATTTACCTTCAAAGTTCAATACACATTATAGCCTGACATATTCTGGTGTGCTGAGTTCAAATACTAACTTGAACTTCTGTAGGCCTAGCCTATATATTATATAGGCCTAGGCTAGATTTGTTTTCTATTCAGCGAACAAATAATAAAAGCTAGGCTATAATTATTTGATCTGGCCCAATTTGGTAAAAAATGCAATTCATGGCCCATAGTAGATTTACTATGCTATTGAAACTAGTTTTTGTTCAATGTTTATATTTAGCCTAGGCTACTGATATTTATTTATTAATTATCTAATTTGACCATTTTATATTTTTATACATTATTTTGGGCAAGAATGTAGTTACCAGGTGTACCGGCAGTACCGCCCACCTTGTTTACACTATCCGGATGCCTTTGGATATAAAAATACATTAGCCTAACCTAATCTAACCTAACCTAACCTAACCTAACCTAACCTAACCTAACCTAACCTAACCTAACCTAGTATTCATGCAGTAATGACAGGGGGCAAATAGCAGAAAATATAGCGTCGAAATGGATGGGAACGTAAGTGCGACCGCACAACATGACATCCTTCCCTATTTTGGTAAGGGTTGTGTTAGCGGGCGTACCGGCTGCTTTGTTTCCATATTAGCACACTCGCAGTTAAATTCATGTCTAATTTGACTGCTGTTATTTGCCCCTGGTAATATACTGTATATGATGATGACAATGTCATGGGGGGTGAGGGGACATAGCACCCCTCAAACCATTATTGTATCCCACGGCCAGGTGTTGGGTAAATTGTTTTGCCGTGGGATACAATAATGGTTTGAGTGGGGCTCACCCCCCCCCCCCCATCATCCCCATGACTTGTTGTCATTATCATACATATTACCAGCAGGGGCAAATAACAGCAATGAAATTAGACGCGAATGTAACTGCGAGCGTGCGACTATAAACAAAGTGGACAGTACGCCCGCTAACACAACCCTTACCATTATTTGTTATTTGCCCTTCTGCAAACAATATATACTGTATATTGATGACAATAATTCCTGGGAAGGTGAGGCGGGGGCCTCAACCTAAGAAGCGGACATAATAGAAGTGAACTTAACGGTCATGGCCCAGAGCGTGCAAATCGACGCGGAAGGTTACTTGGATAATACTGAACCTTTAAATAAGATTCTTCCAATTTTTAAATTTATTTTTGTTCTTGGGTAATCTGAATAAAAGATGAATCGCCAATAGTTATGATTTAGGCATCAATGAGTAGGTTATTCATCATATTAGCTATCCATTAGTATAGTTTTGAAGATTGGGTGATATTCTTATGTTCTTTACTCTCCCCTCAAAGGCTAGGCTATCATATAGTTTGGCAAAGGCTAGGTTATCATGTAGTTAGGCAAATATCTTTGTAAGGCCTCGCCCAAATTCTTACCGATTACTCACATACACCAGTGGCTTGCACTATTTGTTTCACTAACTGGCCTTCCTTGTGCAGCCCAATATAATGTGCAATTAGATCCGATGTCACGTTCTTTCGCTGACCCGTACACACTAAAAACTGACGGGGACTTGTCCACCACTGCCATACTGATCATAATAATGACTGATACCGATCCACCCACAACAGCTGCTGGAAGCACTGATGTTCCAACACTGTATGTACTGTATGTAATAATACCATAATTATTCCTAACCTTCAAGACTAGAGAATACTAAGGATGTAAAGTAAATTCAGACAGAAAATCCACAAATTTTATCTGAAACAGTGTGCGAGGGACTCTGGTGACTAGTGGGGTTTTCCTTACAAATATTGAGTAGGCTATATTTGACTATTATTGCTTAGCTGATTCAGTCCTTTCAATGCATTAATATTGTGCACAGTGTGACTACATTTTGACACATGTTAATGTAATAAGTTTGAAAATTCAGGTTTTGAGGCTTGCCAGGGATCAAGAACAATCCCAAGTTTTCAACAAAATCTCATACCATACTGTATACAGCCCAAAATAAGTAGCCACATTTTTTCATTAGCAATTTTGGGCCCTAATCTTATAAATTTTCTTTTAGCCTACCAGACTTTTAGCTACTACCAATGTTAGTAAGTTAGCCTATACACTCGGCATAATCAAACGCTGTATATTAGCATACCCTAGCTCTATCTTAGGTTCTCAGGTTAAGTTATATTGTTTGGATATTTAAAGAAAGTAGAGGGATTAGGCTAGGATATACTGTAATGAAAAATTAGGGTAGCCTATAATTGTACTCACAACCAATAGTATTGAATAGGCTAGTGTTTACAAATATGTTTTTCAAGGGATTTTGTTTTGATTAGGCTAATATGATGACAATATTCAAGCAGACACTCCGGCAATATTAGCACGCTCTATGCGTCAGATTTTGCCACTTTTTTCTGAAATCATCCCTCTGCGAGTGGTTATTTGCCTCCTGCTGGCACTATATATGAATATGATGATGACAATTATGTCCAGGGGGGGGGGGGGGGGGGGGGGGGGCGTGGTTTGAACACCAAACACTGTAAAATTAAAAATAAACGCAGAGAGCGTGCAAACTGCTGCTGTAGTTTCCTTGAACTGTAGTTAAGATACCCGGTAGCTACAGAATAATCTAAAAACACGCTCCCTGATAGTGTACAAGGCTATGAAAATCAGGGAAAATATTATAGTGAAAAGGTAACTCGGACTTTCTATAACATAAAGTAATAAAGGTAAGGATGTAGTATTCGAGGAATTTCGAGCTTATCGCCTGCCTTGTTTACACTACGCGCACGCTCGCGATCACGTTTCCGTCTATATTGACTGCCGTGGGATACAACATTAGGTTGGGGGCCCCCCTCACTCCCCATGACTTATTGTCATCATCATATATAGGCAATTTGCCAGCAGGGGGCAACTTACTTTAACAACTTGTAATGGAGGGGGGGGGTGAGGACCCCGTCAACCTATTATTGAATCCTGCGGAAGTCAAAATAGACTGGAACATGATAGCGAGCGTTCACTGCTGCCGCCGTTCCGCGTAGTGTAAACCAAGGCAGGCGCCATGTAGTATGTCCAAATACTACATCCTTCCCATAGCCTAGGCCTAATAAATTCACAACATTTTAAAATCCAGATAGCCTATCTGAGGTGAGCCAATTCTGACAAAATCTAACAAATGTTGGCTTGAACATTATGATGGGCTAGCCTAGAGGGACAGAGACTAGCCTAGGTTAGTTTATTCAGTGGGGATGTAGCCTAGGAAAAAAAAATTAGGCCTACAATCCTGTATGAGTCATGAAATTCATAAGAAAAATAGATTAGCCTGGGCTAGGCTAGCTTACATGATGATGTAGCCTACTGTAGGCTAAGCCTAGGCCTAGCCACCTAGCCTAGGCCTAGCCGCCTAGCCTAACCCAATATGTGGTACTGGTAAGGTAGGCTAAATTAGTATATAAGATGATTGACCACTATTACTGTTAGCCCACAAATTTATATTAATATTACAGTATATGCCTAGCTATTTTTAGTTATGTAAAGTATGGTATTACTGGGAATTGTTGATAGCGTATCTCTGGCAAGCCTCAAAACCTGATAATGTTGACACTTATTGCATTAACACGTGCCAAATATATTCACACCGTGCACAAAATTGATGCTTTGAAAGGGCTACATCAGTAAACCAATGAAAATCAATAATAATCAAAATATGTATAAGATGAGGAATAGGCTATCAGCTGGCAGCCCGAAATTGCCCGAATCGTCCGCACTCGAATTCACGCCGAGCCTCCGAGATCAGTGGTCTTCTAAAACTTGTAATAACATTACTTTATTTTCAATATCATTTTCAATATCGTGCATTATATCATGTTAATAAAATTACATAGTGGTCAAATCCAATATTTAGTCACACTGACTCCAATTATATAAGAATGTTATGAACAAAATGACGAAGGGAAAACTGAAGACCTGCCTAGTGAGAGTCCTTCAAATTCCAATATTTTCCCCTGTTTAAGGGACAGATTTTTCCTTCCCAAGGGAAAGGAACGGGAAGGATTTTTTAAGAATACCAAATCGAAAGAAAATTCCTTCCTTTCATTTTCGAAGGGAAAGAATTGTTTAAGAATACGGCTCTAAGTTCCCAACCTCTACTAACTAAGAACCCTCAAAACCTATTCTAAGTACATGTAAATATCTCTGAGGACGGCGCATGCAATACAATGGGCCGGCTATGGAAACCGTATGCAGAACCCAAGGGGACAAGTAATTGAATAAAGGTGAGAAGCAATGGAAAAGAAGAAGGTCAGAGAGAGAGACAGTGGTAAAGAGGGTGATCGGGAGAGAGTATGCAAAGGGATGTTAGAAGCACGCGCGCTTAGCCTGTCCTGACGAGGACAGCTCCTGGGAACCCTCATGTAGGAGGCAAGTTACACAGGAGCCCGCAAAGGCACGATGGTCGGCCAATCACGAGCCGAGACGTCACAAGACAGCAGGCATCACGTGACACAGCGCTCGCACCTACAGACATTCACTACCATCTCGCTCTGAAAGTCTCTCTCATTCCAACGCTGGTACTATCATCACTACTATTGATATAAAATACACCCCGTTGTCACAGACAAAAACAAACACCACCACTGGACTGTCTGTGACAATGCGATTACAGGGAAAGAAAGAACAACATTCTCTGATAACTGTACCCCATTTCGATGTCCCTGGCGAGTGCTAGTGGCTAACAAGAGGCGATTCTGCCAACGCTGGTAGATGTCACAGGAGCGTCAAATGTCGTGTCCCCCAGGGATCGGTATTAGGTCCCCTGTTGTTTCATATATACATAAATGACCTAGATATAGGTATAACTAGTAGGATAAGTACATTCGCAGACGATACCAAAATGGGGGGATCAAGTGATTCAGATAGCGATATAGAGTGCCTCCATAGGGATCTAGATACCTTACATGAATGGTCAGTAAATTGGCAGATGAAGTTTAACATTGACAAATGCAAGGTATTAAAGATAGGGAAGATGCAAACAAATGTTAAATATAAACTAGCTAATTTAGAATTAGAAAATTCAGACTGCGAGACAGATCTAGGTGTGTTTGTTAGCAATGATTTGAAGCCTAGAAAACAGTGTATAAGCGTTCGTAATAAGGCAAACAGGATTCTCGGGTTCATCTCTAGGAGTGAGTAACAGAACTGCTGATGTTATCTTAAAACTTTACTTGTGATTAGTGAGACCCCATATGCATTATGCTGTCCAATTGTGGTGTTCTTATTACAGAATGGACATAGATTCATTAGAGAGAGTACAGCATAGAATGACAAAAATTATCCATAATATTAGAAATCTTCCGTATGAAGAAAGGTTGAAGAAATTAGGTTTACATTCGTTAGAGAGACGCAGAGTTAGAGGGGATATGATAGAGGTGTTCTAGTGGGTTAGTGGGATTAACAAAGGGGACATGACAAATGTACTAAAGCTCAGTGATAGCGAAAGAACTCTTACCAATGGTTTCAAATTAGATAAATTTTGTTTCAGAAAAGATATAGGCAAATATTGGTTTGGTAACAGAGTTGTAGATGGGTGGAATGGACTACCAAGTGCTATAGTGGGATCAAAAACGGTAGGGAGCTTTAAGATAAAATTGGATAAGCATATGGACGAGAAGGGTTGGGTGTGAAGGGGGATCAGCCGGGTTGGGCAAATCAGCGCTCTGCAGACCCCCGTTATCCTGCGTTAATCTCTAACCGTTTTGGTATTAGAGTGTTGAGCCTATAATTGGGCTTTGTAATTGGGGTTGTGTGGGACAGGGATCTGCCTTGCTTAGGCCAATGAACTTTCTGCAGACTCCCATTTTCTTATGTTCTTATGTTAAATTTTTTTTTTTTTTAACAATCATTTTAACTACTGGGTATGGGGGATCCAGTTTAGAACATTTCCAGTGGATTGTGTTCTTTCATTTCATAAATTTTATTTTAGTAAGCATTGTTTACACATAGCGATTTTGATATGCTGTTTTGACTTTATATTGTCTTTGTCCCAGTTTTGGTTTGACTTTGTTTGCAAGTTTTAAATTTTAATATTCATATTAACTTATTATTCTCATCATCTTTTAAAATATAAACTGTCAATCTAATAATAAATAGTCCGGAAAATTGTCTCAAGCATAAGATAACTATGTCAGAATCAGATACAAATTAGCAGCTAGATTGAATAGCTAAAAATGGTAGTGTAGTTAGCATCCGTGTGCTGATTCTGTATTCCAGAATGAATGTAAGATTAAGAATGGTTTGAAAGAAAAATGCAGAACATGATATTGTACATGTCAAAAACGTAGTGTAGTGATGGTAGCATTATGAAGCATGCACATCTGAACGTACACTAGTGATTATCGTAGCTAGTGAAGAAAACCCCACAATCTAAGACAAAGTTTATTCAAAACACTGTTTGGAATAAACTTCTAGTCTGACATTAAGTTTTTTTCTTGGCTGCATTAATTTGAACTTAGTTAATTGGAGAATTTTAATGTGTCCGTCCTCTTGTGAGGTAACCCTCTCAGGAACCTATCTGTGTTAAGGAGAATTGACAATTTACTTTTATGTATTTATTTTCATGGTCAGTCCCATGAAAACTTTGTTATGAAGCTCAGTGGTTAGGTTAATTCACTGTAGGTTACTATGGTACAGTCATCGGAATAAGGTCTGTTTTATCGTTTCTGTGATGTCTGTTAGGTTTTTGTTCTGTATCTGTCTCGAGCCGGCCACCTCCAGTTATGGGGTATATATGTGCCTAAGTATATAGATAGAAGTATTACATATTGCTGGGAACAGTTTAGAAATTATAGTTAAAAGTAATTCACTCAACAGTTTGCAAACAATTGCCAATGGATGTTTATTATACATTTGATTACCAGTTGTATTTGCATAATGAAAATGATGTTCTGACGACTATACCAAACATTTATAATAATTACAATATTATTAGTATTATGTATTATTTTTTTGAATACAGAATATAGCAGAATATATTTGTATACTTAATCTGTTGAATGTGCATTATGTACAGTATATTATGTATATATATTCTCAAATAAAAACAAATTGAACCTTGCATATTATTTCACATTTGTAGACATTACTGTGTATAATTATATATATATATATATATATATATATATATATATATATTAACTGCACTTTCTATATTTGCGATATACAAATTTTTAACAGTTAAATGTTGCAATTCTGTTTCGATTTTTCTAATTTATTCTTGTCAATGTTTTGTTTGCTGTTATGCTTACATTTCAATTAGGTTCTCGAGTTTCACATTTATATAATATACAGTAGATATATAATATAATGTGGTGTATATACTGTATACCGGTATATATAAAAAAAACAAAAATTACAATTATATTCCCAGCTTATTTGATGGCTGGTAATTATGACCTAAATAAGGTTCATTAAGAGCTTTATTCAGGTTCCTTAAAAGTCCTTTTACGGTTCACTAGAAGCCGTTTTAAGGTTCAATAAAAGCCCTTTTAAGAGCAAATTCAAGGCATTTATAAAGCGTATTTAATGAATGTTTATACAAAGTTTGGGCATGCCTTATAAGGTGCATTAAAAAAGCCTAGTTTTTTGGTTTATTAAAGGTTCACAACTCAAAGTGTGCACGTTTTAAAATAGCCTTGCAAAAATATACTTGAACGTTGAAATTCGGGGGGGGGGGGGGGGGGGGGGGGCAGTGGCTGGTTCCATGACTTGTGTACATAGAACAGTGTCTGTTCTAAGGAATTGGCAATACTTCTTAGGTTGGCTGCAAACTTCCACAGGTTGTCTGGGTCAGTGTTTCATCAACTTTTGAGATGGGAGGTTGTTATATCTTGCCTCTGAAGCCATTTTGGCCACATTGCTTGGTACTGGGGGATACATTTATGGTAGTACCATAGACCCCTTTACATAAGGACTGGAAACGAGCAATCTCGGAGTTTGAAACTTGGGTCCATTGCTTAAAAGCAGTATCATGAAAGCAGTTGTCTCTCCGACTTTCTTAAATACAAAAATATGTACACAAACACAACTTTACATATAAATGCATGTAATTTCACACGCAATCGTCCATATCCCCGCCATATTGGCGACATAATGTCTCGCCAGAAAACGAACAGCAGGACGATGCCAGACGCCAGTCACCCACGAGACACGTTAGAGGCAACACATTTTTGTTCTGCTGTTCGTTATCTCTCAGCTTATTGTAAATAATTTTCTTATAAATACTTACCAGTCACAAAAGGATCTGTGTTAACAACTTATTTAGCTGATAAATATTAGAATTCAGTTGATGTCAACGGGTTGCTTTGATATGTACTGATAACCATTTTACAACTATTCTTGTTTTTTTGCTTTACAGGAACAATGACGAAAAGATGTGCTGCATTCAATTGTCGTGGAAACTACAGGGGAGAGCCATACAGTCCTATGGTGTGTTTCCCGAATGAAGAACAAGAACGACATGCATGGATTAGTGCTATGCCAAATAGCCCAGAAAGTTTGAGAGACAGGTCGAAACTATGGATTTGTGCATCACACTTCGACTGCGATTGGGTCACAGTTCGGGGAGGAAAACGACCAGCTGGGCCTCCTACAGTTTTTAAAGGTGTACCCAAGTCTTGCCTCAAACAACTTACGTCAGCTCCTAGGTTAACTAAAACAGTGACAAGTGAAGCAAGACTTAAAAAACAAACTGAATTTGAAAATGAACAAGACAAAATGCATAGTTATGACAAATTTGCAGGAGAGATTGGAAAACACTTCCCTGAGTGTTATATAATGCAAAATGGTAGAGTACTGACAATGTTTAAGACAGATGGTAATGGTAGAGCAGTTGATAAGTTTCTTCATTTTAAAGAGGTACAGTCTCCTTTTGGTTTTCTGCAGCTGGTAGTAGCAGAGAAAGTGGCTTGGAGATACCAAAAAGTAAACTGAATCTTCAAAAAAATAGCTTGGTAAGTAAGTGGTCTCAAATTGAAGAAATAGTGAAAATTATGAACACTCATGAAGCAACTAATACTGACCGCTTAAAAAGAATAATTTCAGAACTTGACTCTATCACAGAATTTCATGAAATTGAAGGTTTTCAGTTCATTCAAGCACAGTTACAACTCCTTCTTATTCCTCCTAAAAATCGCCAATATACAAAGCATATGTTAATTCTTGCAGCAGAACTGTTTTGTATGTCACCCGCAGCATATAGAATGCTTAGAAACTCCAAAGCAATTAGTCTTCCTTGTGAGAAACAGATTCGCCAATTGTTATCTCGCACTTATGCTGACAAGTGTCTCCCAATCCTTTTTGATCAGTTGAAGCCACAACAGCGGTTAGTTAACATTTTGTTTGATGAAGTCAAGCTTAAGCAGGCCCTTAGATTTACAGGAGAGCATATAGTAGGCTATGCAATAAACGGACCAGAAAATCTAGCAACATCTGCTCTTGCTATTGAAGTTGTTTGTCACTATGGAGGACCACGGTACATCATACGAATTCATCCTGTATCAAAACTGAATGCTATTCAACTGAAGGAAATATTACTTGAGGCTGTATATGTTGTTAAAGCTAGTGGTGGCCATCCAGTATCGTTCGTCTGTGACAACTGTCCACTGAATCAAGCTGTTTACAGAATGCTTGGGGGTCCTGGAAAAGTAACACTAGCACCAGATGGCATAAATGTTTTCCTTGTCTATGATTATGTTCACATCCTCAAGAATATGAGAAACAACTGGATCACAGAGAAATGTCAAGAATTACATTTTAGCAAGGACGGTACAGAATATTTGGCGTGTTGGAGTAATGTTAAAGCTCTTTACAATGAAGATCAGAAGACACCAATTCCGTCTGACAAAACTCACACGCTCATCAGTATTTCCTAAACCATTGCAACGTCAGAGTGTGCCCTTAGTTTGCCAAGTGTTCAATGAGAAAACGATTGCTGCATTTGAAGGTCTTAAAGGAACTGTTAAATTTCAGGATGGAACAGTGATATACATAACACTGGTAACCAATTGGTTTAAAATGATGAATGTTAAAAGCAAATACAGCGCAGTTCATTTACGAGACCAATATCGTGAACCTTGGACATTAAACTGTACAAACTTCAAAGCTCTGCAGGAAATGTGTACAGTTGTATCCAGCTGTCGGTGGACTGGTGGGCATGGCAGAGAGAAGAAACTAACACAGTCAACAGCAGATGCCTTTGTCATCACAACAAGGTATAACATAGAAGCAGCACAATATATTTTTGAAACCCATGATTTTGCTTACATCCTACCTGCTGTTTTTTCACAAGATCCCCTAGAAAAGTGTTTTGGTCAAGCAAGACAACGTAGTGGAGGAAATTTTTACATTGACATTGGGGATGTTCAAGCAGCATCCAAAGTACAGCAGTTGCATCAGCTGTTGAAACGTGACATCGTTCCTGACCGAGCCAAAGAAGTAAGCTGTGAATTTTGTACAGCAGCAATAGATGATGGTGATTTACAACTTCTGGAAGAGCTGACATTACAAGACACTCAACTACTTCTAGATTCAGATGATACTTTAAAACATAAAATTGTCTACATTGGGGGATTTTTAGCTCATAAACATGGACAACAGGAAGTAGATTCTGGGGAATGCTTGTCATCAGAGTTTTTGACTGCGCTCGCTCAATCGAGGTGGCTGAGTATGCCTACACTGGCTACTGTCTTCTTTGTACATAGTGGCATGACCCTTCAAATGTCTCTTCAAGACTTGAAAAAGTGTTGTCGCAATTACTTGAAACAATGCTTGTCTTATGTAGATGCTCCTTTAGCTAGCCATTCAGGAGCATGCCAGACATTGTGTAATGTGTTGTTTAAGGCCTTTGTATTTAATACAAGCGATCGGGAGTGTACACTAGGCTGCTTAAGGCGACAAGAGAAACTTTCTAATGTTTAAGTTAATTATTGTGTTATGTGACTTTTGATATATGTAAAATTATGTGTAAAGTAATATTTTGCAAAGGTTTTACTTTAATTTCTTCTAATATTTAATTAATGTAATTCATGGTATGATGCTTTGCTTGTATAATACATGTTCTTATAAACTATCTCATTATAACTGTATATTTTCCTATTATGTTCAATCACGAAAGAGACTTATGAGTCAATCAACCAAAAACAAATTTTTATTTTCCTTTACTTGGTTGCTCTAGTTAATAAGATGTTGTAGAATAAAAACACAAAGTCCCATAGCCAGTAAAACTAAAATAAGACCTCAGTTTGTGGGCCTGACAATGGACCCAAGTTCCAGGACCCGAGTATTTTTTTTTTTTTTTTTTTTTTTTTAAGAGACAATGAACGGAGGAAGGAAAAACACAGATAAAACAAAAAGGTCCATGTGCCTAAAGGCATCCTCCATTCATAAAATGTTTGTAACAACTGGATTTAAACATTTGTTGATTGTAAGTTTGTGGAAAGCAATTCGAGGGAAGTGAATTCCAAAGAGTAGTAGCTCTAGGGATAAATGAATTCTGATAAGCAGAAGTTCTGCATTGTGGAGGAGAAAGTGTAAATTCATGGGCGCTCTTCAGCTGCCCTAGTTCTACGGGGAAAGATGTGGAGAGGCGGCACAATTGAAGCAAGTTCCTCGGAACAATTGCTGTGAAAATATCTGTAGAATAATGCAAGGGATGCAACGTTTCTTCGTATGGCTAATGTAGGAAGGTCCTGTGTGATTGCAGGGTTATTGATTAATCTAATAGCTTTATTTTGAATTTTGTCCAACTGCCTCAATGCAACCACTCCACTTCCACCCCACAGAGGTGAAACAGTAATCCATCTGAGAGCGCACATGACTTTTATATATTACGGCCAACTGCTCGTCAGTGAAGAATTCTCGAACTCTGTACAGGAGTCCCAGTTTTTTAGAGGCATTCTTAGCAATGCTTCTAACATAATGTGTCCAGCTCAAGTTAGTAGTTAATGTTACACCGAGAATGTCAATACTAGGGGAAGTGGGAATATTTACATCATTAAAAAATATATGGGAGTCAGTGAGATTCTGTCGGTTAGAAAATTGAATGTACTTGGTTTTCTGTGCATTAAAGGAAACTAGATTCTCTTGTCCCCATTCATTAATTCTAGAAAGGTCCTGGTTCAGAGAAATTGCAGTGTTTATTTTTGAATGTATAAGATCGGGTTGGGTGAAAGAATTGGTAAATGTGAAGGAACTGTGGAGTGTTGAGTCATCTGCGTAGGAATGTATTGGATTATGAGTGGTAGATATGAGATCATTGATATGAATGAGGAACAGAGTTGGGGCCAAAACTGATCCCTGGGGAACACCAGCATTTATTGAGTGAAATTGAGAATAAAGGCCATCTACCATTACACGTATTTTTCTGTTATGAAGATAAGAAGAAATTAGTGGAACTAATGATGCAAGGCCGTAGTGTGACATCTTCGACAATAAGGATTGATGCCAGACTCTATCAAATGCCTTTGATATATCCAGTGCTATTGTATGTGTTTCACCATGTTGGTCTGTTACTTGGTTGATTTGATGCGTAAGAAGGCAAAGAATGTCTGCAGTTGATGGACATCGTCTAAAACCATATTGCCTATCACTGATTAATTTATTATTCTCCAGATGCTTAATTATGTGATTATTTAATATAATTTCAAAAACTTTGCCAAGAGTGGAAGTTATAGCTATTGGTCTGTAGTTTGATGGATCTGAAGAGGCACCTTTTTTAGGAACTGGATGGATTTTTGCTTCTTTCCAGGGTACTGGGAAGCATGAGGTATGAGTACACAGACGGAAAAATTTTGCCAATACAGGAGCGAGCACCAAGGAGCAATTCTTAAGTACTATTGGAGGAATTTCATCTGGACCAGGAGCCTTATCTACTGAGAGATTCTGCAAAATAGTTTTGACATGTCTGGTGTGGATCTTAAGTGAGGGAATTTCAGGTGAATTAAAATTAAGTACAGGGACATCTTGATTATTTCATCTAAGGTTGAGTTGGTGGAGAAAATATCTGCAAGAAGGTTAGCTTTACCTCGTGGGTCACTTACAAGATTGCCAGTCGGAGATTTTAATGGTGGAATGGATGAAGCTGTAGTGAAGTTGGATTTGAATGAGTTAAGAGTAGACCAAAATATTTTGTTATCATTTGGATTATTTAGAAGTTTATTTGCCTGCTTATGGAGAAAGTTTGATTTAGTTAGGTTTAATACAGTTTTGGCATGATTTCTGATGTTTCTAAAGTAATTAAAGGCTTCATGTGTTTTTGATCTTGTGTATGCATTGTAGGCTATTGCTTTTTGTTCAGTTACTCTAGCACAATTATGGTCAAACCATTTAGGTGAATTAGATCTTTTACTGTACTTTTGATGAGGAATAAAAGTTTCCATTCCAATTTTTACAAAATCTTGTATGTGGCTCAAGGTGGAGTGTGCATCATTAGAAAAGAAAGAGGTCCAGGGAATATCAATAAAGAAAACTTGAAGACCCTCCCAGTCTGCCCTATCGTAATGCCATTTAGTCACCAAAAAAGGTTCAGAGTGGGAAGGTGTGGTAGGTGATAGACAGGTGGCCTGTATCAGACAGTGATCAGAAGATCCAAGTGGCCGACGCCAGTCCTTATGTAGAGGAGTCTGTGGGTAGTACCCTATGGTACAGTAGGTGTTAACCACCATCTGAAACAGGATGCCTACGAAAATTTCTTGGCGATGCAGGGACTAACAGATTATGTCACATTCCCAATACATGAATATGGTGTGACACTGGACTGAATCATGACCGACCTTCATAAGCCTGTTGTCATCTTTTCTCAACTTGGATTCATGGACAGCTCTGACCACCACGCTATCCTAAACCAAAGTGATGTGTTTGTGTTACGTGACGATGCCACCACCTGCACTATCTTGTTCTGGGACATAGCAAACTGGACATCATTAAAAAGAGACCTGTGCCACACAGAGTGGGCCACCCTCCTTACTGAAAGAGCAAAGAGGTGCATGCCCTCAGCGAGAAGCTATTGGCTCTGCAGTGACAATATGTCCAACACCACCAGTACACCTCAAGGCCCCCTTACCAGCCATGGCCTGGCTACTGCTGCCACCTAACAGCTCAAAATCTATACTCTGTGTGGCTGTGCAGCTATAGGAATGCAATTTGCCAGGATAAGAAATTGCACGGGGCTGTGTGCAGACAGAATGACCTCCAAAGGAAGGTTAGTGATCGAGGGGTGGCAGCAAAACTTGGTGGACCCTGGTAAAGGACAGGCAGGGAGAGCTAGCCACTAGAAAGCCATCCCGCCTCTCACTAAACCGAATGGTACAATGGCCATCAGCGGTAGCGAGAAAGCTGAGCTGATGGAGGACCTGTTCTCCACAAAGATGATCATTGACAATCCAAATAAATCTCCACCACAGCTGGTCCATGGATGTGACCAGATACACCTACGAACAACCCAGTATATGTGATACAGCACACACGCAACAGTACACACACGTACATGCCTCTCTCCGGGAGAAATTGTATGCAAACGCATGGGAGGCTTTATATACAATTTTTGTTTCTTTAGCCTAAATCAAAACTACCCAGATATAGCATACACTAAAATGATCTAACAAACACTATTGTAAACGTACTGTTCATGTAAACTACCAACTCAATCAATTTGAATGCGTAAAACTACAAATATTATGAAATATGTACCCATGTTACGCCCCTCTGGGACTAGAAGCTAGGTAATAGTATACAAGTAATTCGACCGGATTATCCATAGGTGTAGACACCCCAGAGGGACAACACAAAGACAAACGTGAGAGGATATAGACGCTAACTAGTATAAGTACCAGAAGCCCAAGTTCTTATGGCACTATGATAATATAAGTCTCTATAATCTAAGTGATTATTAGAGTATATCCTCTCCCCACCAGACGGGGTCCCCCTAGCAGGCAGTATTATAACAATCCCAGGTATATAGGTAAAACAAAATATTAGTATGGCTTGAGCAAAATAATAAATAGTCACCAGAGTAAAACAACAAAGAAACACTCACACTAATACATATAAAAAACAGGGGAATAATTATAACCAATATATTTATAAAACAATTTTAATAAAATACAGTTTTACTTACAAGGTGTTATTCAAGTTTTAAAATGAATACATTAAACAATTAAATCAAAAGTGAATTTCGTTAATAAATAAACTAAGTTAATATTGTAATGTTTATAAATAAAGTAAATATTTAACTATAAAGAAATATTAGAAAACTAAAACAAATAAAATAACAAATTAAATTTTAATATTTAGTTAAAATGGGTTTAAGTCCTGGAGCAACTCACAACCACCCCTATCATCTCCACACTGCTAGGCCCCCACAGGAAGTACTTCGAGAAAGGTGAGGCGGACAATCCAGGCTTGTAGAATCCAATAAGCACCACCCGTCGAGAACACCACCAGATATGAACTGCCTAAGCTCTCCAGCTCAAACCCTATGTCACCTCTCTTTATGTGTGATGTACCAAGAAGCGCAAGTGGGTACGTAGTGGTGAGAAGCCGAACTATTGAAGTCCCGTATGCCATTGTGGGTCATACGGTTCATTGAGGAGTTCAGTCTGGAGTCAAGACGGCTTCCTTTGATAGGAGTAGAGAGAGTGAACCCGGGTGAGCGAGCGAGGCAGGCGAGGCGGGAGGGGGGTACAGTCACAGATAACAGGCAGTACAGTCACAGCCAGTATATGACTGTGGGAAGAGCCTGCATGATAAGAAGAGCATAACACTAGCAATACTCCAGGTCTCAGAGACATTAGGGACATGATCTGGCCTTACATGTATTGGACGGAGGTAAGTGGGTCTATATCTGTTAACCAAGATTACACGAATACCTACTACAGTGCATTCATTCGACATATATCGACAGGCCCCCCGCCCACTTCCCCAACCGTTATCATACGGCTGGCATGACTGTGCGAGGTGCGAGGTGTCCAACAGGGTTACCAAATCAGCACAAAAATATTATTTAATCTGTTTGCAGAAGTAACTAGAAGAATACAAACTAGTAAATACCTACCTAATATTGCTAGAATATTACTCCAATATTGATAACATGTGCTAAAAGATTCGGAGTATAGCCAGCATTCTTATTGCTAGGTGTAAAATATTGCCGCTAGATCAAGTCAATATTTATTTATCAATTTAAATTATTAAAAATGGCCTACAAAGCCATCTACCTTTCTACATCAACGAGTGAGAAAGAAATGTTAAGACTGGAGCCTGTCTTTAACAACTCCCTTCCCTTGTTCAAGTAAATACTTTTAGATCTAGCGGTAAGGTAGCTACATTGGCAACGCTGGTGTCTTCTGTCAATGCTCTGTCATTCAAACGTCAGTTCAGTTCCCTCCCGTCTCCTGAAGGGGAAAGATGGCGTCTCCTACCCATACCCCTGGCAGACCTGCTGGTTCTCCCCGACTTGTCAGTCAAGCCAGGAATATTGTATTAAATGTATTCAAGTATTTTGATAAGGAGAAAACTGAGCCAGTTGATGTGGTGGTGAAGAAAACCTCTGAGGCAACACAAGTTTCACAGCCATTGATTAACTCCCTCAGACATATTATGTTCCAATAAGTCCGAGGAGGCGGGAGCCCCGGGATCATTGCCACTGCCCCGCACTACACTCACAACAACACTGCGGCCGTTAGAATTTTCGGAGGTGAATGAGGTTGCCACAACGGTTTTATCGTATGGTAACTTATCGGACTTACTGAGCTCATATGACGCAAAATCGCGTCATAAACTTATTGCAGAGGTATAGAGATAAGTCCATAATATTATGACGCGATCGCGTCATATGAGTTTTTGGTTCACTCTCCCATATGACGTGATCGCGTCATATATGTCTGAGGGAGTTAACAAGATCAGAACTCAAGGAAGGAAGATTGAAGGAGTCTTTCATTCACCAGTTTACCAGCAACGGCTTTCACCCATACTTGGATCAATTGACAACTTGATCACTTCACACTATGAGAGAGAGAGGGAGGGAGGGAGACTGAGGTACACATACAAGGGAGGGGGAGGCATTATGGTACCGTACCCTATACACCCAAACGCAGTCCCTCGCTAAGGCTAGCTTAAAAATGTCAACCTCTGCTCTGCCCAAATAGACGAGGTAACAACGGTAATGGAGTTTACTTTTCTGTACAATGGTATATGGTAATATTGTATAGTAAAGAATAACTGCAAATATGCATGTATTAAAGCGCTCTTACATCCTATAATTAATTTTACTTGGAGCTCTTATCAGCTCCGTGGTAAGGTGACAAGTGACTTGTCCGAGATTGCGGTATGATAAGCTCTACTGCGTCTACGGCGCTGGTGGAAGCAGGCGGGGCCTGTCGATATATGTCGAATGAATGCACTGTAGACAATACCTTGACAAATAGACACAGTCACGTAGCATCAACATACACACACACAAGTGCCAATGTACAATAGCCAATGTTTTATATTATAGGCATAATACTGTAAACAAATATGTTATCAAATGTGCACATTATATAGTGTAAAATACAGTGCACCCCCCAGGTATTACTCTCCTTGTCGCGATTGGGGGGCTTAGGGGCCGGCTAGTGGAGCTTGATGGGGTTGGTTGTGGTTATTTCCCTCCCTCTCCCCTCGAGCTTTCGTCGTCAGCTTGACTAATTTTGAGTAATTTTTCTTTCCTCTTTCTATGTGTTTACCCTTCTATTCTTTTTCTGCCTCATTCGGTTATCCTCGGGAAGCCTCTATCACATGCCTCCCTGGCCTGGCTAGGTAGTTGGCTCTTCGGTTGCTGCTGCGGCCGAGCTGACTCGATTCCCTTCAGTAGTACAATTTGTGTTGCATCTCGCTGTGATTTTATTCTACCTTTGACCTGATCTCTCATTCTTCGCCCTGATCACTTCATGGTTGGTGCTGCAGTGTAGCAGTTCTTGGTTCATCCATCGGCCCTGCCCTATAAGAGCTCTGCTGTGGAGCTCATATGGTCCGGCATGACTGATGAAATGGCGAGAAATGTCTGCGTGTCTTCACCTACCTAGATTTGTTCACCTCCTGCTCTTCCCTATCTATCTTGACTTGATTAGTTGTCCATCTTGATCTATTCTTCGGGCCAGCCCTATGAGAGTTTTTTTTGTGGAACTCAGTAGTCTGGTTAAACTAATATTAAAAACAAAAACACAAAACAATAGCGTGCAAAGGGAGTACACACAGAATACAATAAACTGTATTGGCCTAACTGTTAATGCTCAGAAGCATGCTGATCACTATATTCCATCTTACTTAATGTATGTGGTAGAGAGTAAATAATAGCAAAGCAAGAAGGCTTACTTGAACCTAAAAATCCATACATAGTTCAAATAATGCTTCGTAACTATACAAGCCAACACACACTTACGCATTCTAAAACTGATGCACTAAAAACACAAACATTCAAAAGTAAAGGCACACAACTTGCAAGCACACTGATCTGCCAGACTGGGCTACAAGGACCTATTACCCAGCTTGACAATACCAACTGGTTGTGCCTGCAAGTAAATTTCATCATTCCTTCCGTGTCTCGCTGTATGAATCGCTTTCAGAAAGTAAAAAATGGCCTGCTTCTTTTGCATAAGAAAATTTGTGAATCCGGATTGAGAAAATATATTTCTATGAGGTGTTCAATCCCCGCTTTTTTTTCGATCTCTCTCTCTCTCTCTCTTTTCGTTGATAAATTGCGAGTAAGACCGGGAATGGTATCGTCATTCGTGCAGCCTGTCAGAGGGGTTAACTTTCACTCTCTGCCCCTGTCCTGATGCCTGGCCGGGGACCATCAACATGTGAGTGATACTATTCAGGAATGAAATATGGTTTGGGGAAGAGTGTTGCACCAGAACCCTCTATAGTGAGATTTGTTTAAGGATGACCCCTGGAGAAGAACCGTATTAAGTGAGAATTGTTTGGGGATGTAACCTGGAACAGGACTGCCTATAGTGAGATTATTTGGGGGAAGAATGCTGGAAATTATCCGTCTTTAGTGAGATTGTTTGGGGAAGACTGTTGGAACAGAACTATTTATAGTGTGATTGTTTGGGAAAGACTGTTGGAATAGAACCATCTATTGTGAGAAAGCTTTATGGAAGAGCCCGGGAGCAGAACCATCTCTCACATTTCCTAGGACTTCAGATAATTGAACAATGTTGTATTCAGGCATTTAACATAAACACACCCTTTTTTTCTACAGAAGGGACATCTCTAAAAGCAACGACTGTTATGGAAAGCAGGAAGCTATCCCTAATTGACATAATTGTAAAATATATAACATGGCAAGCATAGTATAAAAGGCTTAAATTATCTCCACATACGATTGAAGTTGATGATAAGGCAGGAAGGAAAGACTCTCGGGCAGAGTGCTGGCAAAAGGAAGCCTCTAAAAGGAGTGGAACTAATAACAGCTACATCGATTTATCGGAAAAGGTTGCACTTTCTCCTCGCAACCCTCGTCGACATATACACCAACAACGAAAACAATTATGATGGGGCATAAAGCGATGCAGGTAAACTCACCTCTTCTAGTGGCAATGCTAGGAAAAAATATTTCGAGTGTATCATCAAATACTACCTAATGATGACGTCATAAGGAATGTTTCAGATAGCTTATATATATATATAGGGTGTATTGAAAAAACGCCTACAGACTTCACGTGCTAAGTACCGAATAAAACAAGTTCACTTTATTCTATAACAAAATAACAACTAATTAATATGTAATGATTTAAGGGATATAAAGTAAAATATTCAGTGTCGTCCAAGCATTAGTTGTAAGCCGAACACTGGCATTGGTCTCCCCTATCATGCCCCCCCCCCCCCCCATCTCCTAGTTTATACCCAGGAATATTGAATTATAAACATAATTAGTTTTCAGGGTGAAGCAATGGAAGTAATATTCCCTTTATACACCGTTTACAACTCAAATTGTTTTATGTTAATTTTTTTTTTCAACATAGAAAAGACCAAAGCCATCTTGGATGAAATAAATTACGATCATCAAGTGGTCTGCAGTCATTACTGTCATATATTAGTTAATAAAAAAGCAATGCTGAATATTAAATACCCAAACAATGTGGGCATTACAAAGTTATTGCCTAATGTTATTTACTTAATTGTACAGTAGTGAACATAAAATTCAAATACAAATTTATTCGAAGCAGTTTCGGGTTGAACTGAATCTCCTTACTAATTTTTATTGAGCATTTGCATATCAGAGGTTCGTTTAATAAGTTCGAGACTTCAAAATCTATCATAATTAATTACCACTACTGTACAGTACATGGTCATTACAGTGTAATAAGGAGATTAATTGAAACTATTTTAATTACCACCAACTAATATAATACAGAGATCAATCATACCCAATATTTTCAATCTTTGAATCTTCATACCGAGTCGTAAAACATTTTCGGAATGTCATTCAAGATAGGAACGATCAGCCTGCAATGAATCTATGAAGCAAGAACTATGCTTCATAAACGATTGAATTACCTTCAACTACGTTTAGATACTGGACCCAGACTTGGGCATCAGAATTATACCCCGTGACCAGAGTTGCAAATGTTACATATTTTTTTACACTAATCTGTTTCAAATAGTTAGTATTTTTCTGCTAACTACCTAATATAATCACCATATTCTAAGATACTTTGATTTCGTAATTTCTAATGTGTGAATAGGTAAACCTATACTTTCCCTTTAGTGAAGTCCATAATAAACATGTTAATCATGTATCAATTATTTAGTGCTTTATTTGTAACCCTGTTTTGCTAGATTTATAAAAAAACATACATCTCATTAACAACATTTTTTTGGGGAAAATGTGATACAATATATGCTCATTTTCCATTTTACAATGTGTTCGTCATAGTCTGTAACAGTTATTTCAGTATACCCTGTAGATATATATATTCTAAAGTGGGACACATTCTATCCATCTCTCCCTTCTCCGAAATCTCCATCTTAGGAGATTTCAACGTTCACCACCGCCAATGGCTCTCTTCTCACATTACTGACCAACCTGGTGAACAAGCCTACGCCAAGACATCAACGCCAAGACGTCGGCCTGGTTTGTCGACAACCCCGACACAGACAGAGGGCTGGTACTACAAAACCAAACCGATAACCTCATCATCCTTAACGACATCCATCAACATACCCATATTCCTCACCAAGCCCTCTATAACCCATCATCTCCTGACATCACCTTTTGCTCCCCAGAACTCGCCCCCACAACATCCTGGAGGGTGGTCAGAACCTTAGGCTCTGACCACCTCCCGATCATTATCACCACCAAACCCAGACTCACCCCAGCTAGCCACAAACACGCATACACCAATTATAAAAGAGATAAATGGGAAGCATTCTCAAATGAGACAGAACAACACTTCACAACTCTAAACAGTACACCCATCACTAACATCAACAATGCTGTACACATACTCAATAAAACTATCCAAAACGCTGACAAGAAACACATTCCAAGAGGTAACAGGAAAAGACACAACCCCAACTTCACACCAGAAATTCAAAACCTCATCAGACAACGCGACATACTGAAACACTCCCCAGCACCCGACACACAAGACATCACACAACAAATTCAAGCACTCAACACCCAAACTAACAACAAAATACAAGAACAACAAAAACTAAATTGGAATAACTTCCTACAAACACTTGATCACAAAACAAACCCCAAAAAACTCTACAAAACACTAAACAGCATCACACTTTCCAACAGCAACACAACACAATCACATGCTGCAATCACAACAACAGACTCTACTCCTTCATGTAAACAACAAGCAAACACTCTCATCAATCACTTTTCACATGTCAGCCACCTAAAACCTCACAAAGACGACCGACGTGTCATCCGACGTAAGAGACAATTCCCCACAGACCCTGACTATACACCCTTCACCAATCACCAGACAAAGCATATCATCAACAATCTCAAGCACTCACCCACCTGTGGCCTAGACAACATAAGCAACATACACCTCAGACACCTGGGACCACAAGGCATACAAGCACTCACTAAGATATCAAACTACAGCTATTCACACAACACAATACCAGACATTTGGAAGCATGGTATCATCATCACATTCCCCAAACCCAACAAAGACCCCACGCTACCCTCCTCGCACCGCCCCATCACACTTCTTTGCTCCCCCTCCAAAGTCATGGAACGCCTAGTATTACAACTAATTACACCTGACCTACCCCTAGCTCCAACACAACATGGCTTTAGGCCACTGCACTCCACAAACACTCTTCTCACAGACCTTACACAAAGAGCTTTCGACGGCATCAACTCAGCTAGACCACCACACAGATCACTATTAGCCACACTCGACATTAGTAAAGCCTTCGATGCCATCCCCCGCCACAACCTAACAAACAAAATCTACAACACAAACATGCACAACAACACAAAAAGGTGGCTGGCCAACTTCCTAGCAGGCAGATGTGCACACGTATCTTTTGCCGGTCAGTCATCTAAAATCAGAAACTTTCCAAACGGAGTCCCACAAGGATCCGTCCTATCGCCCGCACTCTTTAATCTGTACATGCACGATATAACTACACCCAATACGCCCCAAATAAACTTAGCCTCCTATGCAGATGACATAACACTCACATGCACACACCATGACCCAAAAAGATCAACAGATCTCCTTCAACCCTATCTCAACACACTACATGGTTGGTGCACTACAAACAGACTTAATCTAGCCCCAGCCAAATCCACCGCAACCCTGCTCACAAGTTGGACAGGAGAACACGAATACATCCCTCAACTCACCATAAACAACACACCCCTAACACATACACACACACCCAAAATCCTAGGAGTAACATATGATACTCATATGACATTCAAACAGCACACCACAAACATTAAAAAGAAACTGACACCCAGACTTAACGCCCTCAGGTCACTTGCTCACACAAAATTTGGACACAACAAAGAAACTACCACCACAGTATATAAACAATACATAAGATCAGTGATGGAATACGCAAGCCCAGCCTGGGCTTCTAACCTAGCTGAAACACATCATAAGACCTTACAGACTATTCAAAACAAAGCCCTGAAGATCATTACAGGCTGCACAGCTACTTCACCCACAGATCACCTACATCAAGAAACCAAAATTCTCAAAGTCAAAGACCATCTGGACATGAGAGGCACTAATTCCTGGCAGCAGCCTCCACGAACCAAGACCACCCACTAAACTACATGGCAACACACCCACAGACACCAAGAAATATCAAAACAACACCCAGCACACGGTATCACACACAATTATTGTCCTCTCTCCCTCCCTGCCCACCCCGAACCAACTTCCAGAAGCACATCCATACTCATATCTCTCACCGATCCATCCACTCACTCACAGACAACACGCAGCTGCATGCACGACCTCCCGAAATCCATCCTTCCGAATCCTCCCTTCCTCACGAGGACAGAGTCCACCTGGCCAGGCTGAGATGCGGACACCATCCAGCTCTCCTGAGCTATCAGAAGAGACTGGATGACTCCGTTGTCGACGCCTGCCCGGGATGTAATACAGCACCCCATACCATTAAACACATCATAGAAGACTGCATTTCACACAACCACTTACGCCAACAACACAATCTACACTCAATGAGAGCTCTGTGGGAAAGCTCGATTGTGGCCATGGCCTTTCTCAGGGGCTCGGGGCTGTTCGGCTAGGCAGCTTAGGGAACAACAACAACAAGCCTACGTCTTTTCTATCATAAATGACCTAGAGTAGCTGGTCCAGCAACCTACCCGTATCCCGGATCGCTTCGGAGATCAGCCCAACTTTCTTGACTTATTTCTGACTTCCAACCCTTTTTCTTGTACTGTCAACCTTTTCTCTCCTTTGGGCTCCTCCGACCATAAACTTATCTCCGTCACCTGTCCTATGTCTTCAGTACGGCCACCCGATCCTCCCAGCCGGCGTCGCTTGTGGCACTTTCGCGCTGCCGACTGGGAGGCTCTCCAGCAGTACTTCTTCGATTTCCCATGGAATTGCTTCTGCTTCCGTGGCCGAGGACCCGAGGAGAGTCCTGAACGCATTACCGAGGTAATCCTCTCTGGCATGGAATCATACATTCCATTTTCTTTCTCTCAGTGTAATGCAAAACAATCTTGGTTTACTCACACTTGTTTTACTGCTGTCCACAACAAGGAGGAAGTATTCGAATGGTGCCGACGCCTTAATACTCAAGAATCTCATTCTTCCCATGTTTCTGCCCGGAATCAAGCCAAATCTGTTCTTCAACTTGCCAAGCACTCTTTCATCAATAATAAATGCACTGAACTATCCAACTCTAGGTCTTCCCAAGCCAAAAATGTCTTCAACAATTTTTCTTCCTCGTCTTTCCCTCCCCTTTTCCACTCTGATGGCACAACCATCACTTCTTCCTCTGACAAAGCTGAACTCTTCGCTCAAACTATTTGCTAGAAACTCTTGCTTGGATGATTCCGGTGCTATTCCTCCCTCTCTACCCCCTCTCTCCTACTTATGCCTAATATCCTAATCTCTTCTAAAGATGTACTTTCTACCCTCTCTGGACTTAATATTAAGAAGGTGTACAGTCCGGACGGTGTTCCTCCTGTTGTACTCAAAAACTGTGCTTCCGTGCTGACCCCCTGCCTAGGCAAACTCTTTCGTCTCTGTCTCTCCTCTAACGTCTTCCCTTCTTGCTGGAAGTTTGCTCTCATTCAACCTGTCCCAAAGAAGGGTGACCGCTCTCAACCCTCCAACTATCATCCAATTGCTCTCATCTCTTGTATCTCTCAAGTTTTTGAAACTATACTTGCTTCCAAATTTCTTAAGCATTTCTCTTCTCATACTCTACTCTCAGATTGCCAGTATGATTTCCTTAACCCGGCAAGCGCGATAGGCCTCACGGAAGGCTTCCTATAGGGAACGCGATAGGCCTCACGGAAGCAAGACCATAAAAAAAGCCTTCCCCCCCAAAAAAGGGCCTATCAAAACAAAGGATTTTGTCTCTAGGTGAGATAATTCCCCTCTAGTACTCATCCATGTGTTTCTCACCCCTCCCCCTCCCCTCCTTCCCCACCTTATTCCCCCCTCCCCACCCCCCACCCCCTCCTCAATTATCCACCTATTTTTCCTCTATTTATCATCATTTATCGGTTATTTTTCTCTCTCTCCCGCGATAATGTAGCACAAGGGTTGCATAAAAGATCGTTATGCAACACCCAGACACGGCACACGGGGGAAGCCACGCCCCCCGCTCTTCTCAGTTGACTCCCAGCGAGAGGGGGGGGCTGCCTGTGGCTCTCTCTCCTCGCCTGAGAGTTATGAGTCCGGGTGGCCAATATCTTCGTTTTTCACACCCAAATGCTTTTTCCGCCACTTATTTTAGCACTCTTGAAGGTTCATATATACATCATATATGTAAAATAAAAGCATACCGAAAACAAATAATGCTTTATATTGTAAATATAACGAATTATGTCAGAATCCAGGGCTAGAAATGCACAAATAACTACCCTAGCACCTAGGTCTATATCGCGCTTGTCAGGTTAAGGGTCGGTCTACTGGTGATCCTATCGAAGGCCTTCGATAGAGTCTTGCACAAATCTTTAATTTCCAAACTGCCCTCCTTCGGTTTCTGCCCCTCCATCTGTGCCTTTGTCTCTAATTTCATTTCCAGCCGTTCCATAGCTACGGTTGTCGACAGCCATCGCTCACTTCCTCATCCAATCAACTCCAGTGTTCCTCAGGGTTCTGTCCTATCTCCTATTCTCTCTCTAATTTTCGTAAATGATCTTCTCAACTGTACATCCAGTCCCATTCATTCATATGCAGACAACTCTACCTTACCCAATTAGTCTTCCAGAACGCCCCAGCCAGCAGTCTCTCAAAAGCAAACGTAATGAAGCCATACAATACTTATCTTCTGATCTAGCTAATATTTCCAACTGGGGTTGTTGGGGTTGATGCATTTAATGCTTCCAAGACTAAATTTATCCATCTTACTACCTTTCAGGAACCTCCAGAGGACTAACCCTTATTCTTCAACAATACAAAAATCAACCCTTCATCTTCTCTCAATGTTCTCGGTGTCTCTTTTTCTTCTGCTCTCACTTGGATGGACCATATTACCAGTCTCGCTAAAGCAGCCTCCCAGAATCTGGGTGTGCTCAACCGCCTCTAGGGGTTCTTTAACCCTGCGCAGTTTCTTGCTCTGTATAGGGGCACAGTGCGTCCTTGTATTGAGTATTGTTCACATTTGTGGGGAGGATCTTCTCACACCACACTCCTATACAAAGTAGAAAGGAAAGCCTTTCGTATCATTAACTCCCGTCCACTCACCAACTCTTTGCAATCTCTCTCTCTTCGCCGCAATGTTGCATCTCTATCGCTATTCTATCGCTACTACAATAATATATGTTCCTTGGACCTTTCCCAGTGTATACTACCTCCTCTATGTAGGGTATGTAGTACCCACCTTGCAACACAATCCCACTCCTACTCTGTGCAACTCTCCAACCCAAGAGTGAAACACTATTCTCAGACTTTCTTCTATTCAACTGTTGAGCTCTGGAACTCTCTCCCAGAATCAGTCTTTCCCTCTTCCTATGACTTAAATTGCTTCAAACTCCGTGTGTCCAGGCATTTTAGCTCGAACGTCCATTGATTTTGGCCCTGTCACTCTTTCAACTCTGGGGGAGGCACTTGCTGCAGGCAGTTTGCCTATTGTCTCCCTCATTCACATAGAAAACAAAGATATATTTATACTGTATATAATTATATACCATGATCTGCTGTAAAAAAATATATAAACTAAATGCTTGCAGATCATAGGGAAAAACTGTAAATAGTTTCTTGAAATGAAAGAAGAAAACATAGAGTGAAAACTAACGATACATATATACTGTATATAGGATATATACATTTATATCACCTACAGTACACACGGACACAGTAAGCTAGACATGAATTTGTTTTAAACACTAAAAATGGAGAACACTTTACCCGAAAACAAAAATGCATAATGAGAAAGAAGAGATAAAGAACAAAAAAAAACGAACACAAATACGGGGAGACACTTTTATTAAACTGAACAATTATCATTAAACAAAATATAAACAGGACAAATTACAGGAAGTACACAGGGAGACTCGTTGATAAGATCTTCACCACATCTCACACGCACTACTAAATAATATACCGATCCCACCACAACAGAGGAATCGATATAATTATTTCATAAAGATGGTACCCCCAACACCACGAGGTTGATTATAAGACAATATATTCCAACATATCTGACACAACCACCATTTTGCCTATTATATTTTTAGCTCACAATAGATGATTTTCTGTTAGGAAGGACCTCTATGAATCATCTACAATATGACAAAATATTGTTAAACTTACAATAATAATTAAGAATCTTAGCTCATCTTTCTACTCACTAGATAATTATGCTATCCTCTCTTGCATAATATATAAATGTTCTTATCATTAACATAATCTCTTGAATAATTAATGGATATTATAGTTTATGAAGTCGTCGATCATAATTTACACATAATTTTTATCGAAGCAACTATTGACTAATATTTGGGTTAATTGTATGTAGATTATGTTCAACACACTAATATATAATTATATAAGGTTAGGTATCTAATTAAGATTTTCTTGTAAAATAGGTGTTCCTCCACATATGGTGTTTATATTCACTGTTTGTGATATTAAGATAAAATATAAATAATAGAAACAGTAAGCATTTAAGAAGGTGTGAACATTGTAGCGTTTGAGTTACTTGAAGATAAAGGTGAAGTAGTACGAGGGTTACTGGAAGAATAGTCCCTCTCACCACCCTCATCCCCCTGTGTAAGAGTAGAATAAAGGTAAGAGATGCGAGATAAGGAGGACAATAAGGGCTCTGTGGCACTTCACCAACACGTTAACTGGAGATCAGGATGGCTGATATCTCTCTAGTCTCTTATCTCTCCTTCTAGTGTTAGCATTATATTGTATCTTTATATATACAGAACATTTGACTCAGCTGAAGGCGAAAAACATTCATTATTATTATTCTCCATTCCCGCCCTTCTTGCATTCTCAGTACACATTATACCTTTGTAATTATATCGATTTGTGGCGATTTTACATTTGACTGATAGGTCTTCGTAAGCTGAAAAGTTCCTGAGGTGGAAGTAAACAAAACGTATGATTATTATGGGCCCATTGATTCGCAATGGGTGTGTAGTAAATTTATAATTATAACTAATGTTGGACCGCCCTATATTCAATGGGACGAATAGGAAGTGTATAAAATAGTAAGAAAAAAGTATAAGTGCAAAACATCGAATACGATAATATATTTAATGGTGCAGAACTGAGTTTAAGTCCTACCTGCATGTACACCAACGATCAAAAGTTGATTCCTACGTCCCTAATGTTAACTTAGGTAACTGGACAATATCTTTAAGAGAGATAATCTAATCCTTAGTATTCATGGACTGATTAGCGTGCTAAACGGATTATTTCTTGTATTTGGCCAAAACATAAATATATCAGTTAAGCTGATGGCGATAGATACTGCCCTCGTCCGTGGGTATACCGTACACGGAACAATGCAAGTCAATATAATAAAAACATGATGTTGTAGACATAGGTTTTGATGATGTTAATACGAAACCAATATATTTTTCCGGATATGTAGCTAAGCAACAAACTCATCGCCACCCTCAAACAGAAGTATGCAGTTTGGTTTGGTTATATTAAATTAACATATTTATTATATCATGATCTAAATGTTCACGCAGACGATTTTGAACTAGTTTCACTGAAGGTGAGTTTGAAAGTGGTTAAAGAAATTGGAAATTGTGAGTTTCTGGTAAAAAAAAAATATTGATTGTTTGAAGTTAAGGACGTTATCTTAACAGAGAGATCACGAATATTATGAACAAAATATAAAATAATGTATTTCAAACTGGATTGACTAAATAATATGTAGCGTTTTCCTATGATTCAGACTAAGTATATGAAGCTCAAGAAAACATTGCCATAGTCAATGCTTCTATTGACAAATGGAAGTTTGATTGTGAAAGTAATGTGTGAAAATATGAGACACTATGAAATATATATATTTATGGACACCCACCCACCCACCCACCCACCCAACCACCCATGCAATCACTGAAAATCCCGAGACGTGGATAAAAGAAAAGAGGAAAAGGTGAGGGCAGGGTCAAGAAACCCAGTGACACCCAAACATTTCACAGTGAAGGAACAGCTGGAGGGAAAGACGTAGCAGGTGAAAAAATATATATATATATATATATATATATATATATATATATATATATATATATATATGTAACAATAAGAATATACGAAGACAGAAAGGGAAATAAGAGTAGTGAGTAAATTTAAATGAGAGAATACAGTATATAATGAAAGACGGACAGAAAGGGAAATAAGAGTAGTGAGTAAATTTAAATGAGAGAATACAGTATATAATGAAAGACGAACAGAGAGCGATAATCGGATACAGTGGCAAATAAAACAGATAGGGAGGATCAAGGAAAGGAGGGGTACAGAGATAACTAAAGACACCAACGCGAGCAATGGGAGATGATAAGTAGGGTACCGTAATAGAAATAAATAGAGGACACATATACAGTATATGGAGGCAAGATAGGAAAAGCCATTAATTATTATGTTCCTTCCAACAACCAACCATACTCCCAAAATCGACTAATGAAATTCACAAACACATGTGGCAGTCCGTGGACTCGAACCCAGGACGCTCACACCGAAAATCAACACCTCATACATCGCACCACGAAGACAGTTAAAGGTTGGTGGACACTGCCTACGATTTATTATGCAACTTCGAATCCTGCATATCAATCCAAGCATGTACACACATCCCAACTGCAACTCACGTAGGCTATGCATATGTGAATGGAAAGAGCAATTAATGGGGCCTTAACCACTTAGGGAAGTCCTCTCGATAAATTACTCCTGAACCAATATCAATTATTATGTTCCTTCCAACAACCAACCATACTCCCAAAATCGACTAATGAAATTCACAAACACATGTGGCAGTCCGTGGACTCGAACCCAGGACGCTCACACCGAAAATCAACACCTCATACATCGCACCACGAAGACAGTTAAAGGTTGGTGGACACTGCCTACGATTTATTATGCAACTTCGAATCCTGCATATCAATCCAAGCATGTACACACATCCCAACTGCAACTCACGTAGGCTATGCATATGTGAATGGAAAGAGCAATTAATGGGGCCTTAACCACTTAGGGAGGTCCTCTCGATAAATTACTCCTGAACCAATATCAATTATTATGTTCCTTCCAACAACCAACCATACTCCCAAAATCGACTAATGAAATTCACAAACACATGTGGCAGTCCGTGGACTCGAACCCAGGACGCTCACACCGAAAATCAACACCTCATACATCGCACCACGAAGACAGTTAAAAGTTGGTGGACACTGCCTACGATTTATTATGCAACTTCGAATCCTGCATATCAATCCAAGCATGTACACACATCCCAACTGCAACTCACGTAGGCTATGCATATGTGAATGGAAAGAGCAATTAATGGGGCCTTAACCACTTAGGGAAGTCCTCTCGATAAATTACTCCTGAACCAATATCAATTATTATGTTCCTTCCAACAACCAACCATACTCCCAAAATCGACTAATGAAATTCACAAACACATGTGGCAGTCCGTGGACTCGAACCCAGGACGCTCACACCGAAAATCAACACCTCATACATCGCACCACGAAGACAGTTAAAGGTTGGTGGACACTGCCTACGATTTATTATGCAACTTCGAATCCTGCATATCAATCCAAGCATGTACACACATCCCAACTGCAACTCACGTAGGCTATGCATATGTGAATGGAAAGAGCAATTAATGGGGCCTTAACCACTTAGGGAAGTCCTCTCGATAAATTACTCCTGAACCAATATCAATTATTATGTTCCTTCCAACAACCAACCATACTCCCAAAATCGACTAATGAAATTCACAAACACATGTGGCAGTCCGTGGACTCGAACCCAGGACGCTCACACCGAAAATCAACACCTCATACATCGCACCACGAAGACAGTTATAGGTTGGTGGACACTGCCTACGATTTATTATGCAACTTCGAATCCTGCATATCAATCCAAGCATGTACACACATCCCAACTGCAACTCACGTAGGCAAAGATGAATAGAAACACGGGGTTGAGGGAGGGGGGAAGATTATATAATAACGAACAGAAAAAGAAAGAAACTCAATAATCGTGAGATGAAGGAAGACAATAGGGTTACAGAGAACGTACGGGTCAAATCGTGAAAGGCCTAAACAGATCTTGGGGAAGGTAAGAGGAGGAGGTAAAGAGCTATAACAGGTGAGGATAACATGGTTCAATAACGGGCACAACACAAATAGTCCGTCAAATGAAAATTGGTCCCAAACACTTTTTCTTTTGATTCATAAAACTATACAAAATGAGCCTCTTCAGTCTAATTGTCAATAATATTGCGAGCATGTAGCAAACTTTAGTCAAACCAAAATGCATTAAACAAAATAGTGCCGAAGCACCTCATGTGAACCCGTTTTAATGAAGTCAACCTAACCCTCCATACTAAGGGCTATGGGTGTACGTGTTTGTTTCTGCTTAAATCCAGAGAGAAAGAGAGCAATAAAAATGTATCTCCCATTTCAGGTCCGTATATATACGGACGTGGCACTCAGGGTGTTAAAAGTCAACCTAACCCCTCCATACTAGTGGCTCTGGCCCTCTGGGTGTACGTGTTTGTCTCTGCTAAGTCCGGAGAGAAAGAGAGATAAAAATGTCTCTTTCATTTAATTTCCCATTGCAATGTAGCAATCACTAAAAATTTCCGCCAAAAAAAGATACAACATTAAAAAAAAAACAAAAAAAACAGTCGACCTTACTCTCCCTACTAGTAGCTCTTGGTGTGTGTTAATCTTTAGTAAGCCCAGTGATACATACGTTCGGAACTACCAGGGTGGGAATCACTGGGTCGCCCGAGGACTGGGTTATCTTTACCTCTTTTACGGCGGGATGGCTGGGGCAGGAATTTGTTGAGCTTGAGAGATATGATTTAAATCTTCCTTACACAAGGGGAAAAGGTTTGTATTTACGTATATAATTGCCTAACCAATGTTTTAGATGATAACATTTTGTTGTCTACCGTATACAAAAAGCCTTTTGTAATTTGGTAGGGGAACAAAGACACAGGATTTACTTCTAGGCCTCATATACTTAGGGTCAAGTAGCAGTACTACCCGTGACGGTCGTACTCTCCCGAGATATTAACAACAGGCAGCCCAGGCAGGATATTTAGGCTGAAGGAGAGGCTCATGGCAACCAGTGTTGAACCTAAAGTAAAGGCGACCACACACGCTGACACTTCAACATGACACACACACAGTGTACAGGCGGGGACAAAAGTCAATATAATCGATATTTATCGTTATGGTGAAGTTACACCCACACAACTGAAAACAGTATTTTATTGTGTCGACTCTCTCTGGAGTCCTCTTCAGAAGACTCCAGAAAGAGACGAAACATGTTGTGTCATCACAATAACAAATATTTTCTCCATCATTTGGGTCTAATCTCTCCCTTCAAGTATTTACAACACTGTGAATGTATCTGCCCTTTCTCTTTACACTTAATCTAGGGGACTTTATTAATTAATGCTCCCCAAAAAAGATTGACTGTTAGAGTTTTCCTTAAGTTAAAGAAGCAGTTATGTGCTGGTAAGGCTATACAGAAAACCTAAATCAAAGTTTTGCAGATGTTACACAACTACTGATGTAGAATGTAAAGGCACTTTACAGTTATTGTGAGTCTATATGTGAGTGGTGAAGCCATGTTAGACCTATACAAGCTGCAAAGCCACACCCCAATCCACTCACATTGGCCTGTACAATATTCAGTTCGGGAGGTCTAGCTAAGCGTGTGTTCTGCCTTTAAACTTTGGTAATAGCAGACATTACCGTAGCCGTTATACAATATATATACGGCAGTAATTTGTGAGTGTAAGTTGGGTTCAAGGGAAGTTATATTTTAATCCACCCTCCTGCACACCAATCTGCCTCACTCCATTAATACTGCTGGTTTAACTCTCTCTGTATAGGAATGGTGTGGTTATAAATATTGGGCATTACATTCATTTTAACGAACAATCATTAATTTCATACTGTCTTTCAGATTACCTCTATCTGACTTCAATTTTAAATTTAACTTTCGTCTTTCACACTACCATCTTACACTATCACGATAGATATTGGTTCCTCTGTTGAACCTAGTTTCACAACACTCCATTATTAGAACTCGTGACCGCCATATGTGACAACATATTATAGATACGTTCTCTCTCTCTCTCTCTCTCTCTCTCTCTCTCTCTCTCTCTCTCTCTCTCTCTCTCTCTCTCTCCCAACTCTGAGAAGCTCTCAACTCTGAGCTTCTCCTTTTAACTCCCTATAACATATAGTACTACCAACCCATTATACCAATAATCTCTGCTGATTTGCTCCCCTGTTTATTACACTGTTCCTCGTTACCTAATCTGTGTTTGGGGGAGTACCGTACAATTTTATCTTTAGTGTAACACCGAAAAGGAAACTTGGTTCTAGTGTTTTTGTTTAATTAGACTTTTTAGAGTGCTATACTGTATTTCATTGAGTTTTGCATTTCATGTCCAACCGTTTTCATTTCTTAACTTCCCTTACGTTCCTTTATTTAAACTTTCCTTTAAATTATTGTGTTCGTTCTCTTCCCATTCCCTGATTTACCTTGTCCCCTCTACAGTTCCCGGCCCTGCTACCACGGCTCAAGTCACGGCAAGCAACTGCTATCAAGACGATATAGCGCCGCTTCTCGCTATATTCTGGTCGGAAAAGTTTGACAATTTTGCACTGTAAACAGCCCAGCGCACGCCAGAAGCGCCCAAGCACAGCATAACCTAGCGAACTCATGTAAGCCGACTCATAATCACCCAAGTTTAAGGGAAGACTGACCGTTTGTTAGGTCTATTAAGTAATGTATTCATATATTTGTTTAGTTTTCTCCCTAGACCTCCATCAAGCTTAGAAAAACACCCCCTAGACCCCCCTTTAGGATAAATTTGTACATTTTTCGGTAGAAAATTTTCCCAGCCTAAGGCTGGTTCCTCTTAAAATTGCAGGTTCGCTATCGCTCGCCAGGAAATAATCGACACCTAAATGGCACGAAAGGTCTTAAAATTGACAACGAAATGGGGTGAAAGGTGTTAAAATCGCCAAACTAATGGGCCGTCCGTCTTATAATCTCAAAACTAGTGGGGCTAAACATTAGGGAGAAGGGGGTACAGAAAAACGGTCTGCTTCCCCTTAAGTTAAGTAACGAGCTTTTCATGCCTGCTTCCTCTTCCCCGATGTTCCCTTACGGATCCGGAGGTGCTAACGTCGCAGAACAGAGGTGCGGAGCGGAGTTCTCCTGAGGTTCAGGCTCAGTACCAAAGTGGGTGTAGTGGAAAATATACCAGGCTAATAGACACAATGAATATAGCAGGCACCGTATGGGCAGGGAACTTTACGAGAACGTTTCGCTTGGTGACCAAGTGGATTTATAAACAATACGTTGCTATAAACTCCGACTAGTCAGACCATATGAATAGAATAGTCTTTTATGGGAGAAATTAGCTTCTGTTGACCATTGACCAAAAGCCGTTATATGGAGAATATTGTTATTAACTAGTGTCTCCTGATCTGATACTTATATATAGCATATTCACGTGTTTGATAACATAGTAATATAATCGCTAGTGAGCAAATACATGAATTTGTTTGAATGTGATTATGAGAGATTTTGGAGGTTGTTATTAAGAAGGAAGGGATGCGTTTCGAAATATTAAAATGATTGTTCATATATGGCACAGGTACCATTAACTGCATGATTCGTGTACATAGTAAAGAATGTATTCTGAATTTAAGTTTGGATTGCATATTTCTAAACAGATATAAGATGGCGTAAACAAATTACAATATATAAGCTGATTATCACATATCAAAGGAATACATGAATATAGCAAATATGGAAATTTAATATTTTTGTGACATGACCCAGACAGGGCTCTAACCTATGCCAGTAATGCAACACTCCAACACCATAACCACTAGACCACCGAGGAGCTTAAAAGTAGTGGCTTCATTTGGAATCAAATCCATCCACCACCACCTGCTCCGACTTGACTCGTGGTCTTACACACATACAACTCACACAAACACTAGCAACTAAGTACTAGAGTAGGATACTTGTCATCTGCGGCACAATTAAGGCCTCTCTGAATAAACGAATAAATACATTTAATATTTTTGTGGCATGACCCAGCCAGGGCTGTTAATAATGAGAGACTATTGGATGTAGACACAGTGCTTGTACTGTGTAATGTGTAACGGTAGCATAACTTGTAATGCTAAGATTTGAAGCATCTGTATTTCCTCGTTTCCCAAGTCTCATATCTATTGTCCCAAAGATTTGGAGTCTAGAGGGACACAGACATACCCACATACTATACAACTGTATATACTCGTATTTAGATATCTGTGAATTATACATTGCCTAATATTAAATTATAGAAGCATGATGTACCTTTTGTTTGGATAACAAGATGAGTTTGTATAATCAGACCACCAGACCAAATGGCTTGAGTAAAGTAGGAAAGAAGAGCAATTGGACAGAGGAAGCACAGGTTGAGAAGAGAGAAGTAAAGTAGAAGACAGAACGTTCTCTGGCTCAACAAAGTTGCTTCATTGTATGTAAAGATAATAATTATACTGTTGTTACTGATGTGGAAAATTAATTAACCCAAGAATGGCGAGCGTCCTCATATGAGTCTGAATCCTACAAGGGCGAGCGTCCTTATATGAGCCAAGGCCTAAAAAAAGCCTTTCAAAACATCCCACTGTCTCTCAAAAGAAAGGAATGTGTGATTAAGTGAGATAATTCCCCTCCATACGTCTATCACTCCTCCACATGTGTCAAACCCCCCCCCCTATTCAATTATCACCTACTTTTCTCTTATTCCCTTGTTTATCGGTTTATTTTCCACGGCAATATCTCCCACTCTGTTTCAAGGTCATCTGGGATGCATATAGAGATTGTGGCAAGAGAGAGACTTCACTAGCGAGACATCAGTCTCGCTTCAGGCCTCGAGAGGGGAGGGTGTGTGGCCCGCGCGCCTCTCATCTCATGACTGGACAGTCGGCAATAATTCGTCTTTTTCACCCTCTCAAATACTATTCCCACTTGTTTTATTATTGTCACATGTTAATATCTTCATATTAAACGTAAAATAAGCACATATGAATAAGAAATAACGATATTTATCGTAAAATTACGATATTAAGAACATAAGAACATAAGAAAATGGGAGTCTGCAAAAAGCCGATCGGCCCATACAAGGCAGATTCCTGTCACACCCAACCCCAATTACTAGGCCCAATTATAGGCCCAACTCACTAATACCTTAAGTACTGACCCCACCAAAACGGTCAGAGATTAACACAAGATTACGGGGGTCTGCTGAGCGCCGATTGGCCCACACCTGGTTGATCCCCCACACACCCAACCCTTCTCGTCCATATGCCTATCTAATTTTATCTTAAAGCTCCCTATCGTTCTTGATCCCACTATATCACTCGGTAGCCTATTCCACCCATCTACAACTCTGTTACCAAACCTATATTTGCCTATATCTTTTCTGAAACTAAATTTATCTAATTTGAAACCATTTGTTCGAGTTTTTTCCCTATCACTGAGCTTCAGTACATTTTTCATGTCCCCTTTATTTGTCTCACTAACCCACTTGAACACTTCTATCATATCCTCTCTAACTCGGCGTCTTTCTTACGAATGTAAGCCTAATTTGTTCAACCTTTCTTCATATAATAGATTTGTAATATTATGAATATTTTTTGTCATTTTTCGCTGTACTCTCTCCAACGAATCTATCTCCATTCTGTAATAAGGAGACCAAAATTGGACAGCATAATCCATATGAGATCTCATTAATGACAAGTAAAGTTTCAAGAATACATCGGCAGTTCTGTTACTCACACTCCTTGAGATGAACCCTAGAATCCTGTTTGCCTTGTTACGTATGCTTATACACTGTTTTCTAGGTTTCAAATCGTTGCCAACAAACACACTCAAATCTTTCTCGCAGTCTGAGTTTTCTAATTCAGCATTAGCTAGTTTATATTTTGCATTAGTATTCGTCTTCCCTATCTTTAATACCTTGCATTTGTCAATGTTAAAATTAATTTGTCATTTTACTGACCATTCGTGTAAGGTATCTAGATCCCTTTGGAGGCACTATATGTCGCTATCTGAATCTATTGGTCTTCCTATTTTGGTATCGTCTGCGAATTTACTTATCCTACTAGTTATACTTAAATCAAGGTTATTTATGTATATAATAAATAACAGAGGACCTAATACATATCCCTGGGGGACACCACTCTTGACTGATCCCCACTCTGACTTAGTACCATTTATGCTGACTCTCTGCTTCCTACCAATTAGCCATGACCTAATCCATCCCAACAACAACCCACCTATTCCATGCGCCTCAACTTTTCTCATCAATCTCTCATGAGAGACTCTGTCGAAAGCTTTACTGAAATCTAAATATATTATAGCATATGACTTGTCATTATCTACTGCTTCATACACCTCTGAGAAAAAACTAAGCAAATTTGTAAGGCAAGAACGTCCCTGAGTGAATCCATGCTGAGAAGAATTTATTTTATTAAATGTTTCTAAGTGGTTTCTAATTTTACTAGCAATAATTGACTCTAGTAGCTTTCCTATGATTGATGTGAGACTAATGGAACGGTAATTGTATGCTATTGATTTATCACCTTTTTTGAAGATCGGAACTACATTTGCAATCTTCCAAGCTTCTGGAACTAAACCGGTTTCTAATGACTTGTTAAATAGAAATGTTAATTGGTAACTTTACTCATCTCTGCATTCTTGTAATACTCTAGCATATACCTCATCAGGACCAGGCGATTTATGAGGTTTCAGTCTGTCAATTTCCTTAAGCACATAATTTCTACTTATAGTAACCGTACTTAAGCTATTTTCTATACTATCGCTATATACCTTACGGACTCCTGGAAACTGTGCCAAATTTTCATTTGTGAAAACGGAAAGAAATTGATTATTTAATGTACTGCACATTTCTACATCATTTTCTGTAATTTCTCCTATCGAAGTTTTAAGGGGACCAATTACATCTCTAACCTTGGATTTATATAGTTGGTAAAAAGCTTTAGGATTATTTTTTGAGTCATTTGCAACCTTGATTTCATAATTTCTTTTCTCTTTCCTAATATCCTGTATGACCTGTCTTGATAAATTGTGATAGTAAGCAAGTAGGTGAATTTCGCCTTTCTTAATTTTTCTATATATTCCTCTCTTTTTTCCTAGAAGGTCTAATAGTCTATTATTCATCCATTTGGGTTGGTTCTGTGCTGATCTAAATTTTCTTTTGGGGATATATTTATTTTGCGCATTGAATACTGACTTGATAAAATTATCGTATGTATCTAACAAATTTGATGTCTCTTCCTGACTTAAGCTAGGGGTAAGGGATAAGGGGTATGGGGTACACGCATTTGGACACCTGGATAGACTTAATTTTTGACCATAGGGTCCGTTAATAGGGCTCTTCTTAACCCACCCTAATTGGCTTTTCTAAAGTCGGGTATTAATATTGTATTCTCTCTGGGATTACCTCTCCATTGTATATTAAAATACACAGAATTGCGATCACTATTTCCTAGGTGGTCCCCGATGTCTACATTATTTATCATATGTTCATTGTTACTGAAAACTAAATCGAAAATATTATTACCTCTAGTCGGCCTATCTATGAATTGAAATAAAAAACTATCTTGTACTACCTCAATAAACTCCTTTGAGTCAGAGTCGCCTATTTGATGCTGCCAATCTATATTCGGAAAAATAAAATCCCCCATAATGCACACATTGCTAAACCTTGATGCCATTTTAATTTCCTCCCATAAAGATGTTCCGTCATTTCTACTCATATTTAGCGGTCTATACATAACTCCAATAACTATGGTCTCACTACCTACGTTAACCTCTACCCAAACACTTTCATTATCATTATTTATTCTAATACCTGCTTTAATACAGCTTTTTAATGTACTCCTGACAATTACTGCTATACCACCTCCCCTCCTACTTGTTCGGTCATATTTAAACAAACTATATCCAGGTATATCAAATTCTGCTAAAAAATGCCTGGTTTCTGTATTAATCCATGTTTCAGTTAGTGCTATTATGTCTATATTTTCTTTGCTCACAAGTTCTCTAAGTTCATTCATTTTGTTACACAAACTCCTACAATTTGCATAATATACCCTCAACCTATTACTTTTATTTGCAACTAATTGTCTATTGTTATTCACTAGTTTGCTTTTACCTGTTGAACTACTAGACCTAGAAACAAAATCTACTCTATCAATTCGTAGGGATTTACCCACAATCCCTTCGCCCAGCGGGACGTTTTACATACCATAGGCTCACCGCGCTCAGGTTAAGATTCTATCACTTGCATGGCTGAATTTACCCATTGGAAGTCAGAGATCATAGAAAAATGTGGGATATGAATAAAATAAATATTTATTCCATAGTAGTCGTAGAAATGCGTAAACAAGCTTTGTGAATGTGTTGGATAATCTTAAAACATAAACATATTGACGAATGTACTCATGATCAATGAACTTTAAGCTTAATATCTTTGTACTCATATTCTAATTTTAAAACAAACTATAATTACATAATGACTGTTTAGTTATTAGAAAAAAATACAAATGATATAGCATGGCATGGCTACATATGAGATAGTTAAAACAGAATAGACTATGTTTCACAGTTACAATGCTAATCCAAAGATAACATGGTATCGACAATGATGCGCTTACACCAATTGTCATAATATGAGACAATGGTCATCATCTGATAAAGCAGCGTTTCTGGCTTATATTTCTAACACGCTACACTTAGTAAACACTTGTATATAACTCGTACAATAATTACTATTTCACTGTGTGTGCGTGTGTGTGTGTATCAAAGTGTTCCATTGCTCAACATTTTTGCTGGATACAAGGATTTATTCCTTTGTGGTAGGAGCTCAAAGGTTAAATATAAAAGTATAATTTATGAAACGGTGCAACCTACAGCATGGTACGTATGAGAGATTGTATTATTGTGTGCGGTATTTAATATTATGCATATTCTGTATATAAATGAGCAGGCACCGCACACTTATATTACAAACAACACACGCACCCATTACATATATAATATATAATGCTTGCGTCTGTGTATATTGTCACTGCTACGCGCAATATCAATTCCGATTATTGACTCATAAAAAGCCAATCAACCCTCTAACCTACTTCTCCACTTAACAGTCCAGTATATCCCGGCCACTTTAATATCCCAGATGCAGGAGTTCATATACAGTACACATGTTAAACCATTAATACAAAATTAACGTTGGCCACAAATATTTATTTGTAACTTTGTCCAACAGCTTAATTAATAGTATTACCATAACACCAAGGCGGGAGTGGGAAGGAGTAACTTTATAAATATGTCCGGAATTAGTAAGGATTACACAAAAGTTAAATCCTAAGCATATGAGACATAATCTACCGACAACAATATATCTGGAGAGATAATTTTATGAGGTAAAGTCTGCATTTCGCCCTAAACTCACTTGTCACTACTTATGCTCTTATAACGCTCTCCATAAAGATATTCAGGCAAGTAGAAACAAATGTATGCACTTGACATTTTCTATATGTCACTTTGCCTCGTCGTTCATCACTTCATGTCAGCGTTAGGGATCCACAGCAAACAGGGGTGAAGGTATACATTATTTTAAATCAACTACCCGGGATATTTAACCTATATCAGAGTTTATAAACTCAAGCTGTAGACGTGTATGGAAATGTATACGATAAGCTATCTTGATTTACTTGCAAAGATTTAGAGAGATGCGTAATGTTTAAGATTATATTTGTCATATTATTAAAAGGTGTTCCTAAAGTGAGGTAAGCATTTTATATAACTATATTATATGAAAGAAGGAGAAAGTTTTCAATACACCCTCTTCCTTACCTTTTCTTAACCCTCTTTCTTCGTGTTTTTCTTTCTGTATTCTTTCAACCATATAACTGACTTGTTATCCCTCTTTTCTAAATTGAGCCTCTCCCTTTCTTTAAGCCCCAGTAACAACCCTCACAAACTCTGCCGGTCCTTCCTGACATTTCTTCCTTGCATTTTTTTGTAATTTCTTTTCAGTAACCAACAATATCTATACTTCACTTCCCTAAGTCAATCATCTTCTTTTCCATAAAAAAAATTGCATCAACCTTACCAAATTTCCGTCCCTCATTTCCTCTGCTCTGTTTAATTTATTATTTTTCCACTCCTCTTGTCTTTTCAAAGCTCCTTCATCAATATTCAAATTGTATTATGTATTCCTTTTCGCTATAACATAATATAAGCTAGCTCCAATTATATTAATATTACATAAATCCAATACAACCCACTCCCAGCATCTTCTCTCTGAACTTTTTTTTAAATCCCAGTAGTTCCTTATAATCCTTCAAAAGCTCGTGTCAAATTGACATGTATATTTTCCTCTTTACTAAGCAATTAATCTTAATGTTCTATACACCCACTCATTATCAACCTTCCCAGACTTCGCTCTCCTCGTCTCTCTTAACGTATTTGCTCGCATCTCTCTTTCCTAATCCTTTCGAGATATTTCATAATTTCTCTTCCCAAAACCATTTTTCTCCTATTCCCAAACAAATAATATAATTCCTCCCAGAAATCCCCCCTCTTACAATATATACATGTAGTGTTCTCGGGTCCCCCTTTCCTTCCCAAGCCCCGTCTCAGCTACCCAACTTTGTCTTCCTTTCTCCGCCCTCCCCTCTTACCAACAGATCCCCTCAAAACATTGACAGCCTTACTGTCCACGGTCCATAGCCTCTGCATACCAATACTGAGTGAACGGTTCAGTGGCTGCCAGTGCTGTCTCTGGTCCGCAGCAACCAGAGAGAACCGATATTATAACTCAACCTTTTAGACAAGTAAGCCTTTCCTACCAATAAAGTATTTCAATCACTGGATCACAATCGGTGTTAACTCAACTAGGGTGAACTAAACCAATGCCAAAGCAAAGTTCAAACCGAACCTTATCAAAACTGTAATATCTGATCGAGGGGTCCTGGTTGATATCTACTGGTTATATTGGTCTCCAGTTTGAAGTGTCTCATCACACTGAGAAGTCAAACAAGCCTCAGTATTCTACATAGGCCATATCTGGGACATTATGCAATTATAACCATCTGGTTGGAATTTTGGATGGAACTTGCTTGTAAAATAATAATATACATAGTTGTGTAGTTGATGCATAGCAAACTATACTCATACATTCGTTGACATAGATATACTTTCATAACTAAAAAAAGGAGGTCCACGATTTGTTATTATTGACTGTAGAGTGTCATGCTGAACAGTCGTGTTCTACCTCCAAAATATCATTGATATTGGTTGATCTCTAGCAGGAAGGACAACAAAAACCTTACCACACATGAAACAAACAAACATTAGGCTAAGATCGTTTTTGGCCAGCTTCCGTGGTGGTCAAAGTGGAGTAATAAAAGCATTGTAAATATCGGACTATGGAGGACACGGATAAGGCAGGGTAATCTGATTTCTAGAATATTGGCAAATTATTTGGTACCAAAGTTAAGTTTTCTGGAGTAAGTAGTATCAGTGAAGATATGGTGGCTAGAAAGGGGTCATGCGACATATGGTGCATTCTGGGACAGGACCATGAGTGTGAGACGGGAATGACAGAGGCGAAGCTGAGTCAGACACATGGGCAGGCACCCAACACAGTTGAACCCATAATCCACGAAGGTGCAAAATATGAAGGGAAAGGTGGAGAGCAGAGACTAAAGCGTGTGATAAATTTGTCTTGCCATGTTTGTTTATCTTAATGTTCAAGCGGTAGGGCCTCGACGCCCCATGAGTACATTAGCTGCATTTTTTTTTTTTTTTTCTATGTGATTGAGGGAGGCAAAAGGCATAACTGCCTATAGCGAGTGCCTCCCCCATAGTTGAAAGAGTGACAGGGCCAAAATCAAGGGACGTTCGAGCCAAAATGCCTGGACACACGGAGTTTGAAGCAATTTAAGTCATAGGAAGCAGGAAAGACTGATTCTGGGAGAAAGTTCCAGAGCTCAGCTGTTGAGTAGAAGAAAGTTTGAGAGTAACGTTTCACTCTTGGGTTGGAGAGATGCACAGAGTAGGGGTGAGATTGAGTTGCAAGACGGGTACCACGTGCCCTACGTAAAGGAGGTGGTATGCACTGGGATACCTCTGAGGAACACTGATCATTATAGTAGCGATAGAATAGCGAGAGAGATGCAACATTGCGGCGGAGAGAGAGAGATTGCAGAGAGTTGGTGAGTGGACGGGAGTTAATGATACGAAAGGCCTTCCTTTCAACCTTGTCTAGGAGAGTGGTGTGAGAGGAACCTCCCCACACATGTGAACAATACTCAATACAAGGGCGCACTATGCCCCTGTGGCTCACAAGGAGTGTTAGTTACCGCTTCGAAACCAGGTCACTGTTTGTACATGTGACGTCACACAACAAACAATGGGTTAAGCACAAACCCCATAATACTAAGTGTTTTGCTTGTTTGTATTTTGCATGCAAGAATAGAAGGCAAGACACGTTGGTGAAAACAAAAACCCATGCACCTTAGTAGTGTCCTGTATTCATGAAAAATGTGTAACAATTGAAATTCAACTGCAGTGAACTGAAAGGAAGGTAGTTCAGAATATAAATTAATTTTGAAAAGCAGACATTCTGCATTATACAAACATTATTGCAGTCATGTGCAGTGATTGATGTGCAGAGGTTGTGCAATTGGAAAATACTCAACCGAAAATGTGTAATTAAAGTATCTGTAAGACATTAAAGGGATGTAATGTTACTTCGTAAATGTAAAGTTCGGAATACACATTCTATAATAGGGTTAATGCATACTTGCATTAACGTTCAGGTCAGCATTTGTTTTCCCATATATTCAACCAATAAATAATCATGTAAAACATTAAAACAATATCAGTAATATGAATTTAACATCATTAAAAAAAAACAAAAAAAAAACAGAAGTACTGTAGTGATTACAGAATTGTCATTTTATAGCTATATTTCTGAAAAATATGTATATTACATGGAATATTTTCCAAAATCATATTTCATGATAATTATAATAATTCAATAATACTATATATAATAAAGATAAAATAATATGAACACAGCTCTGTGATTATAGCGTATCTCTTTGAGAATATACTGATTTTCTCAGTGTAATTTATTATTTTTGATCTAACATAATATTAAAACAAATGTTTCGCTATGTCCATGTTAGTGCTTCATGAAACTACAGAGCATCTTGGGGAAAACACACGTTTTGTTGCCGAAACTATTGACGTAGATTAGTCATAACTGTATTTGTTTATGACATATTATGGTAAAGTGTGTGTTGAGAAGTTGTGTGAGAATAACATGTTTAAGTAGCACGTATTATTGCACTGTATTATATTAATATTATATGTCGTGTAATTGTATACAAGTATGGTGAATTGCTATGGTTAGGCCCATTTAGTTATATCCTACAAATGATTACTTGACTATGAGACAATCGTATTGCCGGTGACATAATTAGGACAGTGTTATCGTGAACGTAGCTGTTGCTCAGTGATTTTATAGGCACTATGTCGTTAGTGAATTCATATGGCCTAATGGTATTTAATTAATTAACATATGTTATATACTTTGCGTGGTGTTGGCAAGGTGATAGATTGGCCGTGATGCTGTAGTGTGGCAATGTGGGAGAATGTCAAGGGACCATCGGTGGTGTTGTTAGGTACATAATGCAGGCAGAGACAGTAAGCGTAAAATAAGTTTCAATAGTTCGTTGACAACCAAAACTATATCATTTGAAGAGAAAACACTGCATTTTGACAACATTCAATTGTTTTAGTCGCTCTTTAACTGATGATTTAAGTTTGCAGTCCATTTAATAGGACATAAATTGGCTCTACAACAATGTAATTAGCTTTACTAATATATTATTATGATGTAAAACTTGCAAAATAAAATAAACAAACCAAAACAGGGACGACACAATATATACAAACACACTTATCAAAATCGCTATTTGGAAATAACGCTTTAGTAAAATATACTTTTGAAATATAAGAACACAGAACCACCACATAGGATGTACATCACTACATGGCCAAGTGAATCTGTTTCCCAAGCAAATCCATCGCACATATAACAACGCATTCTCGTCATGTTCAAGGAATTTGTCAATTTACGAAGTTCAGTACCTTCTGGTATTGTTTGTTTTAATTCTGTATGAATAAAGAAACTACACATTAATGTCAAATTTGTTTGATTGTATTACCTCTTCACTCACTCACTCACTCTTTCTCTCTCTCTCTCTCTCCGCCCCCCCCCCCCCCCCCCTTGGTTTGCCGATTTCATGTTTTACTTTCACTTTTATTTTTTCTGTAACTTACTCTTCCCATATTTGTTTCACCATTTATTTATTTATTATCTACTTATCAAATACTAACTACCTATCTGTTTATCTGCCAAGAATATATCTAATGCCACTTAAAATACCCAAGTTAAGGATCACCACCATACCAGCTCGTCCAGGAATAAGGAAAGAAACCGAAGAAGGAGACACTAATATAACCGATACCAGAAGGCACCATCATCTGACGCCATGGTTGAGGACACTTACAGTAAAAAGGTCTAAATACCGCCCCAGAGTTCTTTGAACCTCTTATAACGGTCAGTGGCAGATCGTGTGAAATTAGTAAGTTCATGATCTTACTATCTCCTCGCGTTAGCCCGATACCTTGTCGCTGTGTCATGACACTAGAAACATTGTATTTAAAACCCCAAGTCAAGAGTACCGAAACGGAACTTCATCAACGATTAGCATAACGGTCAGGATAGACGAGCAATAGTAGCCCAGGACATGTCCTAGCTCACGCTCGCGTTAGTCCGATGAAAGTACCCATGTCATGACATCAACCAGCTAATCCATCTGTATCCCAAACTTCCCCATCCACACGGCAGGACCACCTGAGCGGCTGAACGGAAACTAGATGACCAGACATCAACCCTCTCATCTCTGCCCAAACTATGCTTGCCATTCCAATCTTCAAGTGTTAGATTAGAAGTGTTTACAGAACATTATTCTCACTCATACACCAGTGCGACCAGGTTAATACTTAGGAAAATAGTCCCTCAATTTGGACTCTGTTTATTTTCATACCAGTGTGCTTAAGGTATTATCTTGTCTATTGTACTATGATAGTAGTGATAACTTGAGATTAAATAATTGCGCGTAAGTATATATAATTCCTCCTCAAGACGAGAGGCGAGATCAAGTATTAATAGAGAATAAATAAAGTATATTATACACCAGTGAATTAAGGTGTATAGTGCATAATAAAAGAGAGATATAAATAAGTATATTACTAGTTCCCTTGTGGATCCTCGACCGTGCTCGGCTAATATATGTATATAACCATTGTTCACGTATAATTCAGCATTAATTTTCTACTTAGTGAGTTAGTAATTAAAGCTGTTAATAAGATGTTACATTTTACCCTTTACTCCTTCTGTGCATGCGTTGTATGACTTTGACTTCTCCAGTTAAGCAGGACCTACCAAATTCTAATATAAACCCGGTAAAAACCTTGGCATAACAGCACTAGTACAAATTACAATATGTTACATTGATATATCATTAATGATCTAACGCTACACTGGCATATTGCAGGTTGGGTAAATAAATACATACAGCGATCTGGTCAGCATGTCGCTAATTTAAAATATTTAGAAACCTTGGGAGTGTTTCTGAAGTTGACAATTCGAGAGGAAAGATTGTGACACAAAGTTTGGCTGGAATACCAGAGAGTGATGGAATAGTTCAGGACCAGTTGGTAAAGGTCACCATTGGGGTCATCAGTCCAACACATCTTAAGGTTGACATACACGTTAACATCAGCTTATTAAGTCTCAGTACTGCACAAGCTAGTTTAAGCCTGTGTGGGGATGGTTTGGCGGTTTTTGCAGGTCTCACGGGCTTGCACAAACAGTCAACATGTCCATATACACTGTGACCGCATATTTGAGTACGCCTATAGTCACTACCTGTAAGTTAAGGTAGGCAACTTACCTGGTCAATCTCTGGAAACTCATGTTGACACTCCTTCGTTTTTCTCTGATTGAAATGTGTAACAAAATATTTGAATTTCCTTAGTATATTCAGTTTAATAAATACATGCAAGTGCTCAAAGAATATACTAGGCAACGTACATTACCTTAAAATGTTATCCATGTTTGTCTATCATACATAATATATTGCAACAAAGCATATTTTACCAATTAACCTATGACTAAGGCTACTAATATTTGATATGTTATATCAATCAATCGTGATAACATTTCCTGGCTGCTGTTAGTATGTATTTCATAATATAAAACCGAAGATAATAACAGTACGTACTACTCTGCTGTATACAGAATTTCTGATCATTGGTTCATTTCATTATAACACATATGCTAATGAAGTTTGGATATAGAAAGGTTACATGAAGGGGTAGGAAACAATATACTGTAAATTGGGCAAACTTTAAACATGGAGGTTACTCCAGCATATCTGGATAACATATAATGAGTCACAGTTATAGTACTGTGCCTAGATATAATGGCGAAAAGAACATAACCTTCCTTCCTGTTCCTTTCCATAATATTGACCTACAGTAGAATTATTAGAACAAGACTAGATTGTTAAAAAATGGGAAACAAGGAGTAAGGATAACACGAGAACACACACACACACACACACACACACACACACACACACACACACACACACACACACACACACACACACACACACACACACACACACACACACACACACACACACACACACACACACAGAGAGAGAGTGATGTACAAATTAACTTAAATGGTAAGCTTATTGATTCTCAAAAATTAATATATATAAATAAATATAAAGCTAACATTCAAAACGCACATAGGAAATATTGCTAGAGCTGCCTCTAGGAAACTAGCTGCTCTAAGAAGGGTCTCCTGGCTTTTAGATAGAGAAGGAAGGGAAGCACTTTACAAGGCACAAATTAGATCATGTATGGAATACTCTGCACTCTCTTGGGGTGGTGCAGCCAAGAAACATCTCAGCCTTCTCGATAAAATTCAAGACCGCGCCAGACGAATAATTGAAGACAATCAACCTCCAACTCATTCCATTGATAGCCTTCAGCATAGAAGAAATGTGGCAGGACTGTGCACATTATTTAAAATACAAACACAATCTATTCCACACTTACAGCCAATGAGACAAGAACAGCAGAATCCTCTACGTACCACAAGAAGAGTGGAACAAGCCCCTTTTGCTCCTGAGGAACCTCTTAGTCATACATCTCATTACCAATGGCAATTCTCTTACAGATACTCCATCTTGTGGAATAGATTGCTAAGACTTGGCTTAAACCCACACCAATACACACAGCAAGGGTTCAAAATATATGTCAATCTTATGCTTAAAAATATTAACAATGCCCAATACAAATCTATGCTTACTTTGTTGAGCTTTGAAATAGAGTATGTGTCCACCAAACATTTTCATCCAGTGTAAAAAAAAAAAAAAAAAAAAGGAGATAATATATATATATATATATATAAAGAGAGAGAGAGAGAGTGTGAGTGTGTGTGTGTGTGTGAGTTACATGCGAACAAGACATCTTGGACATACTTTTACAAATACAAAACCTGTTCGTATATTGTAATTTATTCACAATGAATACAAAAAGAGGAGTGTGTGGTAACCACCGAGGAATATGTCTTCTACGCGTAGTAGGGAAGGTATACAGTAGGGTAGTGATTGAGAGAGTGAGAGTGAGAACGGAGAAATGGATAGGTGACGAGCAGGGAGGTTTTAGGAAGGGAAGAGGATGTGTAGATCAGATTTTTACCCTGAATTGTGTTGTGGAGAAGTATCTGGAGAAGAAACAAAAGGTGTATGTTGCCTTTATGGACTTGGAGAAGGCCTATGACAGAGTGGATAGAAAAGGTTTCTGGAAAGTACTTAGAATATACGGAGTAGAGGGCAAGTTGCTGAAAGCAGTGAAGAGCATGTATGAGGGTGCAAAGGCGGCAGTACGTGTGGAGAGTGAGCAGAGCGAGTTCTTTGACCTGAATGTTGGTTTGAAACAGGGGTGTGTGATGTCCCCGTGGTTGTTTACTGTATATATGGATGGAGTTATGAAAGAAATACTATCAAGAGCAGTGGATGTTGGTGTATCGCTGAAAGGGGGGGAATTGAGTGGAAGCTACCTATACTGCTGTTTGCGGATGATACAGTTCTGATGAGTGATAATGAATGGGAGTTTCAGGGTCTGGTAAATGAGTTTGGAACAGTGTGCGAAAAACGGAATTTGAAGGTAAATACGGGGAAGAGCAAGGTTATGGTCTTCGAAAGGGGTGAAGTCACAGAGTGTGAGGTGAAGCTGAACGGTCAGGCTATGGAGATCGTCAACTCTTTTAAGTATCTGGGCAGTGTGTTGAGTAAAGATGGGACTATGGATGAAGAGGTGCGGGAGAGGGTACAACAGGGGAAGAGGGTTGTAGGAACGCTAAAAGCAGTAACAAGAAATAGGGTGGTCAGTATGGAAGTGAAGAAGTCCTTGCATGACAGTGTGGTAATCCCGACACTGACTTACGGAAGCGAAGCATGGACGTTGGTTGAGAGACTCAGACCAAGAGTGAGAGCAGTGGAAATGAATTACTTAAGGAGTGCGTGCGGAGTTACATGGAGGGATAGACAGACTAATGAGGAAGTAAGAAGGAGGTGTGGTGTGGAGGTAGATGTGCTGGAAAGTGTGAAAAGGAACAACTTGAGATGGTTCGGCCATATGGAACGTATGGAAAGCGAGAGAATAACTAAGAGGGTGTACGAGAGCGAGGTGGAGGGACAGAGCGGGAGAGGTAGACCGAATATGAGGTGGAAGGATGGAGTGAGGAACTACATGAACGAAGGCGGTGCTGGTTGGGGGGAGGGGCGTCGACTGACTGGGGACAGAGGTGCATGGGGGCGGTTCGTTCGTGGGCACCCCTTCGGGGATCACGGCGTCAGGCAATAGATAGATAGATAGATAGAATACAAAAACATTTGGATGGGTCTTTGCACTTAATACATGCATATGATAATATAGTATATAATTATATATATATATATATATATATATATATGAGATGACAGGGTTGCAAAACAGGAGCAAAGCAATTCCGGTAGACACCCTGATAATGTGGGAAGAAGAGCAGCCTACCAGAGCCAGAATAGCTGCCGTAAAGGAGACAAAGAAGACCAGGAGAGGACAACATCGAGAAAGGGAGAGAGAAATTAAAACACGACCAGTTTCCCATGCTTTACCACCTGCCAAAATAGACCAGTCTACCTATTTAACCAGACCTACCCATGCTCTAATCCCTGAGAGTATAGACCAGTCTACCTTTTTAACCAGACCTACCCATGCTCTAATCCCGGAGAGTATAGGCCAGTCTACCTATTTAACCAGACCTACCCATGCTCTAATCCCCGAGAGTATAGGACAGTCTGACGCAAAAGGAGTTAGAGTCCGGGCCAATCACAAAGATCCCTGCTCAACCAATGGCAGGGCCAGAAACAAACAACCGAGGCATATTATATACCCAGTTCCAGCCAGATTTGCAATACAGTGAAGAATATTTTATGCAAATTCCTCACCAAGTCCCAGTGTTATATCTTCACCGATGGGAACCCCAGAACAGTGGCGTAGCTAGGGGGGATCAAGGGTGTACATCTGTCCCCGGGCACAGCATGAAGGGGGGCGCCAAAACTAGGTCGGATTTTTGTTTTCTAGTGCTTGCCCCTAGGCACTATTTACCCAAGAACTCCCTCTACAGTAGCTCACGGGAAGACTGGAAATAGTGTAAACAAAGTGATCAGGAACAAACCTATGGCCTGCAGACTAGAAAAAGCCAGATATCACGATTAACAGATAAACATTTATCATGCAGCCATACAACCCTTTGAAATAAAGAGGGTACTATCGAGAGATAGAAAATCTCCTTGTGTTTATATTAATAGCTTAAGTCTATTTTTAGACTAAGAATTACCTTCACAATAACGAAAACAATAATATCCACATGTTCCTACTATCTTGAATCAGATCAAATTGAGTTCTAAATATGAACCGAATATAGTCTGACTGAAATTGAAGGAAGGTAGCAAATACGATTGCTATCTTGCACTGGTTAGGCCGGTTGTGGATAGACATTGGTATCGAGACTCATTTAGGGCGAGACATTCCCTACAGTAGAGTCTAAGGCAGAAGGCGAACGAGTGTGTTTAGAGGAACCCGGAACCAACTTCCCCTGTGTCCGTGACAGAGACAGTTCCCCCTGACATCCAGCCCACAGAAGAACTACGAGTCCTACGTCGTCCAGATTCTCGTTCATGGCTATCACTTCTCCTCTACCCCGTACCCTAAGTGTCTCTGCGTGTTATAAGATGTGGCTCTTGTTGTGAAGGTAAGATCAAATATGCGAGTATTCTATTTAACTTATTTATAGAACTGTGCTTAAGATATATCTTGGCCATCTCATACCCATGTAAGATTCATATAACTTTGATCCGTACAGTGATTCTATAAGTACGAGATATTGCTAAGATAATTTGTATTTAATCCTTCAGAACCTTAATTGTACGTACGTTACATAGTCATTTTTATACGTGTTACTTAGTGACTACTCTCAGATTTTATTTGTATGTATTATTATTCTTTGTGTATCCAAGTCGAAGTGAAGTGTACAATGTGAGCTATTTTCCTTCTTAAATTCAATATACGTAAAACCTACGCCTAAATTCAGATCATATTGCCTGTATAATTATTGCCAGAGAATACTTATAGTACTATTTCGCCCCCCTTGAAAGTAAAGAACCCTTCCGTTGAGTTTGAATTAATCTATCATCAAGATACCTGATTTCTATTAGTTCTTGTGAATAATCTAATGGTATACGTTACTCGGTCATGTAAATCTGTCAACACCAATCCAGGAATTCAGATTGTACATTCCTTTATCTATTACGCCTAATATTTGTATATTTAGCATATTATTACTTCGTCTAGTAATTTATTAATTGTAACAATTATTTCTGTTATAATACAACGCGACATCGTTCTGCGTTCTTTTAGGAATTTGTTAATTTATTCAGAACTCCTTTTATGCCATCATAAATGGTATTTTATAAATGCAACTTTGTCTTGTACGTTTATTCATTATAGCTCCTTTCAAAGCTGTAATACCGCGCTCTTTCGTTATGCGTTTCTTAAGTAGTTTGGTTGATTTATTCCAATCTATACTAAATTAAATTTTATATATTCCAACTCAGTCACTATATTTACTGTGAATCTGATTTCCTTACTCCGTGTAATTTGACCTCATCTATGATCGAATATTATTTTTCGTGTCTCGTGTGAGAGATTATTCGCCATAACTCTTAGATAGTTAAACTCAGATTTAAACTATCTTTCCCCTTAGAATCAAATGAAGTTTATATCTTTATTCCCTGATTATATACTGCATTAAAGTAAATTATTATTTCCCGTGACCGCAGACCATCTGACCTACAGTATAGTCCCCAGGGCGGTACCTTTGAGGTCTCACCTGAGCGCGACCCTAATTTCTTTTGCCCACCGCGCAGACTCACGCGCCACTGCATGATAGGCCCATTGCCTTGTCTTTGTCATCATATTACGCGTTAGACACTTGGCTCGCACATGTATTGTTGTCAATAATTCTTGTTTGTGTATATGGGTGTCTGTCCATCATTGCGTATTTTCTCTCTTCAATTATTGTGTAAGTGACAACCTGAAATTCACAAGGGAATAAACCTAATTCAGCTTTCTTCAGTCACATGTTCTACTAACTTGCTATTCTATATACTAGTGGAGTTAGTACCCCATAACTTGTACTCTATGCAAATTGAATAAATATGAGTGTAATCTATACTGTGTGTTTACTGTGTTGTTGATTGCCCGATTGAGTAAATACTTATCATGTTCATGAAGTTAGATGTGTTCCTGTCGAGCATATTCCAAATCTAAATATCCGAAGCCTGGATTGAAAAAGATACCATACTGAAGCGAGTTGGATTACAACCCGGCATAACAATATATATATATATATATATATATATATATATATATATATATATATATATATATATATATATATATATAACCTCATATCCACATTCATGTAACAATACATACATATTTTATTTTCACATTTATGCATCGCTGTCGCTACCTGGCATAAATGCAGTAACATATGGGCCACCACATTAACATATGTGCATAGTATGCATACTAATGAACCGCAAATAGATATGTTATTTCAAATTAAGTATTATTTTGTAATGCATTGACAGAATGACCTAACTAATATATTACCTGCTCAATTCACACACATGCATCATGGTTCATGGCTATAGAGCAAATCACAGGAACATCATCATGGTGTATTTTCAAAATACCTTTAAACAAATATTGTAGGAGTAAAAACATACAGCATACTGTATATATTCATAATCTACCGCATATATATTTTTGGATATATACAAATTTATAGTACATACATTTATATGTTCATACATATTCTCTGCTGGCTTGTTTGCGTTGTATATACTATTTCCATATCATTATAAAGTCATCCTCATTCAAAGCCATTGACCATTTTATATTTGCATTCATACTTTTAGTTTAGCTAATTTTCTTCATTAAAGTTGCATTATGTAGATTTATTTTATCAGATCTGCTATAAAGTAGGCTACCCACTAGCAGATCCTGGCCTTTTATAATGTATACTTGTATATTATTATGTATGTATTTGTTATAATGACAATAAACACATTTAAATTTTAATTTTATATATTCATGTTTATATTAATGTGCATATGCACATGGCATATATGCTATGTGTATATTTATACATTTATTCATATATACATACTTGCGACATCTTGAGGTAAATGTGCCACACAAGACTGAGTGCGGTATTAGGTAAACGTCAGAAAGCCAATCAGGGGTTATAAAGGAGAGAGAGAGAGAGAGAGAGAGAGAGAGAGAGAGAGAGAGAGAGAGAGAGAGAGAGAGAGAGAGAGAGAGAGAGAGAGAGAGAGAGAGAGAGAGAGAGAGAGAGAGAGAGAGAGAGAGAGAGAGAGAGAGAGAGAGAGAAAGAAAGAGAAAGAGTGAGAGAGAGAGAGAGAGTGAGAGTGAATGAGTGAGAGTTACATGCAAACAAGACATCTTGGACATACTTTACGATCCCAGTAACACTGAATGGTGAGGGTAATATGCAGTCTTCAGCAGAGGAAAGTTAGAGATTTATATTATTGATGTTAAATAAAGCCCTGTTCATAAGTCATGTTCTCCATTAGTAAGTACAATATTATTTTGGCTATTTTTTCGCAGAAGAAAATCATATATAAACACGGACACACTTTAACCCCTTCAGACTCATATGATGCAGAGGTTGCCAGATTAGCAATAAGAAATAGAGTTCTCTCACTCTTATAATTACCTCTCCAAAATTCGTTGTCTGTCCATAGCTAACTCAAAGACAACTGCAGAGGTTGAAGTAACTAACTTAAAGGTTTCTAAATACCCCTGATGGAAACAAAGGCTTTAAAGTATCCCTAATCGGCTCAAAATCGCGTCATATGTCGGAGAGGGTTAATAATACAAGTTTGTTTACTTTTCACCAAATATATTCAACTATTGATCCTCAGCAAGTAATAATTGAAATCAGTATTTATCCATAAAAGCACTATATTGAAATGCATCTATTATTCTTGGCAATTAAAACAAATATTATAATGCAAAAATATTAACTGTGACCATGTCATGACAAATGACAACCTCGTAAACACGCTTGCAAAGGATTTCAAAGTTAACGCAAAATGCAAACATTTGCTCTCTGTTCCAGTCCTCTCTTGTACGTCACAACATTTTCCTTTGTGTTCGTATTTTGTTTTCGTTTCAACATCTGCCCTACATCTCACCCGATTGTTTCAACTCACTCCTCTCTCACAAGCTAAGTCTCTCATGATGTTAAAATATTTACAATTTATGGCCTTAATTTACAAGTGTTTTATTTAGTGTCATACATTCAGAATGTATCCAAACATCCTTATCACGATTTTCCTGTTTCAGTTAACGGACAATTTCATACATTATTATTTTTCGCAGGAAGTTAGTACATCCCTAATACATAAAAAAGTGCACATTATATATGCCTTTCACACTGTTCAACTTGTTCTAAGGGGACAGTATGTTCAGGCTAACGGTTAGAGTCAATCATCTCTCACACCTTCGTTAACATGGTAATTATTAACACAGGTAGTATAATGAGTTCAACATGTTAATCAGTTCATTCTAACTCCTCTCATAGCGTCAATACAATGGTTAATGCTTCATCATGTTTTTCCAGTCAAACTCCAAATTAATGTTAGTTGTTTTAAAAAAGCGTTAGCGTTAGCTTCAAGGCTAATGTATCATATACTTGTTGAAACTACAGTACTCAGAGATTTCAGCAACATTATTTTACCAATATCATCTGGTAGATTCAAAATTCTAGTTTTATTAGAATTTCATCCGCTTTCCAACAAGCACTTCTTTCACAACCCAGATTATCAGATATATCGAAATATTTCAATACATTACTTGTCAGCTTAGTTAATATTGAGCTCTGATTTGGTTTCACCGTCGCCCCTTTTCTCTTCTTTATATTTGTGGACAAGAATAATTGGACTAATTACTGAAAAGCAATTATAATTCAATGAGGCACTATTTTGATAAACTGGTTGAGCGACAAAGATCAAGTTACTGGAATTCACTAATTAATGCTCACTACCTTAATTTCATCATTAGGTGTTCAAAAGTTCATGACCACGGTTGTACAACCTTCCTTACTTTCATATCAGCTATCTCTAAATGTTTTAAAGACATCTGACAACAACGAGAAATTGACTAATTAGCTCTTCCACAACTATTGCAGCTTAACTTAAAACTCAACTGTTCTTTACTCAAATGTATAATTTCCTTTCCTTCTTCAGTCAGAAACTCTATTTCAGATCCTATTTCCAACATTTACTACTCAGATTGTTAAACGTATCAAACGCTCTCAATACATCATAATTTGCCAGTTATGAATTTTCCCAAGTATGAGCCTACCATCAACATCTTCTATTCCACCTCCTTCATCTTCTTCTTCTCCTCTGCATCTCTCATTTTGTTTTCAGAAATAGCGTTCCAAGCCCCCACACGGAGCTTATAGTTCACAGTCCCTGAGGTAATTATCAGAAGGCGCAAACAGGATTGGACCGCAGGATGGAGTTTGGCTTTTGATAAAGTAGCAAGTAATGGCCAAATAACTGCCTCATTTTATTTTTGTTCCGTTGACTGTTCTGTTATATTTCTGTTATCACTCTCATTGTTTCAATGAGTGTGTTTGTTCACCCTATTTATTTATCTATCTATCTATCTATCTAGCTATCTATATGTCTATCTAGCTATCTAATTGGTAGTATTGTCAAGGTAATATATATTAACCGCACAGGCTATACAGTTTATTTCTATTCTTTGTCTCTTCTTGATTGTATTTTGTTCTTCTAAACAGTAGTACCTACTAAAAGTCGAATTAATTTAAGACCAAACTACTTTATAGGGACTATAGGATCTGTGTATAAAGTATATGTGTGTATCTACAGTACATCATTCTATGCAACACATATTCAAAAAGGCTTCTTTTCAAAGGTTCGTGGCTAAGAAGGACAACAAGTCACGTAAAAGATCTCCATATAACCAGCCTATTGAAAAACCACCCGTGCCCGAGGAAGATACTTGAAAAATATACAGTATTTTAAAATGTTAATTGTTCTACACAATGTTAACTTTTCCTGCTCCTACGGTTCTATAAAGGGAGGGAAAATGTAAAGGGAGATGAAAAGTCAACTACATAAAGAAAGTTATTGGTGAAACCATATTGAAGACATATTGTATATATGTTACCTGGCTACGTCTGATCACAGGGTAAATAAGTGATATAATATGGGAGGAACACAAGAGCCAATTATCTACTACTTATATTTTCGGAAGTCATCACTAATTTGTTTATTGAATGTTTACATCTTCATTCGTACACATGTGCTCAAATGTATACATGGTGTCCCAGAATGAGTGTGCCAAATTCAGGATAAGATTAAATGGATGTTTCAAACTAAGCTTTAAATGTTTGATAACAAAAATATTAATAATGCCAGCACTTAGTTAACAATCAAAAGGGCCTCAGAATTTAAGCTTTTGTGAATGGATCTTGCTTATCATATGGTAGGAAAACATAGTATATTGTGCGATTCCGTTCTTAGTTGGCGTAAAACTCCCAATAGATGCCGTGCAATGTCAGGGATCAATCACAACCAGCAACGAGGATGGCAATGAAATACTATTGGCTGGGTTGGAGTCAGGGCAAGAATTGAGAGTTTTATGACATCAGAGTGGTGCCTTGATATTAACTTAAGGTGTGTGTGTGTGTGTGTGTGTGTGAAAGAGAGAGAGAGCATTGAGCGTGACCATATTTACTTACTTATAGTGTTTGTAGCAGTAGTAAATGACTATTTAAGTACTCTCATTTCTGTGTGAAGACAAACCAAATGCAATATTAATATTATTTGCATTTCATATAATGGTAACTACAATTAATTTTAAATTACCCCATCTTATTGAATGGGTTAAATATGAGAAGGTCCAGTTACATAATGTTCTACATTCTCGGTCTAGACACTCCTTCTTCGCGTACATTTATGTTTATCCCGAAAAGAAGAGACACCAATGAAGATGTGTTGAAACGGCTAAGCAACAAAAATGTCATATTCCTAAGTGCTCTAAGCAAAATATAACAGGGAAACACTTAACAAACAAAATACTGAACACCCACGACGTACTTACATGGACGTGCATAAATGGAAGCATATACTGTACACACACACAAATAATAGTTTCTTTTCACCAATTACGAAAAATATTATGTAAAGTTAGTGTGCGAGTTGGAAATAACTTTGTAAGTTTGTGAGAGTTAAAATACATCATTATAATCAATAAGCAAGGGTAAAAGAAAGTTGAGAGACAAAGCTAAAAGTATCCCCTTGGGTCGGATCTTGGGAGGAAGTTAAAATATTAGGAAGGGAAAAACTGGTAATTGAATCAAGGTGATATTTACTGGTCTCTCCTTCTCTCTCCTGCTGCCTCACCCTCTACCTTACCTACGGTTTTGTTTTTATTTGTTAACGTCCGTTTAATTGGACTATAGAGTTTCAGGGGCTAGAATGTCTCCTGCTAGCCTATTACAAAGTTGACATTATTTTGTCAATCTATTTACTGCTATTAACGATATTTTCCAGGGGTACAATGATACTTCCGGGTCATGAGGGAAGACATTCTGGCCGTTCACAATTATCATGGCTGCACTGTACACAATGGATAAATACATTGGCAGGGAGACTTGATTAACTCCTCGACATGCACAACGATTTACGTAATTTGCAATATCAATGGATGCGTTAGTGTTTTATTTTGTTATGCAAATACATATAGTGTAGTGTAGTTGCCTGTCTTGCAAGATGTAATTGACTATCATGCTCCTGTGTGGCGAATATCACAATGTTTATATGATAATTACTTACTATCCCGTTTTGATGGGGAATTTCAGGAATGTCCACAACACATATACAGTATGTATCCTGCCAACATTTATATTTGACCACCCTCGGAACAAAAAGTTGTGGACACAGCCATAATTCGCTTGACTAATATTTGTAGGGCGTAATATCACCCCTCTGGTTCAAACTGTTTGGCTAACTATAACTTTATATGTCCACCTCTATTTGATTGAAGCTTACACTAGGTATTTTTCTTCCTGTTTATGTATTTATCCGTGTATCTCCTTATATAGATTATATGTCATCAAAACATATATTTATCATTCCTTAACCCACTGAACCCCAGCGACGACACGTTGGCATCGGCAATGTTTGTAACGCTAAACCCCAGCGACGACAACGTTGCGTCACTGTTAATTACTCCGGTCAAATGGCACCTACAGGGCTCAGATTTGTATGGGAACTGTGTAAGTATCCCACACAACCATGCCGATGGTTGAAAACGCTCAAAGTCCATCCGCGTGCATGTGAGCGCTCAAAAACCCTGTTTTTGGGTGTTTTTGCCTTCAATTTTCCCCTCTTGTAAATCCGACTTTCGGGCGGCGCACCGTAGGACCCATTAATGACCTAGGGGATCGGCTTTTTGTGGGTTTTCCTTCATTCCTAACCCATTCCTGGTGTTTTCTGGAATTTTGTTTTTTTTCAAAACCTGCTGGTCCCGGGTGGTACATTTATTATAAACTAGCTGGTGCTCATGTGTACATATTTATCTACGTACACATAAACCAATTTCTTTCATTTATACCAATATCACTGACGCTGGTCCATCAAATGCACATGCCTATATATAGCTCTGCCATATAGGAAAATAACCAATACTATTGCATACCACATACCAAACCCTGCTAATTATTGAAGCCACTCATTTTAATTGAGCATAATGAACATACTTGATCTATATATAATTATCGGAGGGTGGTTATATACATATCCATCTCTTTTACAATTCTGCTAAAATATCCCAACTTCTCCAAACTCGGCCACCCATTTCATGTATTTCACTCTAATACACTGATTCCATATTTGCCTCGCTTTATCAGCTCTTAATTATCCCTAATCCTTTGATCTTGTCCTGCTTCCAATGTTCAAAGTCTCTCCCCGTATATCCTTAATGTACAGCCAGATTAAATAGTTCGACTACAATATAAATGGAAAGCTATATACATGTAAAATGCGATAATATTTATAATATCACTGCGGTCATTAAATTACTATAACTTTAACAATTTATCTTTACATATATCTTGGTGATGGTAGACTTAGTAAGTTTCTCTCTGTAAAGTACACAGTCTATCATCGACTGTCTATGAACTATTGACAGTGACTGTACGTCCCACGCATCACTTCCCTGGCTGGATATTTTTGTTCACCTTTCGGTTTTGGTAATTGGTTTGGTTCACTCCGTGCCTGCACCCTCTTCTCAGGCGTTGGGTTATTCTTACGCTTGTAAGGGTTGTGTGGTGTTACATTTGGTTCTAAATTTGCATAGGAGGTTTTCGGCAGGGATTTTCCATATAATTATAAGACATGTGATTATACTCTTTAGTTTATATTGACTCTACAATACTAGGCTATTTGATATATAGCTTCTTCTTGAAAGGGGTTCATCCATAGAATAGTAAGACTCCCTTATGACAACAAATTGATTCGAGTTAAGAAAATCCGCTATTCTCCTCCGACAGAATTGATTGTATGATCACAGTTTGGAGCAACACTGTAATTGGTTGGTTAATGCACGTAATGTGAACAGCATATAAAGCTAGTAGGCCTAAATATTCAAATACAAATATCTGACTAAGCTAAGTAAATGTTTTGGTTAAAGATTGATTTGGTCACTGATTTTTTTTTTTTTTTATATGTGTATGAAAGAGACAAAAGATTAAATCTACTACCCATTACAAGTAACCCCCCCCCCCCCCTATAGTGCTATAGTGCTATCAATTCGGGGGGGGGGGGGGCCGAATTGATAGCACTATAGAGGGTCAGATTCAAGTTGTATTAAGAGTCTACATGCCTTAGTACACGAACTATTACTATAGATCTGACGTCTACGATGCAATTTTAGAGATTAGATATATATATCTATATTATTAGGCTTACATTCGCTAGAAAGACGCAGAGTTAGAGGGGATATGATAGAAGTGTTCAAGTGGGTTAGTGGGATAAATCAAGGAGACATGCCAAATGTACTGAAGCTCAGTGATAGCGAAAGAACTCAAACAAATTATTTCAAATTAGATAAATTTCGTTTCAGAAAAGATATAGGCAAATATTGGTTTGGTAACAGAGTTGTAGATGGGTGGAATAGGCTACCAAGTGTTATGTGGGATCAAGAACGATAGGGAGCTTTAAGATAAATTAAAATGTAAAACTTGCAAACTAAACAAACCAAAATTGGGACAAGGACAATATAAAGTCAAACTAAATTATCAAAATCGCTATGTGGAAACAACGCTTACTAAAATGAAAATTATTAAATAAAAGAACACAATCCACCACATAGGGTGTACATTACTACATAAGCAAGTTAATCTGTTTCCCAAGCAAACTAATCGCACATATAACAACGCACTATCGTCACGTTAAAGGAAGTAGTCAAGTTTGGGAAGTCCGGGACGTTCTGGCAAATTTTACTAAACTCTGCATGAATAAAGAAACTACATGTTAAATGTCAAAATATTATTTAAAATCAAATTTGCAACATGACAAGACATTAACAATAGTACAAAATACAAATATTGATAAGATATCTATACTATTACAAAATAATATATAAAATACAGTATAGCACTCACTAACGATAGTGCTATCGGGTAGGTACCTGTAAGCATAGCATATAGACGAGATGGGTTGGGTGTGAGGGGGATCTGCCGGGTGTTGGCAAATCGGCGCTCAGCAGATCCCCGTAATCTTGTGTTAATCGCTGACCGTTTTGGTGGGGTCAGTGCTCAAGGTATTAGTGAGTTGGGCTTATAATTGGGCCTTGTAATTGGTGTTGGGTGTGACAGGGATCTGCCTTCTGTGGGCCGATCCACTTTTTGCAGACTCCCATTTTCTTATGTTCTTAATATTAAATTAGTTTGTGTGTCTGTTTGTCTGTCTGCGTGTTCTTAATAGGCGGCCGCAGTTTTGGACCTGGGGAGCTGAAACTTTGCATGTGGGTGTCAATTGACCTGGGTCAGGTCATAGAGGGGGCGAGGCCACGGACGGAGGTCGTTTCGAGGCCGAAATTCAAAACAAAAGTGAAAAAAATTGCCGTTTAGGGCAGAAGGAGGCCTCCGATCGAAAAGGTGTATGGAACGAAAGTTGTTCGCAGCCCCCAAAAATGGGGGTACGGATGAGGTCTGATCCAAAATCGGAGGTCATTTAACGGCCGAAATCGAGGTCGCCGTTTAATGAGGCACAGCGAGGTCGAGGCCGGTGATTATGGTAGCAGTAGTATTGTGATGATATTGGTAGTAGTGATTGATTATGGTCATTATGGTAGTAGTAGTGGTGGTAATTAAACCCGGGTAACGCCGCCGGGTACCCCAGCTAGTATATGTTAAAACTATCACCATAAAATAGTTCACTAAATATATATATTAACGTAAACAGAAGAATTACATAAACTGTAAAACAAACAAATATGACAGTAACTATATGCTACTAACAAGCGGAAATTTTGAACTCAAGTTACGTGTCATCAGAGACTATTGATACCGTTCTCCTCTAGGATATTATGAAGCCTGACATATCATATGAAGTGCAAACATACCTAACTTCAACAAATTGTCCTGATAAATCTGGGATATTAGAAAAAAGAAAAGGTATTGGTCATACGAGAAACTATTTGCTTATAGGATGTGAAAGCAAAGACACAAGTAGAGGAACAATTACAAATAGATGAATATATAATAATAAAACATGCTGAATAAATACATTAACATCAACGAGTTTAAACACAAATTGTAAGTGGAATAAGAGGGCAGAGTAAAAAGCTATGTCTAAAAATAATAGCAAAATATAAATACCGACACCAAACGTAATTACCCTAGGTTTTCCATGAAGAATGATAGCATCATTCCAGTACCGGTGCTTCTTAAGCCGTGCATCAGACATTTACAAATAAACATAAATATAAATAAATCGTGGAACCCCGAAAACAAATACCAAATGTCCGCCACTCCCACCCCACCCAGCCCCGGCTTCACGTCAGCCCAAGGGGGTAATACGATAAAATTATATCCCCAAAGCCGAAGTCTCCATGACCGACAGGGGAGGGGAAGGGAGTGGGAGTAGATCAGAGAAAGAAGGATAAGGGTATTGACAAATTGAAGGGGGTTAAGGAGTGGGTAATGAAGGGAAAGTGTGGAGTAATGTCATGGAATAGGAATATTGTCAATTACAATAAGCAAAGGTAATCAATCAGGAAAACTCATGAATATTCTTACGATAGAAGAGAACAACGGACATTAAATGAGTAAAATAGAACGAACAACGTTAGAGATTCTAATAGGAGTAACATTATTATAAACAGGTTGTTAACGAGATTGTTAACTAATTGCTCAATGGGAGAAAAGGAGACTGACGAATACAATGTTCCAGAATCTATAGGAATAATCTAATTTATTTATTTCACTTCCAACACCAAACACTTCCCAGTGAAATTAATGAAAGCATGTGATCCTACCGGGATTCGAACCTGCGTTACCACAATTAATGTTTTCCTATCTCTGGGGGCCAATTCAACGTTGTCAGTCAATGGGAAAATTACAATAGACGCTGGGGAAGGATGATGAGAAGGAGGAGGGGTTAGTGATGATAATAAAAGTGTTGATAATTATGCTGGTTCTGATTTAAGATACTGATGAGAAGAATTGATTATGAAAATGAGGATTGTTGTGGTACTGGTAAGGATAATAATACTTATGAATAGGAGGTGGACGAGGATTGATGATTCTATCACTTGATGATAATAATGGTGATAGTGGTGGTGAGGTGTAGAAATGATGAGGATGGTGAGGATGAAGAGGATAATAAGGGTGGAGAGGATTGATGCTAAAGATGATGCTGATATTTAATGAACAACATACGGGAATGAACAATGAAGACGAGGTGGTGGATTGATAATAATGGTGATGAGAAAGTGGTGAAGAGGAAGGTAAAGAGAAGACGAAGAGTTGTTTAATGATGATCGTGCGAAGAAGGAAGATCGATGATAATGTTGATGAAGAGGAGGATTGATGATGGGGGATGATTGAGGGTGGTCTATTTTAGATATCCCTAGTACACGATATTAGTTTGGCGATTTTATTACTGTTTGCCCCATTAACTTGGCAAATGTAAGAGGGTGTGCCTCATGAACCTTTAACCCTCCAGACTCAGATGGCCGCTTAGGAGGCCATTAGCTATTGCCACTGTGAGACCCGGATGGCCTCTGAAGCGCCTACGGGTTAGTCTAAGGCTTAAAACCAATTAAAACTGCACTAGAGAAAGTTTTTTGTCTTGGCGGGTCGTCCGTATAACCAACAACAACAAGAACACAGAGCCAGCCAGTCAGCTGACTCCTGCTTGTAAGCAAGCCTTACGAAAGCTTGTACCTTCTGAACCTGAGTCCCAAACCATGCATGAAAGTAGACGAGTGACAGGAATGGTTACAATGGTGAAATATATCAGTAATCAATTATCAATATAATCAATATTATTACATAATACATAATGAATAATCCATAATCAATAATCAATAATAAATTGTTGAACCAATATAAACAGACCGTAGCCGCGGTCGGCAAAGCGGCGGCGCCGCATTCGGACGAAGCTCGGAATTCCCGCCTAACTCAACGTCTTATTTCTCACCTCACACAATAACTACAAAATGTAAAGTGTTCTAGTCCTCACCCATCACACGGCACCGACAATATCTACATCTGGTAAGCATAAAAACTTGGTTAGGCCATTTATTTGCAGAGAGATGAGCATCGGTAAATGACGAAAGTCGGGAGTAAACACTGAATTCTAGCCTTTCGTCCTACATACCGACCTAATTATTTTTATCATAAAAATTGAACCACTTGGTCTAGAGACTTCTAGTTTTCACCAAAAGCAAGAAAACAACGACAACTGCCGATGAATATATATATAAGCTAGGTTAGGCCATTTTTTCGTGTATAAAAAAGCGCGGCAAAATCCCGAGAATTCAAAGAAATCGCCGGGTTCGGGTCTGGCGGGAGTATTTAATGGGCCCGAAGTTCGAGGGTTAGAGCGCAAGCTATATGTAGTGAACACTCTACTGCTAGGCGACAATATTAGGCTTCATTCTCGCCTAAAATCGTAGTTTTCCGGTAAATATAGTTATTACTTATTCATATGCGCCTATTTTACGTTTAATATTAACCTTTCACGCATTTATGACGCAGAGGTTGCCAGATTAGCAATAAGAAATAGAGTTCTCTCACTCTTATAATTACCCCTCCAAAATTAGTTTTCTGCCCACAGCTAACTCAAAGACAACTGCAGAGGTTGAAGTAACTAAACTAAAGGTTTCTAAATACCCCTGATGGTAACAAAGGCTTTAAAGTATTCCCAATAGGCTCAACATTGCGTCATATGTCGGAGAGGGCTAAGATATTAACATGTAACAGCAATAAAACAAGTGGGAATAGTATTTGGAGGGTGAAAATCGTGAATTATTGCCGACCGTCCAGTCATGAAATATGAGGCGAACGCGACGTATATCCTCACTCTACGAAGCCTAGAAGCAGACTGAAGCCTCTCTCTCACTCTCTCTCTCTCATCACGCACTCGATAGGCGCAGGACCGGACCTTGGAACCGGATTGGAGATATTGGCGCGGTAAATAAACTGATAAACAAAGGAACAAGGGGAAAAATAGGCGATAATTGAAGGTGGGGGAAAGGAGGGCATTTTACCACGTGTGGAGGAGTGATAGGGGGTATGGAAGGGAATGATCTCAATCACATATTCCTTTGTTTTAAATGCTACTGGGGCATTCTAAAATGTTTTTTTTTAGACATTGGATCTTAAGATGTTCGTCGCCTTTCACCACCAAAACCTCTTAAGAGTCTTCTCGCCATTCCCGGGTTAAGGCGTCGTTATTTTTCTAGTCGGATGACATCAACCCAGGATTTTTATCTGCCCAAAAGTATGTAAGCTTACCTTCAAGTTTGGTGGCTATAACTTGAAGGAAGTATTGGGTGGCATTTTTTGTTTTTGTTTTTGTTTTGTTTTTTTACTTAAGGATGCTTTAGGAATTAAGGTAAAACTGTATTAATAGTGAAAACCAAATCCTCAATATGAATGCAAACCCACTAAAAAAAGTAAAACGTCAAATCATCAAGTGTTAGACTCACTGGAGGCAAATTCAGTGATTGGATTCAACGGCAAGGAAATTCGCCTCATTTGTTTGGAACGGACCAACTGGGACCGATTCTGGAAGATAAAGTAGAACGAGTGGTTCTGACCGATATTTACAAGTTGCCATTCAGCATACAAAAATTATCCGCCAAACAATAAGAATGAACACACATACTAATCTGCCTAATTATAAATGTAAGTAATACCTCAAACGTTTACAATCAGTATTCGCATCCAATGGCAAGTAATATCCATCAAATTATGGAATCTCGTTATGGAATAAACTTAATGAGGTTTTAGACAAATATAAGAAAGTAATACCAAGCACGACAAAGGCACACACTAGGCATATTATGTAGAACGGTGGTTGTAGCAGAGTTGAAAGATAGATTAATGGGTTAAAAGATTAGGATCGGATTATATGGTTAGGATTAAATGGTTGAGTTTCAGATTGCCAATTAGGGCACAATCGAATGGTCGTTAGTTGAGAACCGGCGTTGTTAATTGAGAGAACTTCAAAATATCACCAAACCTTGCCCTCTACCCGGTAAATAAGAAAGCAACCTTAATAGTGACTGGCATCAAATCAACCTCGCCAAATAAGCGTGGGGTTGGCTGAGTTTGACATCTTCCCATTTTACCTTCATTTTTAAGTTAGATAAACTGGGGTTCGATGACGCAGTTTAATCCATATCTAATACCATTTATATATAGTAAGTAGGTAGAATGTTCTTCATTGGAAATATACCAATAACTAATTCCCAGAGGTTTGCAAGGATTTAGGTTTTACAAGTTTAGAAACTATAAATAAAATCCTACTTTAGTATGCTCAGCTACAGTATATTAACCCTTAAAAAGCGGCTCACCACATAAGTCGTTTTTAATAAAGCTGGACTATGTGGCGGCGCTCGACATAGGTCGAGTGGCAATTTCAGCACGTAATGTTGCTGAGAGAGAGAGACAAGTGGTGGCAGGAGACTAGCGAGCGTATGACTGCTCCAGACCACCGCGGCGAACCTACTGACACGAATCTCAGCTCCCTCCTCCCTCTCTCACTCGCTACATACTGAATTATATGGGGAAAGTACCGAATTACATGCTTTTTGCACTCGCGTTGCACGGTTATTGCAAGAAAACTATCCATCATACAAGGATCGTTATGGTGTCATTCGAAAGCTCTGTTTATGCCCTTTCAGGGATAGATACTTGTTTTACGTTCTGGGTCTTATTTAGGCATGAAAATGATCACGTAAACAGCCCTATTTTGGCTAAAAACACCCCGCTGGGCGGTACATATAAATAAATCGCATAGGCGGCTAAAGAAGGGTTAAGGATGCCATATATATATATATATATATGTCTTATATAATTGAAGACATGAAAACCTACGAGCGCATAAGAGAGAGACAAAAATAGATATCTCTATGGAATAGATGGCTTCAACGTATTAATGGTATATACCTAATAAACTAACATTCAATCCTTGACAGTCGCAGCCATAAATAATCACCCACCTTCCTCTCTCTCTCTCCGGGCTCGGTGTTTCTGCTTTAATCCTACTAGTCACAAAGAGATGGAAGGAGGTATATGGTGTGAAGGTGGTAAACGAAGGGTGAAGAGGTGGGTGGGTGGTTTTCGTTTTGCTAAACTAGTTGTTTACCAGTCGTTATAAGCTGTAGTATTAACAAATTACCGGGAATATGATAATCCTCATACTATTCCTAATTCATAGTTACATGAATACAAAGTCAGGCAAACCGCACACTAGGGTTCTTGAGGAGGAATTTACACAATTGTACACGAAACATCAAACACGTAGCATATAAAACCCTTGTTCGCCCAACACTGAAGTACTGTGCCGCAGTTTGGGATCCATACACACAATCTAACATTAACACACTTGACAAAATTTACACAAAGGCAACCAGGTTTATCACACACAATTACACGCAAACCCCAGGCATCACAACCCGTATCAAACAACAAATAAACATGGAAACCCTTAACATAAGAAGACTCAGGCTCACAGTAATGTATAAAATCACACACAATTATATTGACATTAAAACACATGAATACCTACACAACTAAAGGGTACACCACACAGTCAGGAGTGCGAGCTAGAGTCACTAGGAGTAGGGGACGATTCAGACTCCCGGGCCTATTCGCGGTGAAAATCGATGACTCCTAGTGACTCTAGCGACTTCTGTTAGACTCCCACTCGCTCGCGGTGAAAATCGATGACTCCTAGTGACTCATGTTAGACTCCCACTAGCTCGCACTCCTGACTGTGTGATGTACCCTTTAAACACCCGCAACACTAGTAACACACACTCTCATAAGGGTAGCATTCAAGGAGACTACTGCAGGACTCTTCTTGGTAAGATCCTATGTAGCGGTAGTCACCGTATTTTGTTTGCCCATTAACTAAGGATCCTTATTTATATCCTCATATCTCTTAGTTATTTTCTTCACTTACCTCAACAATACTAAACCCCGATAGCTGGGGAGGGTATGAAATATATCAGGGAAAGAGAGGGGTTGAAACACGGAGATTAACTAGAATATAGCCATCTTGATTAACCAAGCCAAGACGTTGTGTATCCTTGCTTGTGATTGGTTCTTGATTATCGTGACGTCATCAGCCAAGGCGGGCCTCAGCGATGACATCATTCCAGCCCTCGGCCAACATGTCGTCATTACACCCGCTTAATCTTACACCCGGTTAATTTAACATCAGCGGTGTATATGTTTCACACAACGTGTATTATAATGTCATTAGTGCACTGTGTAATTTGCGTCTTGATATTCAAACCGTTTCTATTTATCAATACTAATTAGTATCCCCCACCCCCGTATTTGCCTCGTGAACGGTAAGGTTAATCTGCGAGAGCGGTATCGTCCCAAGATGAAGTGATATATTGGTAATTATAGGGAATAGGCTCGCACCCTTATTTGTTATGTTTTTTCCTCCAGATTTTGAGAAATTAGTGTAGGCCCTATTCATGGTCTTAGTTATAATGCCAATGTTGGATACACGATGGGTTGAGGGGGGGGGCTTTGCCCCCCCCCCCATTAATTATTGAAATCGTCATATATGTTGCCAGCAGGGGGTAAATATTGATTATACTGCATAAAGAAGGCGTTTGTAAACAGTGACTGTCCGAAAGAGCTCTGAGATTTATTAGAATGGGCGTTTTTTCGGTCAATATTAAGGAGACGGACCACAGCTATTTTCAATGATTGTATTTTTGTGGATTTGTTATTTATATGATTTATAAGGTTTCTATAGGCCTATTACAATTTGTTCATGCAAATTAAGGAAAATATCCAGGAACCTGGCCAACTTTTATTTCGTGAGTTTTTTTGGGGGTTTTTTTTTTAGCTAGTTTTCATCATTATACAGTGGTTGTCATTAATTAGAATCTCCGGAAAAAAAGTTGTCCCCATTATCCAACAATCTTAAGATACGGCCCCCGATAGTGGGGAGGGCTATGAAGTACAGGGAAATTGAGGGGTAAAAGACGAAAATAAGGGGTAATATTAGCGTAACCTAACAACCTTACCTAACCTAACCTAGTGTATTAGGTGGGGCCTGCCGCCCCCACACCCCCGCTGGTTTGGTATTTAGCCTAATTCATAAAAGATTGACGGTCGGCAAAAGAGTTAATTATAAGAGTGAGAGAACTCTACTTCTTATTGCTAATCTGCCAACCTCTGCGTCATTTGAGTCTGAAGGGGTTAAGTGGGCTAAGAGTTAATGAACATGGCTAAATTGCAGATAATGTTTCAACATCACTTGTTCTTTGATATAATTCAGGGCCTTTGCACCTATATGGGTTATTATTGACGAGGTAAGTGAAGGAAATAAGTCTGTATTGAGGATATAGGTCTACATTAAAGATTCCGGAAAAAAACGTTTTCCCCATTATCCAACAATCTTAAGATACGGCCCCCGATAGTGGGGAGGGCTATGAAGTACAGGGAAATTGAGGGGTAAAAGACGAAAATAAGAGGTAATATTAGCGTAACCTAACAACCTTACCTAACCTAACCTAGTATATTAGGTGGGGGCTGCCGCCCCCACACCCCCGCTGGTTTGGTATTTAATTCATAAAAGATTGACGGTCGCCATAAGAGGTAATTATAAGACTGAGAGAACTCTATTTCTTATTGCTAATCTCCCAACCTCTGCGTCATATGAGTCTGAAGGGGTTAAGTGGGCTAAGAGTTAATCAACATGGCTAAATTGCAGATAATGTTTCAACATCACTTTTTCTTTGATATAATTCAGGGCCTCTCCACCTATATGGGTTATTATTGACGAGGTAAGTGAAGGAAATAAGTCTGTATTGAGGATATTCATTAAAGATTCTGTCGTAAACGTAGCCTAGGCTTGGACCCAAATAACGACGGTATAAAACCCTTACCCTTGGTGTACTGGACAATAATGGTCTGCAGCCAAAGTAACACAATGCCGCTGGAAGCTCCGTTGGTGATCCCGTTAAATAGAAGATGTTGTAGGTGTTTTCATAAAGCAAAAACACTTCACTATTCATTGAACAACAATTCCACCATTTCAAATATGGCCGACTGGCCCGAATCCGAGAGATTATAAACACCAAGGATAATAAATGAATCAAAGTGACGTCGTAGAGGGATTGAGAAACAAAAGAGGCTCATTATATGGACTGACGTGTATTTCTACACCCGTTAAAATGTCGCGAGAATTTGTGACGTCATCGTCTAGACAGTGACGTACTCGGTAATTCTGCATAACTACTACTCCTGCTATTTTATGTTTAATTTATTTTATTTGTGTATGTTAATGCTTTGTAAGTGTGTATTTTCTATTTAGAAAGTGAGAAAAGCCCAATTTATTAGCATTTGTATTATTAATTGTAATTCCGATACCTCAACACTTAGGGGAGAGTTTGGGAATGCGGGGTTTTGGGTGGGGTAAAAATAGGGGTATTATGGGAATAAATCTAAAAATGTAAGGATACAGGAGGCGCTACAATATAGGTAGCAAAATTATAATGGTAGTTTTTGGGTTCCTATCATCATATGCTTCATTTCTATATACTTTTTATCCCCGGGGAAAAAAAAAAAAAATCTTGGGTGTTTTTGTTTTGTTCTTGGATTTATTTTTATTTTTGTTATTAGCCTAATCAAAAAACCTAACCTAACCTAAATGTATTTGGGGGCTATTAGGTTAGGTTAGGTTAGGTTTTTTGGTTAGGTTAATGACCAAAACAACAAATCCCAAGAAAATAAATGAAAAATCACAAGATTGTTTTTGTTTTCCCCCGGGGATAAAAAGTATATAGAAATGAAGCATATGCTGATAGGAACCCAAAACTACCATTATAATTTTGCTACCTATATTGTAGCGCCTCCTGTATATTGACCAAATGTAATAAATACAATTGAAAAAAACCCAAAATGTTGAAATCCGAGCCAAGTTTTGGCAAAAGTTGGCTCGGATTTGGCCAATTTTCAGAGTCCAAAAAGGGCAAAATTGGAAAACAAAATTGGCTTGGATTTCACCCTTTTTCAGCTGAAGAAAACCCCAAGGTGTTGACCAAACTTGGCTGGTGTTTGTCGAATTTTCAGAGTCCAAAATCACAGTAACCTCATTTTGAAAGTTGGCTGGGGTTTTCTTGTTTTTCACTGTTGAAAAACTCAGTATGGATGTGGTTAACATTAACCTAACTTAACCTAGTATTATGGGTGGGGGCTGCCGCCCCCACACTCCCGGTAAATCCATGAAATCCGAGCCAAGTTTTGTCATTAACCTAACCAAATAACCTAACCTAGTATTATGGGGTAAACATTAGCCTAACCTAACCTAACATAACCTAACCTAACCTAGTATTATGGGTGGGGGCTGCCGCCCCCACACCCCCGCTAAATCCATGAAATCCGAGCCAAGTTTTGTCATTAACCTAACCAAATAACCTAACATAACCTATCCTAGTATTATGGGGTTAACATTAGCCTAACCTAACCTAACCTAGTATTATGGGTTTTGCCCTTTTTGGACTCTACAAATTGGCCAAAACTTGGCTCGGATTTTAAAAATTTGGGGTTTTTTCAATTGTATTTATTACATTTTAAGAGTTAGGCTATTCCCACTGTCCACAATACCCCTATTTATACCCCACCCGAAACCCTGCATTCCCAAACTCTCCCCTAGATTGTTGAGGTATCGGAATTACAATTAATAATACAAATGCTAATAAATAGGGCTTTCCTCACTTTCTAAATAGAAAATACACACTTACAAAGCCTTAACATACGTGAGTGTGGGTGGGGGGGAGGGGGCCTGAGGATATGTCCCTATATAATGGGCGAAATTGGCCTTTTTGACATGGAAAATACCCTGTAATGCAAGCCCTAAGGGTCTACTTACGGTTATATATTGAAGAAAAATAGCCATACTCGAGAAATACCGCCAAAAATACCCCTAAATGTGAGGAAAACTAACCTGGCATGAGGCCTTCCAGGAGGTTGTGTTTGAAACTGACGTCACACTTCACAGGCGAAGTGCATTGTGGGTACAAGTTAAAATGTATTGTTACAAATCGATATCCCAAAAACTAAATGTAGAAAAATTAGAAAGTAATAAATTCAGACAGTATGTAAAACACTGGAAGAGACAATTGTAAAAGATAATAATAATTTGTTGGGAATATAAATCACTAGGTGAAGCTCGACTCTCATTGGCTAATGAACATCCGGGAATTTCTGGGAGGAGCCTAGCATGTAAACAAAGTGTTGTGGACTGGACTGGACTGGCTGGACAAAACTAGGACTTAACTCTGAAAATTGTAAAATAATTGTAAATAGGGGGGTGACAATGAAATTGACAAAATAAGAAAAGTATCCCTTACCCGCGCATCTGTAGGGTCCCTTGAGTAAGGTAAGATCAACAACAAATAATTACCTAAGACAGGAATCCCGTAATCGAGGAGTAGTAGTGGTGCAGTTAACCCTATCAGTATACAACTCGACTCACCTCCACTCGTCGCCCACCAGCTGAGCTGGGAAATTGTAAAAGTGAGTCCACAGATGCCCTCTAATTATTAATTTACCAAGTATATTTTCCATTTATAGTATACTATGAATCAACATACATAATACATTACATATATATATATATATATATATATATATATATGTACAAACAACAAATATGCTATAACACTGCCCAGTTCTTGAGATATAATGCATGCCGTTTCGCAGGAATATACCCTCTTCTTCTTCTTCTTACCTCTGACCGGGTATAGGCTATCATAGTGTTTACTAGCCTATCACCTTTGAAAGAACATTAGCCTAACCTAAAATCCTTGCCTAACCTATCCTAGTATTTTAGATGAGGGCTGCCGCCCCCAAACCCCCGCTTTGACTTAGATTGTTGGTGTATTTGTCTGTGAAGTGGGTATTTTTCAATTTGTTGATAACGAAAATCCTTCATGTGGACTAAATGGAGAAAAATATGGCGAATCTATTGGTGCCTATTTTCCCTAATAAATTGTTTGGTCAATATACAGGAGGCGCTACAATATAGGTAGCAAAATTCTAATGGTAGTTTTGGGTTCCTATCATCATATGCTTCATTTCTATATACTTTTTATCACCGGGAAAAAATAAAAAAGCTTGGGTTTTTTATTTTTTTCTTGGATTTTTTTTTTTTTTTATTAACCTACCAAAAAACCTAACCTAGCCTAACCTAACCTAAATGTATTGGGGGGCTATTAGGTTAGGTTAGGTTAGGTTTTTCGGTTAGGTTAATGACCAAAACAAAAAATCCCAAGAAAATAAAAAATCCCAAGATTTTTTTTTTTTTTTTTCCGGGGATAAAAAGTATATAGAAATGAAGCATATGATGATAGGAACCCAAAACTACCATTAGAATTATGCTACCTATATTGTAGCGCCTCCTGTATATTGACCAATTGTTTCTCATAACGTCGCACTAGTGTCCTTGAATATTATCCTCATAAGTACCAAACATACTACACTAATGCTGACTTCTACAAGCACTCATTCTTTCCACGAACCGCACGTGATTGGAACGGTCTCCCAGAAGATACAATTAATATCCCTACACTAGACACATTCAAACACAGAATAAATGAACACATCACACACACGTCATAAACCCTCCACCTAGTTCTCCCCATCCTATATCCTGACCCCCCATCCTCCACCCTAATACCCTTATATGTGTGATATGCGCAAGTCCAGCGCCCTACACATTATGAATCGAGTTCGAGACATGAAGAACGGTATCTGTTCATGGTGATACAGAACAAAATATGGTAAATGTCTATAATTGCATCTATACGAGCTAAACAAAATATTATTGGGAAAAACTAAATAAGATGGTCACCAATTTTCCCATGGATGTTTTTATTTTTCCCTGTTAGTTTTCATCAATATATAGTGTTTGGAAATAATTGCAACCCTCGGCGAAACCGTTTTCCCCATTATACAACGATCTTAAAACACGCCGCCCGATAGTGGGGAGGGCTATGAAGTACAGGGAAAATGAGGGGTTAAATGCATAAAACGGCGATTAGAACGTATTTTAGCAAAACTTGGCTCGGGTTTTAAGGTCTAAACCCAATATTTCGAAAACCCGAGCCAAGTTTTGGCCAAAGCTGGCTCGGATTTTGAGAGTTTGTAGACAACAAAATGACAGTAACCTCATTTAGAAATTTGGCTCAGGTTTCCCGAAATTGCAAAGGCATAAAACCCGAATTTTGGAAAACCCGAGCCAAGTTTTGGCAAAACTTGGCTCGGATTTTGCGACCTTTAAGAGTAAACAAATTACAGTAACCTAATTTAGAATTTTGGCTCATGTTTCCCTAAATTGCAAACTCCAAAAAGCATAATTTTGGAAAACCCGAGCCAATTTTTGGCAAAACTTGGATCGTATTTTGAGAATCGAAAAAGACTAACTAAATGTCGGAAATCGGCTCATGATTTCCCTAATTGCAAAGCCATATAACCAGATTTATCGAAAACTTAGCACTTATTTAAATCATAAATATCCAGTAACATAGACCTAGTACATTGGATACAAGCCTAATCCACACCTAACGCCTACAATGTGTCCGTAGTACCTAGTAGGCCTACGTGGGATACAACATGGCGGTTGGGCAGGCGCCCATTTAGTAGCCTACCGGTATTCGGCCGTATCTGTAAATACGAATGCGAGTCACTTCGAGCGAATTCCTGATCGAGCGGATGCACAATCCAATCCAACCCAACCCAACCTAACCTAACTTAACCTAACCTAAATACGCCTCCGCTCGAATATGAATTCGCTCGAAGTGTCCAGATACCGTAAATACTACCGCAACTACGAATCTTGTTTCTGAAACCTAGTATATTAACCTAACCAAACAACCCAACCTATCGACAGAGATGGGCAGGTGGAGTGGACTAAAAATCTGGTGGACAGACTTCGGGACACAGGTGAAAATGGCGTGTGTACGAATCGGTGCCGTCTATAGGTAGGTATTGACAACCATGTTTCGAAAAAATTCCATTTTAGTACCATATATTTGTATTAGGTTTTGCCGAGGCTTAAAACACATTTTCATATTATGTTTAGAGCATATAAAATCCATATTTGTTTTCATCTATCTATCTATCTATTGCCTGATGCAAAATAATTGGTGACCAACTTATTTAGTTATACTAGGGCATTTCGCCCCCTCTGACAAAAGTCTATCAATGTAGATGTGACACGGATTTTACAATGTTTCAGAGGGACATTTGGTTAATATACAGGAGACGCAACAATGTGTTTTTCTGGTATTTGTTTTGGTATTTTGATTTTGTTTTTGGTGTTTTAGTCGTATCTAGTGATGACATTGAATGGGAATTAAGCATTTACCCATTATCCATCAATCTAAAGACACGCCCCCCGATAGTGGGGAGGGCTATGAAGATCAGGGAAATTGAGGGGTAAAAAGCGTATAGAACACGATAATACACATTTGTAACCCAAATTTGGCTCGGGTTAGTTCAATTTCCAGACCCATAAAACCCGATTTTTTGAAATCCCGAGCCAAGTTTTGACGAAACTTGGCTCGGATTTAACAAATGTAAAAATGAAAAAAATACAGTAACCTTGGTAAATTATTGGCTCGGGTTTTGTCAATTTCCAGACCCATAAAACCCGACTTTTTGAAAACCCGAGCCAAGTTTTGACGAAACTTGGCTCGGATTTAACTAATTTAAAAATGAAAATAACACAGTAACCTTATTAACATGTTGGCTCGGGTTTTGTAAATTTCCATACCCATATAACCCGACATTTAGAAAACACGAGCCAAGTTTTGACGAAACTTGGCACGGATTTTACTAATGTTCATGTTAAAATTACACAGTAACCCTAATAAAATCTTTGTTTGGGTTTTCATAAGGTTAACATTAGCCTAACCTAACGAAGTAAAAATGGGGTTAACATTAGCCTAACCTAACAACCTTACCTAACCTAACCTAGTAAGAATGGGGTTAACATTAGCCTAACCTAACAACCTTACCTAACCTAACCTAGTAAGAATGGGGTTAACATTAGCCTAACCTAACAACCTTACCTAACCTAACCTAGTAAGAATGGGGTTAACATTAGCCTAACCTAACAACCTTACCTAACCTAACCTAGTAAGAATGGGGTTAACATTAGCCTAACCTAACAACCTTACCTAACCTAACCTAGTAAGAATGGGGTTAACATTAGCCTAACCTAACAACCTTACCTAACCTAACCTAGTAAGAATGGGGTTAACATTAGCCTAACCTAACAACCTTACCTAACCTAACCTAGTAAGAATGGGGTTAACATTAGCCTAACCTAACAACCTTACCTAACCTAACCTAGTAAGAATGGGGTTAACATTAGCCTAACCTAACAACCTTACCTAACCTAACCTAGTAAGAATGGGGTTAACATTAGCCTAACCTAACAACCTTACCTAACCTAACCTAGTAAGAATGGGGTTAACATTAGCCTAACCTAACAACCTTACCTAACCTAACCTAGTAAGAATGGGGTTAACATTAGCCTAACCTAACAACCTTACCTAACCTAACCTAGTAAGAATGGGGTTAACATTAGCCTAACCTTACAACCTTACCTAACCTAACCTAGTATTATTGGTGGGCTGCCGCCCCCACACCTCCGCTGGTTGGGTACTGGCTGAAAAACGTATTGTTTTACAGTAGGCCTATGTATTTTATTTTATTTTTGTTCTCCCTTATAATACATTTCAGCTCTTAATGACATATATAGCAATGATGTATAGCCTATGCTCTACCGGACCTATTAGGCCTAAAAAGATCGATGGGTCCAATGTCGGTCCAAAACATCAGTATATAGGCCTAGCCCTTGCATGCCAGTTTAATCCTATGCGAAAAAATATTTTACTTTGTTACTTTGCGATGACCCATTAAGATTCCCTAGCTAGCTGTGGTCCGGCTCCTTTATGTTGTCCCAACCAACCAACTAACCTTAATGAACAGAGGAGGTACTGGGCTGCCGGGCTGGCCGCTGGAGGCTCGATCACCACTCATCTTGGTCAACAGCTGGTGGATTTTTGTTTCGAATTTTTCCATGTAAAACAAGTGTATGTGCATTTCAAAACCAGCTGTCCTCGCCAGCTGTATTTGGAACACTGGTTATTGCACTTTGGACAGTTTACACTTATTGGAAGGCGAAAAGGTCTTAAGCAGCCTCAGTGTTTTTAAAGACGGTGGAAAAAGCTTTGATCGGCTCACACCCTCTACACAAGCTGGCCAGAGTCAAACTGACAGCTTATATCCTGGGCCACCTGTTTTCCAAATCATGGCATCACCTGATTGGTCGATAGACATCACGTGTCAGTGAACTCGAGTACTCTTGGCATGAATTAGGTAGGGTGATTACTTTGGCTATGACGCCACCAGTATAGTTCATTGCATTCGCCACCAGATGTCTCAGTTGTTGACTGACAGTCACGAAAAAGAAGTCTCCCAGATGAAGACGAAAAAGAAGAAGTGTAAACAAACCCTTAAAACGTAAATATCCATATAATATGTACTATGTTAGTTTCCCGGGAATGACACCTACATCAACAATTTGGAGAAAAATCGCTTAATCACATGCTATTGAGCTTAATTTTTTACCAATATTGTAGCGCCTCCTGTATATTGACCGGACATTTGCCTAACCTAACAACCTTAACTAACCTATACTTAGTATTATGGGTGGGGGCTGCCATCCCCACACCCCGGCTGGTTGGGTAAAACGGTAGAGATCCAGTTAGGGTGGAGTGAGTAACTTGATTATCGTAAGAGGGTGAGAGGGGGTGGAATGCCCTTAAAATCCATTTCCGCATATTGCCACCTATACCACATCACTTACCTCGACGTACCTTCCTGTTAAATACAATCATAATTTGTTTAGCTCATATAGGTGCAATTATAGAATAATTCCGGTGGGGGATTACATATATCCGCGACTGTACAATATTCATATAATAAAACTGGACGATGTTTTGGCAGTAAATTAGGCATAGTATTCGAACTCAAATTTGAATTTCAATTTTTAGAATGTTATTCTAGAAACGTAACCTCTCTTATCTAACCAAGCCTTACTCTCCTGAAAAAAACTAAAATTTGTGTAAGATAACCAAGACTATACAGTTCACATTGAAAAACTAAATCAAGAGTGTCACGCAATATTATTCCTTTTCAACTTTTAATACGGAAGAAACATGGGTTCAATGTTATTTTAATACCACAAATTTTGTTGATATATTTTAAGATAAATATTGAATCTATATTCTGTAAAGATCATAAGAAAATGTGTTTTAACCCTCGGCAAAACCTAATAAAAAAGTATGGTACTAAAATTTATTTTTCGTAACAAGGTTGTCAATACGGTACTTCCAGTTATCGATAGCTCTAAAGATCATATGAAAATGTGTTAAACTCTCTGAAAAACTTAATATAAAAGTATGGTATTAAAATTTAATTTTCGTAACAAGGTTGTCAATACGGTACTTTCCCGTTATCAATGTATAATCAAAGCTGAAGATTGCAGATTAAACACCGTAGACTTCATCGACTTCCTTTCACCTTCGTATAATCGACAGCCATTTTTTTTTTTTTATTTACTAAGGGATTAGTACTCAACCAGCGGGGGTGTGGGGGCAGCAGCCCCCACCCATAATACTAGGTTAGGTTAGGTAAGGTAGTTAGGTTAGGCTAATGTCTTTTCAAATCACTATCTGGGGCGTGTCTCAACATCGATCAATAGGCCTAATGGGGAAAATAGGTTTTCCCGAGATTTCTAATTAATTACAAACACTATATATTGATGCAAATGAACAATTTTTTTTATAAAAAACACTCGGAAAATTCGTGGTATTAAAATAACATTTTTCCGAAACATGTATTTTAAAACAGGTATGTGAAGATGCAACATGTATAAGGGAGTTAAATGTATACATTGGTCCCCTCCAACCCTCCAGCTACTCCGTCCCCTACTAAAAAATATACAAACATCCTCCATGAACCAGAGCCACGGCAACGCTGGTTACCATAGCAACGGTAGACTTGGTGTGCAGTGGACAACCGCCGCCCAACACACACATCAAAACAAGTTCTTGGATATTGTTTACGCCATATACCCCTTGGCCGTCTTTACTGAAACTTACCTTACCTGCCGACTTGTTATGATACTCTCTCCACAGGCCAGGAACACCACCATACCACAAAACTCAAGGACGAAGACCGCGGACACCTCTTCCCACACAAACATAAACACTTCTGCCGACCCCGCCCTCTGTTGTAACTCCTTCCTACTATATCAACACTCGCGTTTTTTATGACTGATGGCACGAGACAAAACTGATGGACAGGTGATTATTGAACCCCAACAGTTCTACAGATTGGAGATTTGACTGCATCACAAACGTATCATAGAACAACTTATCTGCCCGAAATCAAGTGTTTCATAAGATACAAATTACGATAACTGTATTCATGTATTTAAAGATCAGAATTTCTCGGTACGATGATTATTTTAGTCTATAGTATCCATCACTCTGTTTGTAATCCTATGAACATAATCATATGAATGCAGTGCTCGGCACTTCACAATTAAATTGTCTAAGTTCCTTATCCATTGGGTGTGTCAGTCTATTTAATTTTGTGTTTTTTAATTAAATGGCGTATTAAAAACAACTCATATGTTGTAACTACTACAAGTACAGTCTAGGACAATAATCTGTGTATATTATGAGCCCTTGAAAAACACAACCGAACCTCCGAAATGCATATAATAGGCAAACACTTGATGATAAGTTTCGATCCAGTTCGGGATAGCTTCGAAAATTTAAGGCCACGAGTTATGTCCTAAAGCATAGGCTATGATATAACAGGCTACTGGCAACTTATATTTGGCATGGAGGATACTAACAGTATTTGCAACATGGCCATACAATCGTTTGTATTTTCATGATTACATTATTCACCGAAAATTAATGGAGTTCATGATCCGCTTAAAGAACAATTTGGTAATTGTTGGGAGCCTATGCCTATACCACGCACACTGCTCTACCTTGATAGAACACACCGCCGGCCCTTACTGAATACACGAGTCAAGATAAACAGAAGTAATATGGCTAATTAATGTATACTGGCGAGGTGTAGGCTTGGACATGTGGTGATACTAATGAAGTGCTGACTTTACTGTTGTTTACGCTAGTATAAATTAGGCAAGATAGACATTAATTTTGAATAATATATACATGGCTAAAATTAGTAAAGGAAGCGAAATATGTACAGTACAATATACAGTATATGTATCCTAAACCACATATCATCCATTAATATATAACCATAACTTACGCATAACATACATCACTATGTCAATATAACCATAACTTACGCATAACATACATCACTATGGCAATATAACCATAACTTACGCATAACATACATCACTATGTCAATATAACCATAACTTACGCATAACATACATCACTATGTCAATATAACCATAACTTACGCATAACATACATCACTATGTCAATATAACCATAACTTACGCATAACATACATCACTTTGTCAATATAACCATAACTTACGCATAACATACATCACTATGTCAATATAACCATAACTTACGCATAACATACATCACTATGTCAATATAACCATAACTTACGCATAACATACATCACTATGGCAATATAACCATAACTTACGCATAACATACATCACTATGTCAATATAACCATAACTTATGCATAACATACATCACTATGTCAATATAACCATAACTTACGCATAACATACATCACTATGTCAATATAACCATAACTTACGCATAACATACATCACTATGTCAATATAACCATAACTTACGCATAACATACATCACTTTGTCAATATAACCATAACTTACGCATAACATACATCACTATGTCAATATAACCATAACTTACGCATAACATACATCACTATGTCAATATAACCATAACTTACGCATAACATACATCACTATGTCAATATAACCATAACTTACGCATAACATACATCACTATGTCAATATAACCATAACTTACGCATAACATACATCACTATGTCAATATAACCATAACTTACGCATACCATACATCACTATGTCAATATAACCATAACTTGCATAACATACATCACTATGTCAATATATCAAATATTCAATATTTGTGTTTAACTTATTGCTCGAGATGTCTGTGGTATAGTATAGTATGTGGTATAGTATGTTAGTGTTTAAACACTGCCGATGTCGTCTTAAATTGTATTAATTGAACTCAAGTACGGTTCAACGGTGCATACCACCTCCTTTACGTAGGGCACGTGGTACCCGTCTTGCAACTCAATCCCACCCCTACTCTGTGCAACTCTCCAACCCAAGAGTGAAACGTTACTCTCAAATTTTCTTCTACTCAACAGCTGAGCTCTGGAACTCTCTCCCAGAATCAGTCTTTCCCTCTTCCTATGACTTAAATTGCTTCAAACTCCATGTGTCCAGGCATTTTGGCTCGAACATCCCTTGATTTTGGCCGTCACTTTTTCAACTATGGGGGAGGCACTCGCTATAGGCAGTTATGCCTTTTGCCTCCCTCAATCACATAGAAAAAAAATAAAAATAAATACATAGTCTAGCTAGAATTACTATAACAAATACATTACTCAGGTGGATGTTTGTCTCCTGTACGGGAGGGGATGTACGCAGCCGGATACCTTACCCTCTACGCATGCGCGAAAATGTAAGCCTCCCTTGGCCCCGCCCCCCATTCCCTGGTTCCCTGCGTTTAAATAAACCCTTCAAACCGTTCCTGCCAGCTCGCTCTGTAGTACAGTCACTGGAGCTCCCACCTGGCATTCAGAAATCTGGTGTTCGATCCCACTTGAAGTTTAGTATATTTTTATATTTTTATTTTGTTATTTGTGTTATGTTATATTATATTATATTATATTATATTATATTATATTATATTAGGGTTAGGTTAGGTTTGGTTAGGTTAAGTTAGGTTAATCTAATCTAATATAATATAATATTTGTACATTTTCGGCAGTGGGCGGGGCCTGGGGTAAGGTATCCGGCTGCGTACAGACCCAGTACTGCGTACTCCAGTACACCACAATACTAACATTTGCCGTATAATTGTACGAGTCATTAGGATATCCACAACGTGTACACAAAGGCTTATCAAAGATGAGTTTATGATATAACGTCATACTGTAATTACGGTTGTCTGCATTTGTTTCCAAATTTCGGTAACCTAATAATCAAATATAAATTATATAACTGGACTGCTAATAAAGGTGACCTACAACAGTGTTCAAGTATTACATTTTGTCCACAACTGTTGCAGATGAACTGTTGCGTCAAGGGGTCTACCACAACTGTTATTCCACTACTCTTATCTGGTATCTTATCAGCATATTATATAAAGGTGGTCATAACAAAATAACAATGGAAGCTGTCGTATGATCATATTTTCGCCTTGCCCAATTGTTTTCTAAGTGACCCATTCCCATTTATTACGCTTATATATAATTTGGAATTTCTCATAAATCTCTCTCTCTCTCTCTCTCTTCACCCAAACTATATTACTTGGTCAGATCTGGAGTCCCTGGTAACCAAACACAATAACAAAACATTGACTCAGGCCGACCTATTACCTCACACTGAGGGATAGGGGGAAGAGTGTGATAAATAGATACTGTATATAAAGGAGTACAAAGGAGTACAAAGGAAATCAAGCAACAACAGATCTAGTGACCCTTCTAGGTTGCTTGTCCTCCAAAACACTGAGGATCAAGTGTCCAAACAGTGGTTTAGAGTGGGTAAGGGAACATTGGAAAGGGAACTACTGCCCTGCCACTAACGTGGCAGGACTAGGAAGTTAGTAGGGGACATATGGGTTAGTAACTGAGGGGAGGATAAAGTTATTCATTTACAAACGCAGTCAGTCGCGGGTTTGATGCGAGATATTTGTCTAGGCGGAATTTAAATGAATCAACGGTGCTGCAGTCTATAACGTCTCGGGGAAGCCCATTCCACAAGTTGACAACTCGATTGAAGAAGAAATTCTTAGATTCGTGCGAGTTAAAAGATTTACCAATAATTTTGCAACCGTTTCCCCGCGTGTAATTAGATTGGTCGATAGTGAAGTACTTACTACAGTTCATATTGTCGATGCCTTTGATGATTTTGAACACTTGAATTAAGTCGCCTCTTAATCTGCGCTGGGTTAAAGGAAATAGATTTAATTCTCTAAGACGCTCTTCGTATGGTTTGTTCTTTAGGCTAGGTATCATTTTGGTAACTCTACGTTGAACTCGTTCTAGCTTGTTTATATCTTTTTGGTAATAAGGGCACCAGGATTGAACGCAGTATTCCAGAAGAGGGCGGACTAAGGAATTGTAAAGGGTTAGGATAACTTCTTTGGATTTATGCTCAAATGACCTGCCTATAAAGCCAATTATTTTGTTTGCCTTCTTAACAACTTCTGAACATTGTTGACTCGGTTTTAGGTTACTCGATATTGTTACTCCCAGATCAGTTTCTCTGTTTACATTCTTAAGCTGAGTGCCATTCATCGAATAGTTTGCTTTCTCATTTAGGTATCCGATATGTAGTACTTTACATTTATCCGCATTGAAACTCATTTGCCAAATTTGGGCCCAACATGACAATTTATCTAGATTGTGTTGCATATCGTCAACTTGTTCTTTTGAGAGTACGCTATTTGCAATTTTTGTATCGTCAGCAAATTTTGAGATTGTGCAGGTGAGACCCTCATCTATGTCGTTGATGTAAATTAGAAAGATAATTGGTCCTAGTACCGATCCCTGGGGTACCCCGCTACTTACATTGGTCCATTTAGATGCCTTACCGTTTATGACTACCCTTTGCTTTCTGTTGCTGAGCCAATTTTCTATCCATTTCAACACACCGTCTTGTATTCCATGCGCTTTTAGTTTTAGCAGTAAACGTTTGTGGGGAACTTTGTCAAAGGCCTTTTGAAAATCAAGGTATATAATATCTACAGCTTTACTCTCATCGTAGAGGTTGAGGATATCGTGGAAGAAGTCTAAGAGGTTTGTTAAACAGGAACGTTTTTTACGAAAGCCGTGTTGAGTATCTTTAAGTATGTTATTTTCCTCCAAGTGATTTACGAGTCTGTCTCGTATGACCGTTTCTAGCATTTTACATACAACTGAGGTTAAGCTAATTGGACGATAGTTACTGGGTAGGGATTTGCTGCCTTTTTTGAATATCGGTGTTACGTTGGCTAGCTTCCACTGATCAGGCATAGTTCCAGACTGCAAGGATTTATTGAATAGTAATGTCAGTGGTTTGGAGAGCTCATTCTTAGCTTCCTTTAGAACTCTAGGCGAGATTGTATCAGGTCCTGGCGTTTTATTTACCTTGAGTTTATCTAAACAATTCAATACTTCTCTCTCTGTAACGGTGATATTGCTTAGAACATCTGAATTATCAATCTGAATCGGCGATGGTGTAGGGATATCACTGAGGTCTTCTGTTGTAAAAACTGATGCAAAGAAGGTATTGAGGGCATTACTCATTTGTACTTCGTCTTTGGTGTATTCTCCTTTTTCATCGACTAACGGTCCAACAGTTGAAGTAACTACTTTTTTCTTTCTGATATAACTATAGAATTCTTTCGGGTTTGTTTTACTTTGATTCGCAATATGTAACTCTAAGGTCTTTTTACTTTGCTTAATTAACTTTTTGGCTTTGCGTCGTAGCTCTACAAATTTCACCCGTTCTTCGTCATTTTGTGAGGATTTTAATCTATCATTAGCACATTTTTTAGCAAGCAGGCAGTTTGAAATATCTTTATTCCACCATTTGGGCTTATTATTACGGCCTGGACGCCGTATTTTCGATGGTATGCAGTCTTGCACAGCTTTTAGGTAAGTGGTTTCGAATAACTTCCAAGATGTATTTATGTCGTTATTGTTAATTAAAAAGCTCCAGTCAGTTTCTTTAAACATAGCTCTAAGTTTATGGAAGTTTGCTTTCTTGAAATTAGGGACTTTTTCGATGCTACTATTTGGTTCGTTACTAGTAAACTTTAAAGTGAAAGTTATCGTACGATGGTCGCTGTTACTGAATTCATCACCAACATTCAAATTCTCTATCAATTCTTCTTTTGTTACAAGTACAATGTCAAGAACGTTATTACCACGGGTCGGCATTCGAACAAATTGATAAAGCGAACTCTCTTGCAAGTTCGTATACAAGTCATGTCCGGAGTGTGAAGTAAGAGTATCGCCCCACTTGGTCACAGGTAAATTAAAGTCGCCAAAAATTACGGTATCTTGTGAGTTACTTACATCTGCAATTTGTTCGTAAATTTCTCGGTCAGTTTGCACTGATTGAGCTGGAGGTCTGTATATTAACGCAAGTATTATTTTTGTACCTTTATTATTCTTTATTAGCACAAAAGATGTGTCGACGTTCACAATTTGAGGTTTTGACACGAGGGTCGGGTTAAGACTTTCTTTGATATAAAATAAAACGCCACCTCCATTTTTATTTATTCGGCTGTTCTCAAACATTACATAACCGGGAAGTGAATACTCTGCTAAAAAGTCTCTATCTTGTGTATTGAGCCAAGATTCTGTTATGCCAATCACATCATAATTTTCTGTAAACACTAGTTCCTCTAAATCTGAAAATTTATTGCGTATGCTACGAGCGTTTGCATAGAAAACCTTTAAAGTTGCGGTTTTAGAACTCGCAGATCGTTCTTTCATCGAATTTTTGGTTCTGGTCGGATCTACATTTACATTCATGGCTGTCCTCGGTCCTCGGTCGTTATCCCCGACGGTTTTGAATTTGGGTCGTGTTGGTGGAGCTTTATCCAAATTCGCGGTTCTTGACGGATTAGTATTTAATTCCTTTGTAGATTGCCGTCCTCGCTGTCTTCGGTCCTCCTTCCTGGTTGTCCTGTGCCGAGTCGATTTCTTCTCCGAAAATCCTTCACCGCATCGTTGAGAAGACGCCCAAAACGCGCTGCTCCCACCTGGTTCAGATGAACTCCATCATCCGAAAACAAATAGTCATCGTAGTAGAAATTGTCCCAGGTGTCGACGAATCCCACGTTCTCCTTCCTGCAGAGGTTTGCTAGACAACGATTTGTGCTGGTGGCTATGTTGTAAAATCGGCTCTCTACACCGAGCCGGGGGACGATTCCTGAGACGATGATCCTTGATGACTTCTCCTTAAACGACTTGATCAGCTGCTGGTACTTTAAAAGCAAATCTTCCGACCGGGTTCGCTGTATATCGTTGGATCCAACGTGGATGACGTACATTGTATTTGCAGGGGCCAGCTTTGATACTTCGTCAACTGCTGCAACTACGTCATCCACACCACCACCAGGGATACAAAAACGCTTCCTGGTCTTAGGTGCCCTGGCGCAAAACTCTGTGAGCTGACCACGTATCATCGAGTCTCCCACGAGCCGGACTTCTTCTATTTCCTCTTCGTCATCTGAGTCTGCGAATATCTGGAAACGGTTTTGACACTCGGTAATCGGTATGTGTTTCCTGGTCTTGGGGCAAACGTTGTTCCTCACGACACGGAAGTTGTCTTGAGGGGGAAGAGAGTCGCTATTTGTATCTTGAGTATCGGAAACATCAGCTGAAATGGCTACTGTAGGCGTTGAATTGTTGGCATTTGACGTTGGGGCGTTGGTGGCTGCTGGAGTTGCGGTGACAATTGAAGTTTGTGGCACTCCAAAGTTGAGTGTTACAAACTCTTGGAGTGATTCCAGCTTCATGGTGAGGACGTTGATCTTGTTGTAGGCTTCATCTAATTTCACTGTAAAATTCTCTCGTTGCTGGCAGAGCCGGCAGACTTGAAGATCGATAGTAGCAAACATGGACTCACCAAACCTACCGGCGCAGTTCGCACAAGCGCGAGGCATGGTGACAGTCACTTTCTTCAGATCACTTCACTCACTTAAAAAACAATTCACTCACTTTACAACACTTCACTCACTTTAAAAACACTTCAATCACTTCAACCGAAAACAAATATGCTGAAATACGCAGAAATAGGATATCAGGGGTGATAGCCTAACCGAAAACAAAAATGTTGAGATACGCAGAATTAGGCTTCCAGTACAGTAGGTAGAAAGTAGGTAGATACAGTAGGTAGAAAGACAGACTAATAGAGAGATAGACAGATAAATAAATAGATAGACAACTTTGATAGACAAAATGTAAATAGAACGATATATTAAACTCATAGACACGCATGGATATATTAGATATATAGGTAAATAGATAGACAGATAATTGTATAGGCAGCTAATAATTATGTAATTTACAAGATAGGTTTTACATTGTTTCCCCTCGAAACACATACAGACAAACTCAGTTAAAATATTGCACTGAGGTTTAAGTGACTGTTCTATAGCCAATCAGTTCAGTTCATTATTGGTGATCCGAAAAAAAAAATATTTGTGTCGCAATATATACGAGGTTTGTGAGAGAAGGATTAAGATTGGATCAGGAGAGTTTGTCGTTACGTCCGATTTTATGGTTGAAAGATTGTCTCGATATCTCTTCTTACCGAAATCATAATAGGTGCCTTTACATCAGCACTTCCAGGTACTCCTGTTATTAAATGTTTCACCTTCATTTGAACTAACCTACAATTTTATCCCGGTATTATGCATCGACTTATATTTTCAGATGTTAGAAATATTTCGACAACCAAACGTTATCAGGAATATGAAGGTAAACCAATATGGTCAATAAGTCATAATTCAAGCTAGAGGTCCTGGTGTGGTCAGATAAACATGTTAACATATTATAATCCCTCAGTTATTAGGGCCCAGGTTGGATTCTAGGTTTAATGAATCGTTAAACCGTTAAATGAACTGCCATTGGAATCTATCTATCTATCCATATTCTTTGGCACATACCCCCCCCCCTTTTTTTTTATCAATTGGGGGTGGAAGACTCGAGACAATCGGAATAACTAACTTTATTACAATGTTATGCATAGAAGTATATGCGTGAAAGCGGTGCTGGATGGGAAGAGGGGCATCGACTGACTGGAGACAGAGGTGCATGGGGGCATTTCGTTTGTGGCCACTCTTACGTGTTTCACGGCGTCCGGCAAATAGATAGATAAATCTATATTGAAGGAATACATATATTATACTGACTAAACTTATGTTGGCTTAGTCATTATTGAACAAGTATTGTGGCATTCGCATACATAACAGTCATGTTTAAAGATGAAAGTGTTTAACAAAAATATGTGTGTTACTTAAATAAGCGCTAATTTAAGGTCTCAGAAGGCATATGGACAATTATCATATTATGCTATATAATTAGTGACCTTAGGTTTGAATCATGATTCGATGGACTATAATATAATTATGGTAATGTGTAGTATGAAGCAAATACAAATAACGTATAATAAAACATAATAGGAATTAAAAAATAAATGTAAAACTTGCTAAATAAACAAATCAAAACTACGACGACACAATATACAGGCAAAAGAACTTATCAAAATCGCTATGTGAAAATAACGCTTTAACCCAGGGGCTGCTGCCAGACTCTTATAAGATGTTCTACAGGGCGAATGTGGCCAAACTCTTAAGATCCAAAGCCTAGAAAATAACTTTCAAAACATCCCAGTGGCACTCAAAACAAAGCAATTTGTGATTAGGTGAGATAATTCCCCTCCATTATATGCTACCACTCCTACACATGTGTCCCAACACCCCCTTCCCCTCTTTAATTATCCGGGTTTTCCCTATTATTCCAGATATTTATTGAGTATTTTCGTGCGAGGACGGGTGGGAGAGAGGGAGGAGTGTATCTCTGACCCTCGAAGCCAGTCTGAGAGTTCTCCTTGTCTCTCAGTACCATGCTAGACACGAGAGAGGTCTTACTTCTTTTGATGCATTGATTTTGTTCTTTTTTCTTTCTCTTTCCGAGCGCTAGTGAATTCTTCGGAAAAATTGGCGTTTATGAGAAATAAGTAACATGCTTATTATTATTATTATTATTATTACTCTCGCCGGTCAAGCTCAGATTACGACCGTGGGGCTAAAATATACGATTTTCACCAGCCAATTGTTGTTACCACTTGTTTTATTGCTTTGCAATGCTCATATGTTTATATTAAAATTGAAATAGGTGCATATGGATAAGTATTAATTATATATATAATAAATTTACGATTTTCGTCAGGAATGAACCAAATAGACCTACCTTCGCTTGGCGGGCACTTTCAAATACCATAGCTGCGCAGCTTATGAGTTAATAAAATGAAATTATGAAATAATAGAACACAAAACCAGAGTAAATCAAAAATTATAAAAGAGAAGGAACAAAAATAGAGCGACCAGTGAAATATTGGTTTGGGGGCATCTCACAAATTGGCGGACAGAGGGTAAGAAGTGGATAATGAGAGAGTGGGAGAGAGAGAGAGAGAGAGAGTGCAGGAACATTCTAATAGTGGGTGACCTTAACCAGCATCTGAAACAGGATGCCTACGGAAATTTCTTGGCGATGCAGGGACTAATGGATTATGTCACATTCTCAACACATGAATATGGTGTGACACTGGACTGATTCATGACCGACTTTCAAAAGCCTGTTGTCAGCTTTTGTCAACTTGGACTCATTGGCAGCTCTGACCAGTGTGACCACCACGCTATCCTAACCCAAAGTGATGTGTTTGTGATATGTGACGTTGCCACCACCCGCACTATCTTGTTCTAGGACATTGCAAACTGGACATCCTTGAAAAGAGATGTGTGCCACACATAGTGGGCCACCCTCCTTACTGAAAGAGAAAAGAAGTGCATGCCCTCAGCGAGAAGCTATTGGCTCTGCAGTGACAATATTTCCAACACCACCAGTACACCTCGAGGCCCCTTACCAGCCATGGCTTGGCTACTGCTGCCACCTAAAAGCTCAAAATTTATACTCTGCATGGCTGCGCTGCTAGAGGAATGCAATTTGCCAGGATAAGAACTTGCACGGGGCTGTGTGCAGACAGAATGACCTCCAAAGGAAGGTGAGTGAGCGAGGGGTGGGAGCAAAACTTGGTGGACCCTGGTAAAGGACAGGATGGGAGCCAGCCACTAGAAAGCCATTCCGCCTCTCTCTAAACCGGATGGTGCAACGGCCATCAGCGGTAGAGAAAGTTCAGCTGATGGAGGACCTGTTCTCCACAAAGATGATCGTTGACAATCTAAATAAGTCTCCAACACAGCTGGTTCAAGAATGTGACCAGACACACCTACGAACAACCCAGTAAATATTATACAGCACACACGCAACAGTACACACCTCTCTCCGGGAGAGATTGTATGCAAATCCCTGGGAGGCTTTATATACAATTTATGTTTCTTTAACCTAAATCAAACTACCCAGATATAGCATACACTAAAATTATCTAACCAACACTATTGTAAACGTACTGTTCATGTAAACTACCAGCTCAATCAATTTTACTGTGTAAAACTACAAATATTATGAAAAATTTACCAATGAACCTATCAATACTCCAGGTCTCAGGCCAATACATTTGGCCTGACATGTATTGGACGCAGGTAAGTGGTTCTAAATCTGTTAACCAAGATTACACGAATACCTACTGGCCAATACCTTGTCACATAGACACAGTCATGTAACATCAACATACACACACATAATTGCCAATGTACAATAGCCAATGTTTTATATTATAGGCATAATACTGTAAACAAATATGTTAGTGTTATATGTCGCTGTAATCCAGCACGCTTGTATTGGTCTGTACTATTCCTCTTTTAGGAAATTCAGAACTTGAGATCATTCGACAGGAACACAACTAGCTTTGACATAAATAAGCTTTGCTTCACTCAATCTTCACCAACGACAATGAATACACAAGTTAGGTACACAAGTTTTATTCCTTAATAGCTAGATACAATAGGATACAATGTAGGTAGTAGGGGTAGGCAGCCCCGCCCAGGGAAGTACTACCGCCAAGGTTTCGGGAGACTCAGGGAATAGCCTGAATTCCATTTTCTCTCCCAGGCCTTGGTAGCTGGATACATATCTTTCTGCCTCACACATCAGGGGTATCAGGAAAACCCTCTTTATATAAGATACACATCCAACTTCACGACATTGCCCTACATCGCTATCCTCTATCCATAAAACACTACTCTTCCCACTACATATCATACATGTAACACCATACACCTTTACCAAATAAATATGGCAGTACAATAATTGTTAAGAGTAAACCTGGTGGTCCCTCAGATATCCACCCCCGGCAGGGTTGGGTCATTGACACAGGGCCCTCCCGGTCGTCATCATGCGACTGTGTCAAGAGCATTGCAACGTCCCAAAGCTGCTCGTCGGTGCAGCTTTTTCTTTAGCAATATAAGGGGACTTCACTCTAACATCAATTCTGTACATCAATTTCTTCAAGCAGAATCCCCTACTCTCCTTTTTTTGACAGAGACTCAAGTAACATCCACATCTGACACGTCTAGATTTAATTTTCCAGATTATCAACTGCTCCAAAATTTCAGACCTAAAGGAGGTGTATGTTGCTTCGCAAAATCTGAAATTGCCCTGGAGGAGGTTACTAGTTTCAATTGTCCCTATTTTGATTATTCTATATACAAATTAATTTCTGCTAGTAAATTTAAATACATATGTTGCATCTACCGTTCCCCAAATACTCCTCCAGAGCAAAGTCTTTTTGATTCTCTGTCCTCACAACTCAGTGTCCTCAACTTAAATGCTTCTTCTGAAATCACTGTGTTGGGTGATTTTAATGTCCATAATGTTGAATGGCTCACTCATTCAGCCAGGACTGATGATGCTGGTCTTGAATGTGAGCTATTTGCAGACTCATTAAACCCACTGAGCCCCAGCGATGCAAACAGTGCGTCAACAATGTATGTAACGCTAAACCCCAGCGACACAGACGTCTGCGTCAGTGTCACTCCGGTCCCAATTACTCTGGTCCTATGGCACCTAGAGGGCTCAGATTTGTATGGGAACTGTGTAAGTATCCCACGCACCCATGCCGATGGTTGAAAACTCTCAAAGTACAACCGTGTGCGCGTGAGCGCGCAAAAACCTGTTTTTGGGGGGAAATTGCCTTCAATTTTATACTCTTGTAAAATCCGTTTTCGGGGGCTCCGTAGGACCATTTTTTGAGCTTTTTGATCGGTTTTTCGTGGTTTTCCCTTCATTCCTAACCCATTCGCTATTGTTTCTGGAAAAAAAAATCAGAATCAGCCGGTCCTGGGTGGTACATTTATAAATATTTAGCTGGTACTCAGCGGGTTAATCTCACTCAACTAGTCAACCAACCCACCCGTGTACCAGATAATCCTAATCATAATTCCCACCTACTGGACTTGTTTTTAACAACCAATTTAGAAAATTATGATGTTACAGTGAGGTCCCCGCTTGGATCTTCTGATCACTGTCTGATACAGGCCACCTGTCTATCACCTACCACACCTTCCCACTCTGAACCTGATTTGGTGACTAAATCTCCTTAACTGTACCTTAATTCCCATCCATTCATACGCAGACGACTCAACCTTACATTACTCCATTAGTTTTTCAGAACGCCCCAGCCAGCAATCCCTCAACGACAAACGTAGTGAAGCCATAGACCTCTTAAATTCTGATCTAAATACTATTTCCTATTGGGGCAGAGAAAACCTTGTTAACTTTAATGCTTCCAAAACCCAATTTCTCCATCTATCTACCCGTCAGGATCTCCCAGCGGACTATCCCTTATTCTTCAACAATACAAAAATCAACCCTTCATCTTCTCTCAATATTCTTGGTGTCTCTTTTTCTTCTGCTCTCATTTGGAAGGACCATATTACCAGTCTTGCTAAGGCAGCCTCCCAGAAGCTGGGTGTGCTCAACCGCCTTAGGGGATTCTTTTCCCCTGCACAGCTTCTTGCTCTGTACAGGGGCATAGTGCACCCTTGAATTGAGTATTGTTCACATGTGTGGGGAGGTTCCTCTCACACCGCTCTCCTAGACAAAGTTGAAAGGAAGGTCTTTCGTATCATTAACTCGCGTCCACTCACCAACTCTCTGCAATCTCTCTCTCTCTCCGCCGCAAGGTTGCATCTCTCTCGCTATTCTATCGCTACTATAATAATCAGTGTTCCTCAGAGCTATCCCAGTGCATACCACCTCCTTTACGTAGGGCACGTGGTGCCCGTCTTGCAACTCAATCCCACCCCTACTCTGTGCAACTCCCCAACCCAAGAGTGAAACATTACTCTCAAACTTTCTTCTACTCAATAGCTGAGCTCTGGAACTCTCTCCCAGAATCAGTCTTTCCCTCTTCCTATGACTTAAATTGCTTCAAACTCCGTGTGTCCAGGCATTTTGGCTCGAACGTCCCTTGATTTTGGCCCTGTCACTCTTTCAACTATGGGGGAGGCACTCGCTATAGGCGATTTTTTGCCTCCCTCAATCACATAGAAAAACATTTAAAAAAATGGCATTACGATAGAGCAGACTGGGAGGGTCTTCAAGGTTTCTTTATTGATATTCCCTGGACCTCTTTCTTTTCTAATGATGCACACACCACCTTGAGCCACATAACAGATTTTGTAAAAATTGGAATGGATACTTTTATTCCTCATCAAAAGTACAGTAAAAGATCTAATTCACCTAAATGGTTTGACCATAATTGTGCTAGAGTAACTGAACAAAAAGCAATAGCCTTCAATGCATACACAAGATCAAAAACACATGAAGCCTTTAATTTCTTTAGAAACATCAGAAATCATGGCACAACTGCACTAAACCTAACTAAATCAAACTTTCTCCACAAGCAGGCAAATAAACTTCTAAATAATCCAAATGATAACAAAATATTTTGGTCTACTCTTAATTCATTCAAATCCAACTTCACTACTGCTTCATCCATTCCACCATTAAAATCTCCGACTGGCAATCTTGTAAGTGACCCACGAGGTAAAGCTAACCTTCTTGCGGATATTTTCTCCACCAACTCAACTTTAGATGAAATAAATCAAGATGCCCCTGTACTTAATTTTAATTCGCCTGAAATTCCCTCACTTAAGATCCACACCAGACATGTCAAAACTATTTTGCAGAATCTCTCAGTAGATAAGGCTCCTGGTCCAGATGAAATTCCTCCAATAGTACTTAAGAATTGCTCCTTGGTGCTCGCTCCTGTATTGGCAAAACATTTCCGTCTGTGGACTCATACCTCATGCTTCCCAGTACCCTGGAAAGAAGCAAACATCCATCCAGTTCCTAAAAAAGGTGCCTCTTCAGATCCATCAAACTACAGACCAATAGCTATAACTTCCACTCTTGGTAAAGTCTTTGAAATTATATTAAATAATCACATAATTAAGCATCTTGAGAATAATAAATTAATCAGTGATAGGCAATATGGTTTTAGACGATGTCGATCAACTGCAGACATTCTTTGCCTTCTTACGCATCAAATTAACCAAGCTACAGACCACCATGGTGAAACACATACAATAGCACTGGATATATCAAAGGCATTTGATAGAGTCTGGCATCAATCCTTATTGTCGAAGATGTCTCACTACGGCCTTGCATCATTAGTTCCACTAATTTCTTCTTATCTTCATAACAGAAAAATACGTGTAATGGTAGATGGCCTTTATTCTCAATTTCACTCAATAAATGCTGGTGTTCCCCAGGGATCAGTTTTGGCCCCAATTCTGTTCCTCATTCATATCAATGATCTCATATCTACCACTCATAATCCAATACATTCCTATGCAGATGACTCAACACTCCACAGTTCCTTCACATTTACCAATTCTTTCACCCTACCCGATCTTATAAATTCAAAAATAAACACTGCAATTTCTCTGAACCAGGACCTTTCTAGAATTAATGAATGGGGACAAAAGAAGCTAGTTTCCTTTAATGCACAGAAAACCAAGTACATTCAATTTTCTAACCGACAGAATCTCACTGACTCCCATATATTTTTTAATGATGTAAATATTCCCACTTCCCCTAGTATTGACATTCTCGGTGTAACATTAACTACTAACTTGAGCTGGACACATTATGTTAGAAGCATTGCTAAGAATGCCTCTAGAAAACTGGGACTCCTGTACAGAGTTCGAGAATTCTTCACTGACGAGCAGTTGGCCGTAATATATAAAAGTCATGTGCGTTCTCAGATGGATTACAGTTACCTCTGTGGAGTGGAAGTGGAGTGGATGCATTGAGGCAGTTGGACAAAATTCAAAATAAAGCTATTAGATTAATCAATAACCCTGCAATCACACAGGACCTTCCTACATTATCCATACGAAGAAACGTTGCATCCCTTGCATTATTCTACAGATATTTTCACAGCAATTGTTCCGAGGAACTTGCTTCAATTGTGCCGCCTCTCCACATCTTTCCCCGTAGAACTATGGCAGCTGAGAGCTCCCATGAATTTACACTTTCTCCTCCACGATGCAGAACTTCTGCTTATCAAAATTAAATTTATCCCTAGAACTACTACTCTTTGGAATTCACTTCCCTCGAGTTGCTTTCCACAAATTTACAATCTACAAAAGTTTAAATCCAGTTGTTACAAACATTTTATGAATGGAGGATGCCTTCAGGCACATGGACCTTTTTGTTTTATCTGTGTTTTTCCTTCCTCCGTTCATTGTCTCTTAAAAACAAAAAAATGGGGGGTACATCAGGACCTTAGGTATATTGACCTAATTCCAATGTATAAGTACCTGACGAGAATAATAATGGTTTATTCTCATCTAACAAATCATAGCATTACAACATAGACTAAACATGAACTGACAATAAGACACAATATAAAACCTACAATCTACATATGGTGATAATATATTTATCTGAAAAATAAGTGCACACAGAGAGGTACAAACAAAGTAATATATATTATGGTCAAACAAGTTCATCTGTACCCAGGTAGTGGAGAGAGTAAGGGTACGGCTGAATTAGTGGAATTAGTGCGAGGCATGGGTCAAACAGGTATTCGCATCAAAGGTACCGCGCCAGCAAGGGTAGGTCACGTCTACTGCGAGGATAGTTAAATAAATATTTTAAATATGTAAAATTAAGTCTAGGATGGTAGCGCGTAAATTTTACGTTAATCCTAGGTATAGCAAATATTAATTTAGTTCAAACTATAAAGTCAGAAAAACAAAGAAGGATATAGCAAGACTATTATAAAAATAATTCTTGGCCTAGACACGTGGCTGAAATAAAACGGGAATCGTGGAACTTAACTTCACAGAACGTGTAGTGAAAATATAATTAGCCAAAGGAGGCTACTTATACAGTAATGAGGAATGGATGGTTCCCGGAACTGTAACGTAAAATAAGAATCGCCAAAATAAGGGCGAAATGGATAATAAATCAATAAACTCACAGAACGCGTAGTGAATTAAAATTAGCGGAATAGGGCTATAAACACAGTTAAGTTGAATATAAAATCCCGAAACTTGAAGATAAAATAATATTAGCCGTGTAACGTGGCTGACCGAATTTTAAAATAAAGTATTAGCTACAGGCTATAGAGCTGAATATGAATTACGAGAGAAATAGAATGAATGGCTAACTCCTCGACGTATAATTGGGATGAACTGAGATTTAAAATGGAAACAAAGAATGACTAAGATCAAGATAAATTGAACTTAGGGATGTGATAGATTATTTAGAAATTTTGTAAATCAATCGAATACTTAGATACACTCTTGGTAGACACTTAAATGATACAGTCTACTATCCAACAGATAATAACACAAACGGAATACGATCTGAGAATGCTCACGGGCAATTACGTGTGCTGTATGGTATCAATATTCGGTATGATATAATTATAATTATATACCAATTGTCTGGAACATAAATGAGTTATATCCTGAGGGTTATAGATATAGCCAACCGTAATTATAGTGTGTCTTGTTCGCTTAACAAGAGGGAAAAGTTATGGAAAGGTGATTCCGAATATGGCCTCTAAAGTTACGTTATTGGAACACTACCATATCTTACACCCTTAGCAACAATTCCAACAAAGTGTAACACAGAACCACTTAGTCTGGTTTGCGGGGGGGGGGGGGAGAGTTGGATCCGTGATAGATCTGGTCGACGTAGCACACGTAGTCTAAGTCCCTCCTTCTGTTTGCACCAGAGGGGGACGCCGTTCGCCACACACAATGCTAGAATGGACACTTCTAACTCGCCTACACACCCTCTCCCACTACTGCTGCCAGGACTCAACCAGTGTACACGATCCGTTCCACCCCCGAAAGTTAACAGGGAAAGTATATTTCGTTGAGTTGCCTACCTTTCCTTGAAATTTCTCAGATAGGATTACACATTAGAGGTGATCACCTGTCTAATGGATGTCGGAACAGGAGGGGCATGCAAATTTTGGATTCTGAATTACTGTGTTGTTAATAATAGCCTTAAAACTATAATGTACATAGGGATACATGGGGAATGTTATTCTTTATTTCTTAATATTAAACTCATATTTTTAGACAGCCTATTTGGAGATATAATAATTTGTTTATTGTTCTGCTGGCTTGTGTCTAATTATGCCCTTTTATAATAGACTTTTGTTACCAGTGGTTCGTCTTCTTATTTTGTTGTGTGTGGACTTCATGGCTGTAGAGGTGGTTATCTTGCTGGTAACAATTATGCATAAATACTGGTGGCTGGTGGATTATTTGCATAAAATACTCTACATCGTAGTCTAGATCCGGTTCTAGATGTGGATGCTCACCTGTCCCGGGGAGCGGGCCGTGTTGGATGCTCGGGTGTACAGGTATGCCACCAGGGAGCGGCGCGTATCCTGTGCGTACCGGAAGTTGTTTTTGTTGTGGTATGGGGCACTGAGGTATTTCTTCTTTGGACAGGGCCTTTTTCTTACTTCTTCTCTTTCCCCTGATCGCTGCTATTCGTGATACTTGTAATGGTAGTACTTCCGGGGCAGATATGGTGGTGCTTCTGGTCTGACCCCTTCCAACCCCGTCATTTCAGTTAGATTTCAGTATCCGAGTTACAGTTATCAAATGTGCATATTATAGAGTGTACAATAGAGTACACCTCCCAGATACTACTCTCCTTGTTGCGATTGGGAGGCTTAGGGGCCTGCTACTGGAGCATGATGGGGGGTGGTTGTGGTTATTTCCCTCCCTCTCCCCTCAAGCTTCGTCGTGAGCTTGACTAATTTTCAGTAATTTGTCTTTCCTATTTCTATGTTTTCCCCCTTCTATTCTTATTCTGTCCCATTCGGTTGTCCTCGGGCAGCCTATATCACATGCCTCCTGGCTTGGCTAGGTAGTAGGCTCTTCGGTTGCTGCTGCGGCCGAGCTGACTCGATTCCTCTCAGTAGTGCAATTGTTGTTGCATCTCACTGTGATTTTATTCTACCTTTGACCTGATCTCTCATTCTTCGCCCCGGTCACTTCTTGGTTGGTGCTGCAGTGTAGCAGTTCTTGCCTCATCCTTCGGCCTTGCCCTATAAGAGCTCTGCTTTGGAGCTCATTTGGTCCGGCTGAACTGATGAAATGGCGAGAAATGTCTGCGTGTCTTCACCTACCTAGATTTGTTCACCTCCTGCCCTCCCATATCTATTTTGACTTGATTGGTTGTCCATCTTGATATAATTCTTTGGGCCAGCCTTATGAGAGTTTATTTTGTGGAACTCAGTTGTCTGGTTAAACTAATACTTAAAAAACAAAGAGTGCAGAGGGAGCATAAACAGAAAACAATAAACTGTATAACTGTTAATGCTCAGGAGCATGCTGATCACTATAGTCTATCTTACTTAAGATATGTGGTAGAGAGTAAATAATAGCTAAGCAAGTAGGCTTACTTGAACCTAAAAATACATATATAGTTCAAATAATGCTTTGTAACTATACAAGCCAACACACACTGACACACTCCAAAACTGATGCACTAAAAACACAAACATTCAAAAGTAAAGGCACAGAACTTGCAAGCACACTGATCTGACAGACTGGGCTACAAGTGTTACGACCGGGGCTACGAATAAAACAAGGGCACTTAATGATTGGACTAGTAATAGGGCACTATGCAACAACGGTACGCTAGATCCAAACCCTTGAACTTATATGCCGGCTAACAAAATCACCTATACCCTCCAAAGTTAATCTGCGATAACGGGGTATCCTTAACTGGGCATAAATGTACTCTTCTTCAGGCTAACCCACACTGATAACAAACAAGATGCAAGTTACGTTAAAATGCACAAAAGGAAAGCTATGGAAAGATCAATTAAATCACTGCAAGATTTGATACAATAAAAGGATGCTTCAATACAGTTACTCTAAACAACAATAAACTCTTCACTCATATCTGAAAGAAAGTGAAGTCTAGTCCTACAGCATAGACCTGGAAACTTCTGAAGAAAGTCTGATGCTCATAAGATGCTCGTATCTTAAATTATATAAAGGCAGGAGGCAGGACACCATACGTGTAAACTGAACACACTAAAAGATAGGACATATAATGTTAACTGACATGGGAATACTATAAATGCGCAACGGCAGTAATACTCGACACTAAAAGAAATACTTCCTCATCAACGAAACAGTCTGCTATGGTTGTGCAACTCAACAACAACCTAGACTATTAAATGCCGTGAATAATAATGCATACATATCATAAAGAGCTCATGTCTTAACTAGTGTCTGCTCGGCGAATAAAGTCTAGCTGGGATATCAAGGTTAGGAAACTGTGGCTGAGCAAGACTGGCTCATAGCCTAGCGTTGTCCTTAAGGCGGTATGATTAAAGTTACGTTAATGACGGGGATGCTCTCTTGGTAGATCCAGATCTCAAGTATCTGGTTCTACCCTGGCGATCCCTCAAAAAGTCAAGCAAAGAGGCAGCACTGTGTTCTAAGGTAGTAGGCAAATGACCTCTTACAACACGATGTTGCACTCGCAAAAGGCACAACCAAAAGGACAACCTAGGCTACAACAGAAACCGTCGAAGTCGTGTAGGTATAAGCAAACCATACACACATCGCTGACAACGACAACAGAAGCCTTATCCCAGTTTAGCATTAACTCCCTCAGACATATATGACGCGATCGCGTCATATGGAACTTATAGCCAAAACTCATATGACGCGATCACGTCATATGGACTTATCTCTATACCTCTCCAATAAGTTTATGACGCGATTTTGCGTCATACGAGCTCAGTAAGTCCGATAAGTTACCATACGATAAAACCGTTGGTGGCAACCTCAGTCTCCTCCGATAATTCTAACGGCCGCAGTGTTGTTGTGAGTGTAGTGCGAGGCAGTGGCAATGATCCTGGGGCTCCCGCCTCCTCGGACTTATTGGAACATAATATGTCTGAGGGAGTTAAATAACCCAGCAGAGCACTAAATCAATAATGGAGACACACACCGAGTTCTTAACCTCTACTAACTAAGAACCCTCAAACCTATTCTAAGTTCATGTAAATATCTCAGAGGACGGTGCATGCAATACAATGGGCCGGCTATGGAAACCGTATGCAGAACCCAAGGGCATAAGTAATTGAATAAAGGTGAGGAGCAATGGAAAGGAAGAAGATCAGAGAAAGAGACAGTGGTAAAGAGGGTGATCGGGAGAGAGTATGCAAAGGGATGTTAGAAGCATGCACGCCAAGCCTGTCCTGAGGAGGGTAGCTCCTCGGGACCCTCAAGATCCCACAAAAGCATGGTAGTCGGCCAATCACAGGCCGATACGTCACAAGGCAGCAGGCCTCTATGATGCGCCAAGAACCACCCGCCAATCAGAGGCGAGAGAAAGCCCGCGCGCGCAGGAAAAACTCCTCCGGGAGGGAGGAGGGAGGAGGGAAGCAACACTCACTGCCCCCACGCTGCCCGCTCGTACTCTCTCTCTCAACTTCACTACAATGCATCTTATATTCTACTCATGATATAAAATACTTCCCGTTGTCACAGACGAAAATAAAGACCACCACTGGACTGTCTGTAACAATGCAAGTACTATAAAAGAAAGAACAACATTCTCTGATAACTGTAGCCCATTTCACTGCCCTGGCGAGCGCTAGTGGCTAACGGGAGGCGATTCTGCCATTGCTGGTAGGCGTCACACCCCGCCCAAGATATGGGACGCTCAACATTAGGCGAGCACCATATCTGACAAGGCAGAATGCCGACAAGACCCGCCACAATCAACCACTGCACCAGAAATGAAATGCAAAGCTAAATCATAAATAAAACAACATTTTAGCATAAATTAAATCTTATAACCCCTCCCAAACATAATAGTATAATTTTAGCCTGCTATGGTCCCTGAGCGAGCTTCACAGAGCCCAGCCTACTAAGTGAAAGACTGGTTCAACTTAGGACTTCAGCTATAACATTGGCAACTTACAATTAACTATCAAAAAGAGAGAGTTTGTATGTGATTTTTTTGTATTTAATTTTAATGTTGTTTTTGATGGCTGCTCTACAGGGGGCAAGCCTGATTTTTCTCCACTCTCAACACACACTGACTGAACGGCGAGGGTTCTCCTGCAAACAAACCCTCCCGTGACAAACAATCAGCCAAAACATTATCAGTGCCCTTAGCATGCCACACATCCAACTTGCGTTCCGGCAGCAAAACAACACCTGACTCTGATAAACTGCCCAGTTCATCACAAGACTGGCACTTCTCTTCGCTCTTTCCGGCAACGGGGCCTGCCAATAACCTTTCACTAGTTCTACCTTCGTGATGAGCGAGGCAGCCCCGATGCGGTCTATGGTATCATCAACTCTAGGTAATGGATAGGCGTCTGTCAGGGATAATGCTTCCACACTCTTGCAATCACCATACACACGGATCTTGCCACTCAACTCAGGTTGCAAACTCACTGGCAATGACCACTCACGATATCCCTTATCCCTCAGACCCTTGGGTAATGGATAGGTGTCTGTCAGGGATAATGCTTCCACACTCTTGCAATCACCATACACACGGATCTTGCCACTCAACTCTGGTTGCAAACTCACTGGCAATGACCACTCACGATATCCTTTATCCCTCAGACCCTTTTTCCACATGTCGTCTAGCTCTGTTTTCACGACAGGCTATTGAGCAGGATTTATACGGTAGGGAATTAACTTGAACCTTGCACTGTCTCCAGCCTCCATGTCGGATTCTACCCCGTACATCAGGCCTGGAGAAGCAACAAACATGCGGATGCACTGCCACAGCCTAGTAAACAACTTATCTCGCAGAACAACATGCCTAGTGCCCTCCCACAACCCAGCCGAGACCGCAGCTTCTAACCTGTAGTCTCCCTCCTTCTCCACCTTCGTCCCTAGAACAGCCAGGTCATGAGAGGGACAATCAGTACCACCTGTGCAGTCACTCCCATAGTTCATTATTGCTAAGGCTTCCCCGCCGATACCGTACATGCGCACCCCCGCATTCCTTACGACTACATCTGCCTGCGCGGCATCACCGCCTTTAGCGACATGGCCAGATACAGTCGGTCTATGGTAGGGCTGTTGCATTCGACTAGAGCAGCATTGGGAGGCTATGCGACGACCGGGCACATCCACTCCACAGCCAACCTCACCAATCTGCTCAATGTCCTCCTTCTGACCACCACCCTTGGCAGCCATGGGTCGACCCTGACCTGACAACCATGTCAAAGCCTCGTCGCCCACCTTGAACCACCGAAACAACGAGGCTAACGGTCTACCAACATTCAAGTGACCTGCCCGCGGCACATCTTGCACCGCCTGAGTTGTGAGGCTCGGGTGCTCGGCACGACCAGTGGGGTATGAACCGAGCTGGTGCTGGAGCGCTGCACACTGCGGATCAGGCAGGTGCTCTAGCGCTTCCACAGCCACCAGACTCGTGTCCCCCGCCCACTGCTCCGCCGAGACATGACAATCCCAACTCTCCTCCACCTGTGCCCTACTGCCCCCCTCTCCTTCTCCTCCGTGGCCGCTGCAGACCAACGCAGGGACAGTAGGCTGCTCAGGTGGTTGCCTCACAAACTCCTCCAACAGGTTCATATGACATGTTTCCCCGTCCTTGTGTACGATAGCCCCATTCCCACAACTCTCCTCCACCTGGGAACTACTAAGACGCGGAGTGCCATCACGCCCAACCATGCCACTAGGGGTGACAGATTCTACGGCCACTCCGGAGCTCACCTCTGGGTCAAGTACTAAGCCGCTAAGGAGAGCCGCTGGAGCAAAACTCACAAAACTCCCAACTTTAGCTTGCTCCTTCCGACCGTTCCTCCGCTGGTCTAGAGACTGAGGAATAGGCTGTGACACTTTGGATGCACGAGATCGGGTGACAACACACGCCCTCTGCTGTCGTTGACACCTCTCGACCAACTCCTGCCCCTCCCTACTCACGTCGGCCGCCCTCTCGGCATCGACTAAGGGTGGAACCTCAGAAACAGGTACCGCAAAGTCGTTGCCGAGAAGAAGGTCGACGCCCTCTACTGGCAGTTTCTCCACGATTCCGACATCCAACTCTCGAGTCACACCTTCTACCTCCAGCTCCACTCGGACCAACGGGTATAACTTTGTAGCATTGATACCCTGCACCACAACTACCCGTGCCGCGTTTATAGGTCTGCCTGTAAAGTTTTTCATCAATGTCAAGGAAGCACCCGTATCACGCAAAAATTCTACTCCATGCTTGCAACCAGCCCAACTCACGCAGCCGCACCCTCTATGGTCACAAAAAGTATCCCGGACAGGTGTCAAGCCTTCCGGATACTTCTTCACTGGCAGTGCTCCAGCCTCTGACCATTTACCCCGGGCAAACGCAGAGGACTTCAGAGACACTCCAATGTTGCGAGCCAAAGACACGACTGCTGTAGGTAGCTTGCTAGGACAGGATCGTGCAAAATGCCCCTTCTCGTGACAATGAAAACACTCTAACTCCCCCTTGGGCTTCCCTTGAGGTGGGTAAGGGCCCGGACCCTTCTTAAATGGGACGGTATTAGGTTTATGGTCAGACTTAAGATCATTGCTCTTGTTGTTATTGTTATATGGTGTATCACTGACTCGGGGGGTGGAGTGTTGCGCCCCTTGTTACCTGCATTGTTCCGTTGTGCAGACCCGCACCCACGAATCAGCGATAGCCTACGGTCAGCCATCTCAGCTGCCTCCTGTAGAGTTTTAGGGTTTTTCTCTTTGAGGTTCAAAGTCAGGTCGCCGCCTGTGCACTTGAAAAATTGCTCTAGAAGGACTAACTGCTCAAGCTCTCCGAACGTCGTCACCTTCTCTGACCTCAGCCAATTTCTCAATGCATCAGACAGTTCCCGGGCATGTTCTAGAAAAGTGCACTCACGACCCTTCGTAACACCCCGGAACTTCAACCGATATGTCTCCGGTTGTAACTCGTATGCCCGCAGAACAGCTTCCTTCAGTACCTCATAATCGATGCAAGACTCCAAGGGCAACGCATCATATGCCTTGAGTCCTTTGCCAATCAACCTAGAGGAAACAAGGGCTGCCCACTTAACCTCGGGCCATTGGTGCTCCCGGCACTTCTTCTCAAAACGCATGAAAAATTCGGTGACACCTGACTCGTCAAATGCAGGGACTAACTTAAGAAGGTGCGATAAAGACTGATCAAGACCTCGATTCCCAGAACCGAGACGCTGCCCTGTCGACTCCACCCTAGACTTCTCAAGATCTTTGTCTGCACAGTACATGGCCTTTCTCTCCTCAGACTGAATCCTGAGCTCAGCCTCTCACTGCCGTTGCTCGAGCTCAGCCTCATGCCTTCGTTGCTCAACCTGCATTTTAGCCATCTCAAGCTGGAAGAGCATATCTGCAGTTAAACCTTGAGGAGGAGGAGATGCAACAATTGGAGACCCACCCAAATGCAAACCACGCTGCCAGTGACTATCGGTCTGCGGGAACGTACCCGGCTCCGGAGCCCGAGGGGGCGCCATGGTAGGAGTCGAGTGGAATGGGGGCTGGGCCGAAGGTGCCCCAGCTCCCGCTCCACCTGAAGCCCCACGCACCCCGCCGAGCACCCAGGCCACCAGGTCACCTCTCGACATGCTGTTAGTGCCCACATGCCCCATGACCGTGGCCAAACACTGGAGACCATACCGATCAATCCCCGACACCCGGTCAGCAGTAATAGGCATCTCCAAAAACTTTCTTGCATCCTCCTCACTAGTTATAACTCTAATGCCTTCTAACAAACCCCGCTGCTGCACCTCAGAGTCTGTTTCCCGTACTGTGTCCTCCCCGTACATAGATCCGTCGTTCGACATAGTGTCCACCAAAAATGATCAACGTTTATAAAAAAAAAAAATACCTAAACTCTCATGTAGCACTATTCACTCAAAAATATAAAATGCTCGAAGACAACTCAAGTGCTATACTATGATGCCAAAAAAAATCCACGTGTCCAAAATATTCCTCAAAAACAAATGTCCAACAATCCTGCAATTCTTTCTTAGATACCAGGCAAGGTAATTATTTGTTATTACTGCAATAATCAACAAATTGATCCTGGTTTCTACTAAAATAAGATACTGGACAAGGTCGCCATTTGTTATGACAAACTTGCTCCTAAAATAAGATACTAGGCAAGGTCGCCATTTGTTACGACCGGGGCTACGAATAAAACAAGGGCACTTAATGATTGGACTAGTAATAGGGCACTATGCAACAACGGTACGCTACCTCCAAACCCTTGAACTTATATGCCGGCTAACAAAAACACCTATACCCTCCAAAGTTAATATGAGATAACGGGGTATCCTTAACTGGGCATAAATGTACTCTACTTCAGGCTAACCCACACTGGTATAGCCTGATAACAAACAAGATGCAAGTTACGTTAAAATGCATTAAAGGGAAGCTATGGAAAGATCAATTAAATCACTGCAAGATTTGATACAATAAAAGGATGCTTCAATACAGTTACTCTAAACAACAATAAACTCTTCACTCCTATCTGAAAGAAAGTGAAGTTTAGTCCTACAGCATAGACCTGGAAACTTCTGAAGACAGTCTGATGCTCATAAGATGCTCGTATCTTAAATTATATAAAGGCAGGAGGCAGGACACCATACGTGTAAACTGAATACACTAAAAGATAGGACATATAATGTTAACTGACACGGGAATACTATAAATGCGCAACGGCAGTAATGCTCGACACTAAAAGAAATACTTCCTCATCAACGAAACAGTCTGCTATGGTTGTGCAACTCAACAACAACCTAGACTAATAAATGCCGTGAATAATAATGCATACATATCATAAAGAGCTCATGTCCTAACTAGTGTCTGCTCGGCGAATAAAGTCTGGCTGGGATATCAAGGTTAGGAAACTGTGGCTGAGCAAGACTGGCTCATAGCCTAGCGTTGTCCTTAAAGCGGTATGATTAAAGTTACGTTAATGACGGGGATGCTCTCTTGGTAGATCCAGATCTCAAGTATCTGGTTCTACCCTGGCGATCCCTCAAAAGTCAAGCAAAGAGGTAGCACTGTGTTCTAAGGTAGTAGGCAAATGCCCTCTTACAACACGATACTGCACTCGCAAAAGGCACAACCAAAAGGACAACCTAGGCTACCACAGAAACCGTCGAAGTCGTGTAGGTATAAGCAAACCATACACACATCGCTGACAACGACAACAGAAGCCTTATCCCAGCCTAGCATTAAATAACCCAGCAGAACACTAAATCAATAATGGAGACACACACCAAGTTATTGACCTCTACTAACTAAGAACCCTCAAACCTATTCAAAGTACATGTATATATCTCAGAGGACGGCGCATGCAATACAATGGGCCAGCTATGGAAACCGTATGCAGAACCCAAGGGGATTAGTAATTGAATAAAGGTGAGGAGCAATGGAAAGGAAGAAGATCAGAGAAAGAGACAGTGGGAAAGAGGGTGATCGGGAGAGAGTATGCAAAGGGATGTTAGAAGCATGCACGCCAAGCCTGTCCTGAGGAGGGTAGCTCCTCGGGACCCTCAAGATCCCACGAAGGCATGGTAGTCGGCCAATCACAGGCCGATACGTCAGCAGGCCTCTATGATGCGCCAAGAACCACCTGCCAATCAGAGGCGAGAGAAAGCCCGCGCGCACGAGAAAAACTCCTCCGAGAGAGAGGAGGGAGGAGGGAAGCAACACTCACTGCCCCCACGCTGCCTGCTCGTACTCTCTCTCTCAACTTCACTACAATGCATCTTATATTCTACTCATGATATAAAATACTTCCCGTTGTCACAGACAAAAATAAAGACCACCACTGGACTGTCTGTAACAATGCAAGTACTATGAAAGAAAGAACAACATTCTCTGATAACTGTAGCCCATTTCACTGTCCTGGCGAGCGCTAGTGGCTAACGGGAGGCGATTCTGCCAATGCTGGTAGGCGTCACACAAGGACCTATTACCCACTTTGCAAATACCAACTGGTTGTGCCTGCAAGTAAATTTCATAATTCCTTCCGTCTCGTAGTATGAATCGCTTCCAGAAAGTAAAGAATGGCCTGCTTCTTCTGCATAAGAAGGCTTGTGAATCTGGATTGAGAAAATACATTTCTATGTATTCAATCCCCCCCGTTCAATCCCCGTTTTTTTCGATGCCTCTCTCTCCTTTTTCGTTGATAAATTGCGAGTAAGAACAAGTATGGTATCGTCATTCGTCCAGCCTGCCAGAGGGGTTAACTTGCACTCACTGTCCCTGTCCTGATGCCTGGCCGGGGACCATCAACATGGGAGTTATATTATTCAGGAATTAAATATGGTTTGGGGAAGAGTGTTGTACCAGAACCCTCTATAGTGAGAATTGTTCAGGGAAGACCCCTGGAGAAGAATCGTATTAAGTGGGAATTGTTTGGGGATGTGCCCTGGAACAGGACTGTCTATAGTGATATTATTTGGGGGAAGAGTGCTGGAAAAGAACCGCCTTTAGTGAGTTAATTTGGGGAAGACTGTTGGAACAGAACTATATATAGTGTGATCTCTAAGGAATTTGATTGTTTGGGAAAGACTGTTGGAACAGAACCATCTATTGTGAGAACGCTTTGTGGAAGAGTCCGGGAGCTGAACCATCTCTCCCTTTTCCTATGACTTCAGATAATTGACCAATGTTGTATTCAGGCATTTAATATAAACACACCTTCCTGTTTTTTACAGATGGGACATATCTAAAAGCAACGATTGTTATGGAAAGCAGGAAGCTATCCCTAATTGACATAATTGTAAAATATACAACATTGCAAGTATAGTATAAAAGGCTTAAATTATCTCCACATACGATTTAAGTTGATGATGAAGGCAGGAAGGAAAGACTCTCGGGCAAAGTGCTGGCAAAAGGAAGCCTCTAAAAGGAGTGGAACTGATAACAGCTACATCGATTTATCGGAAAAGGTTACACTTTCTCCTCACAACCCTCGTCGACCATAAGCATAACGTATAACACTAGGAAAAGGCAGGAAGGGGAAAAGAGAGTAGAGAAACGCAAGGAAAAAATACACCAAACAACATTATGCATAAAGCATAAAGCGATGCAGGTAATCTCACCTCTTCCAGTGGCAATGCTAGGAAAAATATTTCGATTGCATCATCAAATACTACCTAATGATGATGTCATAAGGAATGTTTCATATAGATTATATATATATATATATATATATATATATATATATATATATATATATATATATATATATATATATATATATATATTGTATATATATATATATATATATATATACTATATATATATATATATATATATATATATATATATATATATATATAAAACATGAACAATATTGATTCTTGTGGTAAAAATATATGCGAATATGCTTCCACACTAAAGGTGTGTAGAAAAGGGTAGGTTCACTGCACAAAGTTTAAAAAATGTTAGTGCTAAAATTAAATTGCATCTAAAATATATTGCATGCACAAAAAAAGGGTTTAAAAAGTATGTCCGAGTATCTTATTAGAAAGCTCGGACTGTTGTGTACATATTAAAATAATGTTTATGTAAAAGTTTTAAAATGTATTTCTCTACTTTCGTAGATCTTCAGTTATTATAAAAATGTGCAGTGCCTGGAAATCCACAGAAGAGTACAGCACAAATACCTGACTCTGGAGCCAGCCACTCTTGCACATTTTTATAATAACTGAAGATCTACGAAAGTAGAGAAATGCATTTTAACACTTTTACATAAACATTATTTTAATATGTACACAACAGTCCGAGCTTTCTAATAAGATACTCGGACATATTTTTTAAACCCTTATTTTGTGCATGCAATATATTTTAGATGCAATTTAATTTTAGCACTAACATTTTTTAAACTTTGTGCAGTGAACCTAACCTTTTCTACACACCTTTAGTGTGGAAGCATATTCGCATATATATATATATATATATATATATATATATATTTAGGGGAGGTGTGGCAGAGTGGTCTTGCCACTGGACTGGTAATCCAATGGACCTGGGTTCGAATCCCAATATGTCAATGGGAAGATATTATTGGGATGGAATTTGTGCTGTACATAGTTTCAGTGCATTACCACAGCACACCGAAATGCCAAGACAAAATACCCTCATTGTTTCCTGATTAAATAGCACTGTATGAGTATTCCCATATTCAAAATATGCTACAGGGGGGCAATGCCTAGTGAGTTAATTGCTCAATAGGTGGCGTTCTGAGAGTGAGGGCCCGAGCCTGGGGAGTGAGACTGTGAAGCGCAGAGGCGAAGCAGCTTCAGAGATGCAGTTGGGTTCGAGCCGTGAATAGGTGCTTCGCATGTCTCACTCCCTAGGCTGGAACAAGACCTCACAGGCCTCAACGTGTTCAGCGGTAGAGTGTAAAGGCTATCAATACCAATGCCCGAGAGGGAGTAGTTGGAATATAGAAGAAAAAAATAAAAAAAAATATATATATATATATCCTGTATATATATATATATATAAACTGTATATATACTGTACTGTAGGCTATATAACATGATCTGCTGTACAACATATATAAACTAAATGCTTGCAAAGGATAGGGAAAAACTGTAAATACAGTCACTTGAAATGAAAGAAGAAAACATAGAGAGTGATAGACTAGGAATATTATGTGAAAAGGGGCCCAGAAATCACATGAGGGGTAACAGTTTGTTACAAGCTGTCACCCATACTAGGATTGAACCATGACACCTCCTGAGCAATATTAGCCTGGATGACACTTGATATATTGATTTGGGACCTCACAGTTGGTTATTTTGTGAAAGAGGTCAATCGCGAAATATCTGATTTTCTCGAAAATATAAAAATGTCAATAAAATGACCAATAATGCAGTTACAAACTTAATTTTGGTGTCAAAATGACAGTGTCGAGTGAGAGTTGGAGGGTGGAAGTGGTGTAGCGCTGTTGTGAATATAGGGATTCAACTACAGTTTGTTTTGTTAATCATGTTAAATTATCTTGATCTTCTATATCTAAAATATTTCTTTTGTTGAACAGGTACTCATCAGTCGTGGCGTACCCTGCACCTCAGCATCCCTGCAGCAGCACAGCAGCCCAGCAGCCCAGCAGCCTAGCAGCCCAGCAGCCCGGAAGAATCACTCATGGAACCAGCAGCACACATATAGCCGAGAAAAATAAGTGTGGACACCACAACTAATTGGGACATATGCTTTATATGTCAGAAAGAGTCTAACACACCAACTAGAAAGCTTGGGAGCAACGGACTGGAGAGAGTTTAGCATGCACTGAGTGAGCGCAAAAAATACCTAGACTATGCAAGGTGGGACGTAGTGCAGAGATTGGATGCTGCAAGTTTTCAATCTGTATCTGGTGACACTGAATTTGTTTATCACAAAGACTGTTATGGCACTTTCACAAGTGCTATGCATCTCAATAGACTGAAAACAAAGTTTGAGACTAAGACCTCCTGTGCAGAGGAGGGTGCTTCGACCAGCGCAGGCGACCAAGCCTCTAAGGTACTGCGAAGCAAGGCCAAGGCATTTAACACAGACCTGTGTGTTTTCTGCCAGAAGACGTCCAAAGACAAGACCCGACTTGCAGCATCCCTGTCATTCTCTAAAAAGCTGCTTCAAGCCTCTCAGACTGACCCTGTCTTGAGCTGCAGATTGGCTTGTGTGAACGACATCGTAGCTGGAGGTGTACGGTACCATCTCAAGTGCTATGTCAACTTCACACGAAAAGCTGGCCATGAGCATGATCGAATGATGCAGCCAAACCCTAGGGAGATTTGTCTCAAAACTGTCGCACATGAGATTTCTATTGGCATCACCAAGGGAGAAATATACAGCCTATTAGATGTGTGGGAACGATACTCCGAATTGATGGCTGAATGTCAGGTTGATGCTGGAAGTTACAAGCAACACAGGACACATTTCAAGTACAAACTACAAGATCTGCTTAAAGGAGAAATCGACTTCGTTCCACAACTTGACCCACAAAAAGCACAATTGTTGTTCCCCACCGTACCAGCGCGAATTGTTGTACAGGCCTTGAAAGAGACAACAGATAAACTGTATAATACAGCCTGCGAAGGCCATGATCATGGTTTGCGTGCAAGTCAATTTGTAGATCAGGATAGGGAGCATGTCTTAGCATTACACCACACAGCTCTACGTATAAGGGCAGATATACGAGACTCGCCCTCTTACAACGACTGTTCCTCTGTCAATGCAGATGACGCAGCTAAAATTATTCCCGAGAGTCTCTTCATGTTACTCAGTGTACTTCTGACAGGCGAGCCAGGAGAAACAGAACTTGATGACAGAACAAGGATGTTATCTCTCAGTATAGGCCAAGATGTTGTACATGCCGTCTCCAAAGGGAAAGCGCTGACACCAAAGCATGTTGGGCTAGGAATGACCCTTCACCAAGCAACACGTTCCAAGGACCTGGTGAACATATTTCACAAAGCCGGGCACTGCATCAGTTACAGTCAAGTTCAACGTGTAGATACCACCCTAGCGCAGCACGTACTGGACAACTCAACGAAAAGCGATAAGTTTCCTGTCCCACCAAACCTTGTCGAAGGCCGGTTTCTCCAATTTTCTGCTGATAATATCGATATTATAGAAGAAACCCTCGATGGGAAGGGAACATTCCACGCAACGCAGGTGATCGCTCTCCAGAGAGGGGCGGCACAACACCACAGTGGACAAGCACTGCAAATGGGACAAGCAAGGTCACTCAAGGTACCAGCGGAGCTACAGCAGCTTACGCCTGCACCAGACTGCGGTGCATGTGCCCAGCCACGATTTGACACAGAAGTGAAGACTGATAGCTACACACCAGACCCAGACAAAAAACAGAGAGCAAACATCAAAGACCTTTCGTGGCTTCTTGTCCGACATTACAGCAGTCCAAATCAATTAGTTCCAGCATGGACAGGTTTCAATCAATGTGTCATCAATGATACACAAGAAACAACAACCGTGGGGTACTTACCGATCATCAATGCTCCGGCACATGAGAGGGACACCTTGTGGACAGTTATATTTCGTTGCTTACGAATCACACAGGAGCTGAACCCTGGCCAGTCCACTGTATTGACGCTGGATGAACAACTGTATGCGAAGGCAAAGGAACTGCAGTGGGAGAATCTTGACACATGTAAAACTCTCTTTCTGCGTCTGGGGGGTTTCCACATAGCCAAGAACTTCATGAGAGGCATTGGGCAACACTATGCAGATTCTGGCCTTCAACAGATATGGTCCGAAAGTTCGGTGTATGGCGAGAACACAGCCCAAAACAACATGATGGCGAAATCATCCAACCGCACGACCAGAGCCCACAAGCTGACAGTGGAGGCACTCTGGCAGATCATGTGGCCACATTTCCTCACATGGGCACAAGATCAAGGGGTCGGAGAACAAGAACTACAATGACTGTCGGAAGAAGTAGCACAATCCTTGGATGGACTTGGGGATCGGGAACAAACGAGTAACCCATCTGAAGCATTTGGCAAACTGGAGGAAGCAGTGAAGGATGTGCATCTCCTTGAAGTCCTTGAGCAGTATGACAAAACCTTATCTCCAACAGGTCTCTATTGGAGACACTACATGAAAATGGTATTGATCTTGCTGCAGTTCATACGTGCAGAATGAACCGGAGACTGGCAGATGCATAAGTCAGCATTTATGGCCATGCTGCCATGGTTTGCTCACTATGACCACACAAACTACACATGCTGGGGAGTGATATATGGTGCTGATATAAGTCAATTAGACAGTTCACATCCAGACGTCTACCAACAATTCATGGATGGTGACTTCGTTGTGAAATCAACACGCAAGAGCTTCAACCAAATTAGCACTGATCTTGCACTGGAGCACGTCAACAAAGTCGGGAAAGTCGCTGGTGGTCTGATAGGAATAACTCGAACAGACAGTGCAAGGGACAAATGGTGCCTGACATACAACGAGCGAAGCCGAATTGTTGACGAAACCACTTCAATGTTTGGCATGGCAATCGATGACACCGAGTATGCACCATCTGCGTACAAAGATGTCGGTCCAGCAAGAATAAAGAGGGACAGAGAAGATGTTCAAAAGCTACAGGAAAAGTTATCACGATTCACAATATTTGACAGTGAGAGCAACTCAGGCGACGAGTTGACCTGTCTGATGACAATGGATCTTGCCCCTGAAAACATCAAGGATGCTTTACTGACCGCTGAAACCCATGGAGAATCAAAGATCAAAGAATTTGTGGAATCACGGATTTGCAAACAAGACGTCGGCTTTCATGTAAAATTGAAACAGTCAAAGAGCCCTACACTGACGACAATGTACACACTAGAAACGAGGAAGGATGCTAGTCAAAAGGGTCAGACCATGAAAGCAGACAGGCTTCTGTTCCAGCGGCTTCTTGTGGCACAGGACTCCGGACGTGATATAGACCTTAAAAGTCTTCTGAGTCATGAACTAACACCGGTACCACTGTCATTGGCAGACACGGCAGGACGCCTACGTCCTACGAATAAAGCTGTGCTCGGGAAGATCTTGGAGGATGGAGTAACGGTTGAGGTCCTGCCAAAGTCTTCGCTTAAGACATGTTTTATCATAGATGGTCAGGCATTGGTACAAGCCATTGGAAAACCAACGGGGGCAAAGTCATTTGGAGATCTGGCTGATGTCTTCAATGCATCAGTGTTCAGTCATTTCAATGAGCACTGCTCAAGAGTCGATGTGGTTTTTGATCGATATCGTATCACATCAATCAAGTCTGGGACCCGGGAAAGGAGAGAGGGGCGAGTACGTTCTATCCGGCGCAAGATAGACAGCAGAGAGATTCCACTCCCTGCCAACTGGAAGCAGTTCATGGACTTACCAGAAAACAAGGCAAAGCTTACCAAGTTCCTCAGCGATCAAATGATGTTGGAGGCAAAAGAGCCGACCCCCTTGTGACTTGATCACTGCAGGTGGGTTTGAGGAAGAAACCAAAGTAGCATCGTCACAGGGGTCTGATGTTGAACAGCTGCAATCATCTCACGAGGAGGCCGATACACGTATAATATTGCATGCCAAGGCGGCCTGTATCGATGGATACGAACGGATCATAGTCTCGTGCAGGGACACCGACGTATTGGTACTGCTCACACACTTCGCGGGACAATTAAGTGGAGAGCTCTGGATGAGAACTGGCACAAGCCAGGAACGGCGTTATGTGGCTGTGCACGACATACAGTTGACACCGACCATACAGCGTAACATCCTGGTGTGCCATGCGTTACAGGATGTGACACAGTCAGTCAACCAAGTGGACACGGGAAAAAGACGACATGGAAGGTATTCCAGCAACACGGAGCATTGCTTGATGACCTCGGACGTGGCACGCTGTCAGAATCCACCGTACGGAGTGTGGAAGAGTTCTTCTGCCGCATTTACTCACCAGCTTCGGACGAAACTAACATCAACGATGTGCGATACCGCATGTTTCAAAAGGGCACCAAAGACCAAGAAAAGCTTCCGGCAAGTCGAAAATGTCTTGAACAACACATCAAACGCGCACACCACCAGGCTCAGGTGTGGTTCAAGGCAGATGTACCAAAACCTGAAATCGAGTCGCCCTTTGGAAGTGGATGGTACGAGGATGCTACGAGGAGACTACACCCACACGTCAGTGTGGATGATCCTCTGCCAAACGAGTTCACAGACATAGTCTGCTGCAAGTGCAAAAATTGTGCAACTTCCAGATGCTCTTGTAGGGCCATGAACTTGAAGTGCATAGCTGCATGTACCTGTAATAACATAGTGTGTCACAACCTATACAGTGTGGCAATTGAAACGGATTCTGAGTGACTTAAACACGACATTCTTTCATTTCATTTCATGTACATGTAAACTTGCATATATGCAATGATGCGCCTTTTTCGTCCATCGTTCACTGTTGCGTTACTTAAATTTTCACTAGATGTATGTTATGTTTGTAATAAGTAATTTAATCTACTCATTATTAACCCTTAAAAAGCGGCTCACCACTTAAGTCGAGTTAAATAAAGCTGGACTATGTGGCGGCGCTCGACATAACTCGAGTGGCAATTTCAGCACGTAATGTGGCTGAGAGAGAGAGACAAGTGGTGGCAGGAGACTAGCGAGCGTATGACTGCTCCAGACCACCGCGGCGAACCTACTGACACAAATCTCAGCTCCCTCCTCCCTCTCTCACTCGCTACATACTCAATTATGTACCGAAAGTACCAAATTACCTGCTTTTTGCACTCGCGTTGCACGGTTATTGCAAGAAAACTATCCATCATACAAGGATCGTTATGGTGTCATTCGAAAGCTCTGTTTATGCCCTTTCAGGGATAGATACTTGTTTTACGTTCTGGGTCTTATTTAGGCATGAAAATGATCACGTAAACAGCCCTATTTTGGCTAAAAACACCCCGCTGGGCGGTACACATAAATAAACCGCATAGGCCGCTCGTAAGGTGTTAAAGCATAAAGCAATATTTGTACAATATGGCTTGATATTCTGCTAATTTTGACACCAAAATTAAGTTTGTAACAACATTATTGGTCATTTTATTGACATTTTTGTATTTTCTAGAAAATCAGATATTTCGCGATTGACCTCTTTCACAAAATAACCCACTGTGAGGTCCCAAATCAAAATATCAAGTGTCATCCAGGCTAATATTGCTCAGGAGGTGTCATGGTTCAATCCTAGTATGGGTGACAGCTTGTAACAAACCGTTACCCCTCATGTACAATTTTGAGATTATATTCCTAGTCTATGAAAACTAATGATACATTTATATACATTTACATATCACCTACAGTACACATGGACACAATAAGCGAGACATGAACTTTTGTTTAAACACTAAGCATAGAGAACAGTTTTCTGGGGTATTGTCACATGTCTACATGGAAACAAAAATGCATAATGAGAAAGAAGAGATAAAGGACCAACATACGGGGAAACAAATTCACAAAACAGAACAATAATCATTAAACAAACTATATAGAGGACAAATTACAGGGAGTACACAGGGAGACACGTTGATAAGATCTTCAACACATCTCACACGCACTACTAAATAATATACCGATCCCATCACAACAGGGGAACCGATATAATGTATTCATAAAGAACATAGCCCACAACACCACAAGGTTGATTATGAGACAAAATATTCCAGCCTATCTGACACAACCACCATTTTGCCTTTTATATTTTGGCTCACAATAGATGATATTCTGTTAGGAAGGACCTATATGAATCATCTACAAATATGACAACATCTTGTGAAACCCACAATAATAATTAAGAATCTTAGATCATCTTGCTATTCACTAGATAATTATTATATTATCCGTATAATATATACTGTATATACTCTCATAATTAATTTAATCGCTTGTATAATTAATGCGTATTATAGTTTATCAATTCGACGATCATAATGGTTTGGTTAACTGTTTGTAGATTACCTTCAACACACTAATATCTTATAATGTTAGGTATCTACTAAGGCCTTCCTATGAGATAACTGTTTTTTTATGTTAAAATGTACTTCAGAACGTGAACATCAGGTCACGTGGCATGCAGAAGCTATCTGATAAATGTTGTCAATAAAGCGCTCCTCCTTAAATTGTGTTTCTATTCACTCTTTGTGATATTTATATACAGTATAAGATAAATAATATCAACAGTAAGCATTTAAGAAGGCGTGAACATTGTAGCGTTGGAGTTATTTGAAGATAGAGGTTTAGTACAAGGTTTACTTGAAGAATAGCCCCTCACACCACTCCCCCCATGTGTAAGAGTAGAATAAATGCAAGAGATGCGTGATAAGGAGGAGAATAAAGGTTCTGTGGCACTTCATCAACACGTTAACTGAATATCAGGTTGGCTGATATCTCTCTAGTCACTCATCTCTCCTTCTAGTGTTAGCATTATACTGTATCTTCCTATATACAGAACATTTGACTCAGCTTGGGGCGAAGGCTAACATAAAACAGTAATTTCATTAAAACAGTACACATTATACTGTTGTGTATATACAGTATAGTTTTTGTCGCGTGTTGCGTGTTTACATTTGATTGATAGGTCTTCGTACGCTGAAAAGTTCCTGTGGTGGAAGTCAAGAAAATATATGACTGTTATTAGCCCAATGATTCGCAATGGGTGTGTAGTAAATTATCATTATAACTAACGTTGGACCGCCATACTTTCAATTGAACGAATAGGCAGTATATAGGAATGGGAAGATAAAACAGGTAAGTGCAAAACATCGAAGACGACATTTTTCTTATTGGTGCAACATTGAGTTTACGTCATACCTGCATGTAGCCTACATCAACGATGAAAAGCTGAGTCCTATGTCCATAATGCCAACTTTAGGTATCTCTTTTGATATAATTTAAATTATAGATTTCACTCGCAACACCAAACACCACGCATTGAAATTAATGAAAGCATGTGATCCTCCCTGGATTCCAACCTGGGCTACCACATACAGACCATAAACACTCTAACCATTACACCATCAAGACAGATAAAGGTTAAGTACATGGCAGTACATACCAGGAACATATCATTAAGAGACATAAGCCAAACTGTTATAGTCATGGACTGATTAGCGTGTTTTAGGGATTATTTGTGTACAATGCCAACATATAAATACATCCGTTAAGGTTATGTATAGGTGCAGTATATTGAGAGGTTCACATACACGTCCGTTTGCTTCAGAAATACTTTTAAGGTTGCTTATGTTATTTCCGAATATGAAAGGAATATTACAGACACAGCCTTAATATGGTATGATATATAACTTCTATTTCTCCACTGACTAATGACTACAATAAGATAATAATTAAGTAGCTTTGTACTATCCGTAAGATTGTATAGGTTGTCATGAAAGTAATGTGTATGTGTGTGTGTTTGTTTGTTTGTGTATGGTGTTATTCAGAGTATAGTTTTGTGCTATGAAGGACCAAGGTTACCTCAGCAGGATACAGATAACAATATCAGGCTGGTATAAAATCATATCCATGTCCTTGCCGGAGCCTCCGTCTTATGGATTTTTTGTTTTTTTAACTTACTTAGCTTACACTGATCTAACCTTATCTAACCTAATCCGACTTTACAGGGCGGTTCAGGTGTGATATAACTTACTGTATCCACTAAACTACCCATAATCCCTCACCATTCATTTAAACCACTCACAATCATTTAACTAGTGTATGTCCTCACGCACCAGACACGACCATATAATTATTATTAATGAACAATATTCGTGATCACTCTATCCACTTTACTACCGAATATCTGCATATCTCTCCCCCCGGGCAGTAGAATGCACTAGTGGGGACATTTGCTAATGGAATTTGTAGGTCATGGAGTCAACATCAACGATATGGGGGAAAGGTGAATCGGGTAGCCTGGCAGAATTTCTAAGTGGAATCTTTCCTGTTGGCCTGTATTATTGTCTCTAGAAACTGGAGATGAAATCCAGGATTACTGTTCACCCAATTTCCCTAGGGCAGAATATTTTCGACAAGCCTGGGAGAGACAGAGAAAAAATAAAATGTTTTCGAACTCGCGACTATTTCAAGCCTTAATCAAGTCTACCATTCCTGTTTTCTGGCAATTTAGTACGGTGGTTAGATATTATGAGTTATTGTTATGACGCTGCCAACGATCATGATCTCTGTTCAGTGTGGTTACAGATACTGATACACAACTGTCCTTAAACAATGACAGTTTAAACAAATAATTACAATAATGCGGAATATAATTGCAAAACTCTCGTCAATATGCTCATGGAACAAAGAGTTAAATGCTTCCCTTGGTTCCACATCTTATTGTAAGTAAGATCGATTGCTTAAACTAACCTTTCCTTCCATAAATTAATCTTATGCATAACAAGCTCTACACTCACTGTATCCAAATTGTGGGTCTTAGGAACTGCAGGGTCTGTGTAGTTCGTGTATCTATGTATTTATATATAACTGTATGCAACACTTTTGTATTCAAATATGCTTCTTTACACAACAGGCTCGTGGATAAGAAAGGTACATTCACGTATAACATAATCTACTGAAAACCAAATTGTGCACGATGATGATATAAAGCGAAATTTTGTGTTTTCTTAATTTTCCATAAACCAATAATGCAATCAATATACTATGGATAATTATAATGTATATACATTATATACCAAAAAATTATAATGTATATACATTATATACCAACAATTATAATGTATATACATTATATACCAACAATTATAATGTTAACATACATTATATACCAACAATTATAATGTATATACATTATATACCAACAATTATAATGTTAATATACATTATATACCAACAATTATAATGTATATACATTATATACCAACAATTATAATGTATATACATTATATACCAACAATTATAATGTATATACATTATATACCAACAATTATAATGTATATACATTATATACCAACAATTATAATGTATATACATTATATACCAACAATTATAATGTATATACATTATATACCAACAATTATAATGTATATACATTATATACCAACAATTATAATGTATATACATTATATACCAACAATTATTTAATAGGAATGTCGAAATATAAGTTCATGGGTATTTTACACGAGACTGAAATTGTACACTCAGTAATCATAATGTATGTACAGTACAGTATGTATGGCTCTAGTCAATTAACGATTTGGATCCCGTGGCGGTACTAAGTGAACATATCAGGTTAGGTGAAGGTATTGAGGGATAAGCCTTTACAACGGCACCTCATAATTATCGACTTTTCGAAGAATGTTGAGAGGGGAGAAGGGGTGTTGGAGAGAGAAGAAGTTGTTGGAGTGGCTTTATTATGTGTGGTATTAGTCCATGTACGTCATCGAGGTGTCCCCCGACTGGGTGCGAACATGTCAAACATACTAGGACGTACTATCACACCCACTAAATTAGTCCGCATTGGCTGGGATCGAAACCAGGTCAAGCAGATTAACATGTATGCAGATTTTTATTGCAGAGGTTATGTGAACTGTTAACTGTGTGGTGTGTGTCATCTCTTTAATTTATGAAGCTCAAGAAGGGTCTGCCTTCTTATCTTTTCTGTCACCTGCTTTATATAATTATCATTTTTTTATCTAAGTGTTTCTCTTCAATTTTCTGAAGTTTTTTAACATGAATTATCTAGTATACGTTAATTAAGCTACAACAACAATAGTTCTTGATTATAAAATACAATTACAACTGAAGGTGTTATGTAATTCGATTATACATAATATTACGTTACTATTGTAGTTTTGAGCGAAAGTAATGCCCTCTCAAATTATAACCTGTTTCATTAATATTTCACCATGTTCTTCACCATAATAATAAAGTAGAAGTGCCGATTTCGCATTTTGGAAAGAAAACGGCATACCCAATTCTGCGAATTTGATATTTCCTCTTCACAATTTACTAGTTAAGGCATTATACAATAGTTTTCAGCATTTTGTTATGTTATTATAATTGAACATTGCATAGGAAAACTGTATACCCCCAGTAAATTATGCATCAATGGATTGGGTTGCCTAGGTATATTTATAGCATAATATAATTATTGACCTTATGCCTTGATATTTTAATTATTTACCTGGAAGTTGGCTGGTAAAATTTCCTTATCATTTTACAAACAAACCAAGGACAAGTTTACTTTAGTGAATAATTATTGGTTACTTGTGCAGGAACTATAGGAATAGCTGCAAGTGACCTTTGAATGTTATATTGACCTTTATGGTATTAGTGTGAGAAATTACTATTGTAATTAGCCTGTTAAGGCCAACCATCTCAGCAATTTCTGTGAAATTTGAATTAATAGTAAAGAGGTAATGCATCAACCTCAAAATTTGACCTTGGCATGTGACCTTGACCTTTCTGTATTATAATCCTAGTGTTATTTATTTACCTCTGCATACACTTTCTGGATATATCTACTGCTATTGGTGAGAAACCATAGGTCAGTTTATGGGAAATTGGGATTATGCTATTTTTTAAATTTTTCCTTGACTTCTGACCTTGAATTTGAAATATATATGTGGCATTAATTAACGAACATATATAATTATGTAAGCAACATTTAGGAGAATGATATTGGTGAAATTCAAATAATTTGTAACACCACTTTTTATAACTGAACATTGACCTTGACCTGTGACCTTGACCTTTATGAAAGGAAATTAAAATATTGCATGACAATTTCATTGACACTTCAAGTTTGTATATCCTTTTTGATGACAAATTGTTGATTAGTTTAGGATAAAATATGAATATGATTGGAAGTGACCTTTGACCTCTATTCTGACCTATGTGGAATGTCTGATAATTTTCAATTATATATTTTTTTTTTGTTTACCAAGGTCAACCATTTCAGCAAACTTGGTGAAATTTGAATAAACTATAAAGAAGTTAATACATTGACCTTAACATTAGCCCGTAATCTATATCCTTGACCTTTTAGGAATATATGTTCTATATGTTGACCTTTGTGTAGGTATTTTAGATAATTTTGTTATGTTGAGCAAAAAGCTATCCATTAATTTAGAAATATTACTAATGAACATGACTTTGACTTTTTTCTTGGCCTTTCACCTTGAAACTTGAAATATATATGTGGTCATTATTCAATAAAATGCATACATAAACATCTAATATAGCTGTATTGGTGAAATTATCCTTATTCTAAAAACAAAACAAAAAACAAAAACAATTTAATAACTAAATTTTTACCCTGCCCTTTAGGAGCAAAACTATTTGGTTTATTTCTTGAAGATATAATTGACAAATCAAGCATGTATGTATATTTGGATGCAAAACAAAATTAGCTTGGGAAAAATTATGATTATAATTGAAATTGACCTTTGACCTTTATCTTGACCTTCGTGGAATGTGTCTGGTAATTTGCAGTTATCATTCTTATACCTAGGTCATCCACTTCAGTGAATTCGGTGAAATTTGAGTAAACCATAAGGAAGTGTCTATATTGACCTTAACATTTGACCTTCATCTATGACCTTGACCATTTAGTAAGACTTTAGTTTTGTATTTGTTGACCTTTGTATAGCTGTTTTTAGATATATGATCAACATATGGCGAAAATGTATCCATTAGTTTAGAAGGAATACTATTATATATGATTTTGACCTTTATCCTTGAATGTTGACCTTGAAACTTGAAATATAAGCGAGGTATTTATTCAATATTTTGTGTTTATATAAACAACGTCTAGGAGAGATATATTGGTGAAATTGTAATTATATTAAACACCAGTTTTCATGCCTGTGACCTTGATCTTTAGGAGAGGAATTATTTTTGTGTTATTGCATGATCATTTCATTGACAAATCAGGAATGTATGTCCATTTGGATGAAATATTATTGATTATTTTAGGAGAAATTAGGAGTATAATTAAAAATTACCTCTGACCTTTATCTTGACCATTGCGGAATGTGTCTGGCAATTTGCAGTTATCATTATTATACCAAGGCCAACCACTTCAGTGAATTTGGTGAAATTTGAATAAACCATAAGGAAGTTACTATATTGACCTTAACATTTAACCTTGATTTATGACCTTGACCATTTAGTAAGACTTTAGTTTTGTATTTGTTGACCTTTGTATAACTGCTTTAGATATATCCTCAACGTTTGGCTAAATGTTATCCATTAGTTTAGAAGTAATACTAACATACCTGATTTCAGCCTTTATCCTTGACCTTGGACAATGAAATTTGAATTATAGGTGTGGCATTTATTCAATAAAATTTATATATACAGTATATATACAATATCCAGGAGAGAGATATTGGTGAAATTACAATTATATTAAACACCAATTTTAATAACTGAACTTTGACCTTGACCTGTGGCCTTGACCTTTAAGAGAGTATTTATTTGTTTCTTGCATGATAATTTCATTGACAAATCAAGAGTGTTTGTATATTTAGATGAAATATTATATGATTAGTTTAGGAGAAATAATGAGTTTAATTTAAAATTACGTATGACCTTTATCTTGAACTTCGCGGAATGTGTCTGGTAATATGAAGTTATCATTCTTAATTCAAGGTCAACCTGTTCAGCGAACTTGGTGAAATTTGAATAAACCATAAATAAGGAAGTTACTATATTGACCTTAACATTTGACCTTGATCTATGATCTTGACCATTTAGTAAGACTTTAGTTTTGTATTTGTTGACCTTTGTATAGCTGCTTTATATCTATCCTCAACGTTTTGGCGAAATTCTATCTATTAGTTTAGAAGTAATACTAAAATACCCGATTTCAACCTTTATCCTTTGACCTTTGACCTTGAAATTTGAAATATAGGTGTGGCATTTATTCACTAAAATGTATACATATATATATATATATATATATATATATATTTATATATATATATATATATATATATATATATATATATATATACAATATCCAGGAGAGAGATATTGGTGAAGTTATAATCATATTAAACACCAGTTTTAATAACTGAACTTTGACCTTGACCGTTGACCTTTAAGCAAGTATTTACTTGTTTATTGCATGATCATTTAATTGACAAATCAAAAGTGTTTGTATATTTGGATGAAATATTATTTGATTTGTTTAGGAGAAATAATGAGTTTAATTGAAAATTACATATGACCTTTATCATGACCTTCGTGGAATGTGTCTGGTAATTTGAAGTTATCATTCTTATACCAAGGTCAACCTCTTCAGCGAAATTGGTGAAATTTTGAATAAACCATAAGGAAGTTACTATATTGACCTTAAAATTTGACCTTGATCTATGACCTTGACCTTTTAGTAAGATTTTAGATTTGTATATGTTAACCTTTGTATAGCTATTTTAGATATATCCTCAACGTTTGCCGAAAAACTATTCATTAGTTTAGAAGTAATACTAATAAATCTGATTTTGACCTTTGACCTTGGCCTTTGACCTTAACCTTTGAAATATTCAATTCAAAGTTGGTCAGTGTATATGTCATATGCATAGCATCTAGCAATGTGAATATGGTGAAAATTGAATAAGTAGTTAAAAAGTTGAAAAATGTACCTTTACCTTTGACCTTAATGATTGACCTTAACCTTTAAAGTATGATCAATTTCCTTGTTTGACTGACATCCGCACGGACCGTCTGTTTTCATGTGTACTCATTTCGTAAGCATCTATAAATAACCCTGGGATGAGATATTGGACGGACAGACAGACAGAATGACAGAAAGACAGACAAACTGGCTGGTCATGCACGGTATACGGGGATCGATACCATTCTGCTTCGCAGAATTGATAAATACATTTTAAAACAGCAATGCATCCTTTAATATGAAATATTTAGAATGTATGTTTTAGTAACATAGTTGTCATTGAATGAAATAATGGATTGTAATAAAGCTTTATATAAAACTATATGCAGTCATTTTACTTTATGGTTATATTTCTGTCAGCATGTGTACATTCTTTATTTTGCTGTGGTAGCATTTTGGTTCTATAATGTTCATCTGTATTCTCTTTGCACTTGCATTTTTTTTTTTTTTTTTTTTTTTTCATTTACCCTATCACCTTTTTAGTGCACATTTTCTTGTGTGTTATCAAGATTGTCTCGAATATGTCTGATGTTGGTTATTTTTTCTCGACATATGTCTGTGTGAGTGTACAGTACAAGACATACGGTCAACACATTGTGCATGTTAGTTATAATGATAGTGGTATTCATTAATGTATTTGCTATACTAACTTTTTAGTTGGTCTTATTATAAAGTTTCACTCAGTAGTTTATTTTCTCTGATATCCAATTTTATAGATAATCATAATAGTTTCTCGCCAGCCCCTCCTATCTCTCTCTCTCTCTTTCTCTTCCAATCAGCTCACGTAGTTTCTCAAGCAGACGATGAGAGAGAGAGAGAGAGAGAGAGAGAGAGAGAGAGAGAGAGAGAGAGAGACGGAAGTTATAATGGAAGCAGTTGAGTCCTAGTTACATGTACGAGTGAAGGAGGTGGACTTGTTGTCAGACCAGAACCCTTTAGGGCCCCCATTTGGGGGAGGTGTGGTGGAGTGAGTTTGCCACTGGACTAGTAATCCAATGGACCCGGGTTCGAATCCCGTTATGTCAATGGGAAAATATTATTGGGATGGCATTTGTGCTGTACCTAGTATCAGAGCATTACCACAAAGCCCACCGAAATGCCAAATAAATACCCTCATTGTTCCCTGATTAAATAGCACTGTACGAATATTCCCATATTCAAAATATGCTATAGGGGGCAATACCTAATGAGTTCATTGCTCAATAGGTGGCGTTCTGAGAGTGAGGGTCCGAGTCTAGGAGGTGAAGCACTGGAGCAAGGAAGCTTCAGAGATGGGGCTGCTTCGAGCCATGAGTGGGCAACTAAGCCCCATGCATCCTGCGAAGGCAAGATGGCAGAGGCTGGTTGCAGATAAAAAGTGTTTCACATGTTTCACCTCCTAGACTGGAACGAGACCTCACGGGCTTCACCGTTCAATGCATAATGGTTTAATGTACAGGCTCTCAGCCTATGCCTGAGAGGGAGCAGTTGGAATATAAAAAACAACACAAAATACGGTCAGTTCCACCCTTGCGGCAGGAACGAGGTGGGCGTTACATGTGTGGCAGGTGTTTTAACGCCAGGTCTGGCCTCCTTCGGCAACCGTAGAGGTTAACAATATGTGGCCTCTTTAGAGGCCAATGTTTGACTCCAACTCTCTTTCTCTACCTCCCCTTTTCTTGTTGGCACAACCAACTCCACAAAGAGCCAATAACTGTAGCTCACAGCCTAATGGAACAATCCCCTTTGTTAGCCTCATACAAACTGGTCCAATATATTCTGGCCGCCTGTGTAGTCTGTGTATAGTGTGTAGTCTGTATAGTGTGTAGTGCGTGTAGTCTGTATAGTGTGTAGTATGTATAGTGTGTAGTTTGTATAGCATGTAGTCTGTATAGTGTGTAGTCTGTGTAGTGTGTATAGTGTGTAGTCTGTATAGTGTGTAGTCTGTGTAGTGGAAATACGGCCTTATTGGGCAATCCTTAGTTGAAATTATGCAAAGCTGGTACATGTCATATTTGTAACATATTATGTGGTACCAACATTGTAAAATGCTAACTGAATAAATATTATTATTATTATTATTATTATTATTATTATTATTATAGTGTGTAGTATGTACAGTATAGTGTATAGTGTGTACTGACCCAGGGGTGTCAAACTCATTTGCTCTGGCGGGCCAAATTTGACACGGTACAATATTGTAGGGCCGCATTAATCCCTTTTGTACCAGCGACGTCTTTTATATTTTATTGTAGCTATGTTTAGAGGATTGTGTGCAGCTTAAGAAGGATCTGTGGTAGTAAAAAGGAATAAGTGAGATAGTTCGAAGCTTATCAATTGCTGGAGGCCCTTTTGAATCTGAATAAAATCGTCAAATAGTAGCAGAATTAGTTAAAAAGACGTTGCCGGTACAGAAGGGATTAATGTAGCAGGCCAAATATAATATACCGGTAATGCCTCCACCCGTCCTAATATAAATTAAAATATATGCTTCATATTATCTAGATTTACCAATTTCAGAAAATATTCAAAACACATACAAATATATTATTCAAATATGAATTTACGGCAACTGTGGCACGTGTCGTTCTAGCTGTGTTTTATCCCATTAGTCTTGGGCCTCATACTGACCATGAATGCAAGAACCGCCCCGAATTGAGCATAGCATAAACCTGTTAACGATTTTATTCAGCTTAAGAAGAATGTATAAGAGTATTTAATCTCCTTTAAGCTTCTTACTCTCACAAATACTTCCTAGAATTAGAACTTAAGTTAATATAGTACCAACATAAAATATATTTAAGAAATAATAATTATGTCTAGAATAAAAATACAATATTTTACACTACTTGGCCACACTGGTTCGCGGGCCGCATGCTAGAGGGAGGGGGGCCGCAGGCGGCCCGCGGGCCGCCTGTTTGACACCCGGTACTACTGTAGTCTGCATAGCATATAGTCTGTATAGTGTGTAGTCTGTGTAGTGTGTATAGTGTCTAGTCTGTGTAGTGTGTATAGTGTGTAGTCTGTGTAGTGTGTATAGTGTGTAGTCTGTGTAGTGTGTATAGTGTGTAGTCTCTATAGGGTGTAGTCTGTATAGTATGTAGTCTGTGTAGTGTGTAGTTCTGTATAGTGTGTAGTCTGTATAGTGTGTAGTCTGTGTAGTGTGTATAGTGTGTAGTCTCTATAGGGTGTAGTCTTTATAGTATGTAGTCTGTGTAGTGTGTAGAATGTAAAGTGTGTATAATGTGTATTGTGTATAGTGTGTAGTCTGTATAATGTGTAGTGTGTATAGTGTGTACTCTGTATAGTGTGTAGTATGTATACTTGTATAGTGTCTAGTGTGTAGTCTGTACAGCATGTAGTCTGTGTAGTGTGTAGTCTCTATAGTGTGTGTAGTGTGTAGTCTCTATAGTGTGTAGTCTGTATAGTGTGTATAATGTGTAGTGTGTAGTCTGTATAATGTGTAGTGTGTATAGTGTGTAGTCTGTATAGTGTGTAGTCTGTAAAGTGTGTAGTCTGTATAGTGTGTATAATGTATAGTGTGTAGTCTGTATAGTGTGTGTAGTCTGTATAGTGTGTATAATGTGTAGTGTGTATAGTGTGTAGTCTGTATAGTGTGTAGTCTGTATAGTGTGTATAATGTGTAGTGTGTATAGTGTGTAGTCTGTATAGTGTGTAGTCTGTATAGTGTGTATAATGTGTAGTGTGTATAGTGTGTAGTCTGATAGTGTGTAGTCTGTATAGTGTGTATAATGTGTAGTGTGTATAGTGTGTAGTCTGATAGTGTGTAGTCTGTATAGTGTGTATAATGTGTAGTGTGTATCGTGTGTAGTCTGATAGTGTGTAGTCTGTATAGTGTGTATAATGTGTAGTGTGTATCGTGTGTAGTCTGTATAGTGTGTAGTATGTTTAGTGTGTATAATGTGTAGTGTGTAGTCTGTATAGTGTGTAGTCTGTATAGTGTGTATAATGTGTAGTGTGTATAGTGTGTAGTCTGATAGTGTGTAGTCTGTATAGTGTGTATAATGTGTAGTCTGTATAGTGTGTAGTCAGTATAGTGTGTAGTATGTTTAGTGTGTATAATGTGTAGTGTGTAGTGTGTATAGTGTGTAGTCTGTATAGTGTGTATAATGTGTAGTCTGTATAGTGTGTATAATGTGTAGTGTGTATCGTGTGTAGTCTGATAGTGTGTAGTCTGTATAGTGTGTATAATGTGTAGTGTGTATCGTGTGTAGTCTGATAGTGTGTAGTCTGTATAGTGTATACTGTGTAGTGTGTCTAGTGTGTAGTCTGTATGGTGTGTAGTCTGTATAGTGTGTATAATGTGTAGTGTGTATCGTGTGTAGTCTGATTGTGTGTAGTCTGTGTAGTGTGTATAATGTGTAGTGTGTATAGTGTGTAGTCTGATAGTTTGTAGTCTGTATAGTGTGTATAATGTGTAGTGTTTATCGTGTGTAGTCTGATAGTGTGTAGTCTGTATAGTGTGTATAATGTGTAGTGTGTATAGTGTGTAGTCTGTAAAGTGTGTAGTCTGTATAGTGTGTATAATGTGTAGTGTGTATCGTGTGTAGTCTGATAGTGTGTAGTCTGTATAGTGTATAATGTGTAGTGTGTATAGTGTGTAGTCTGATAGTGTGTAGTCTGTATAGTGTGTGTAGTGTGTCACGGATGGCGAAGGAGGAAGAACAGAATACAGTGGAGAAGAGGATGTGCATTATTCCCCAAGCGCGGTACCAGAAACATTGAGCCAAGATATGTTTATATACTGTTGAAAAGTTGGGTAGCTCTGCCTGTGTAGACTCCAATACGGTACAATGGAAATATCTTCAAAACTTACATATAATTGTGAAATACTTTTACTAAGGGAGCTTTAAATGCGTGTGCTTATATGTGTGTGTTTGAGAGAGAGAGAGTGTACAAAGGAGTAAAAAGGAAATCAAGCAACAACAGTATAGTGACCCTTCTAGGCTGCTTGTCCTCCAAACCACTGAGGATCAAGTGTCCAAACAGTGGTTTAGAGTTGGTAAGGGAACATTGGAAAGGGAACTACTGCCCTGGAACTAATGTCCGTGGCAGGATTAGGAAGTTAGTAGGGGACAGCTGGGTTAGTAACTGAGGGAGGGATAATATAAAGTTATTAATTTACAAACGCAGTCAGTCGCGGGTTTGATGCGAGATATTTGTCTAGGCGAAGTTTAAATGAATCAACGGTGCTGCAGTCTAAAACGTCTCGGGGAAGCCCATTCCACAAGTTGACAACTCGAAGAAGGAATTCTTAGATTCGTGTGAGTTAAATGATTTACCAATAATTTTGCAACCGTTTCCCCCGCGTGTAATTAGATTGGTCGATAGTGAAATACTTACTACAGTTCATATTGTCGATACCTTTGATGATTTTGAACACTTGAATTAAGTCGCCTCTTAATCTGCGCTGGGTTAAAGGAAATAGATTCAATTTTCTAAGACGCTCCTCGTATGGTTTGTTCTTTAGGCTAGGTATCATTTTGGTAACTCTATGTTGAACTCGTTCTAGCTTGTCTCTATATTTTTGGTAATAAGGGCACCAGGATTGAACGCAGTATTCCAGAAGAGGGCGGACTAAGGAATTGAAAATGGTTAGGATAATGTCCTTGGATTTATGCTCAAATGACCTGTCTATAAAGAGAGAGAGAGAGAGAGAGAGAGAGAGAGAGAGAGAATACAAATTATTGTGCTTGTTTGTCAGCATTGTTTCGTGTATACTTACCTGCTTTCTAACAACCTATTTATTTAATCACTTTCTACGTAATTCCATATATTAATATTTATTTCGCAAATTATCCTACAATATTGTCTTATATTATATTCACATTAACATTGCTTCTCCTATTTCTTTCCACCGGCCCATTAAAATGATTGTATCCCAAATTCTTCTTGAAACTTCCCAATAATATGTTGGTTCACCTCATCATTGCAGTATTGATAAGCATTTACGGTTAAACTGTCATCTCGATCACCATTCCTAATACTCTCTCTCCCTCTCTTAATATTAAATATGTCATCTACATAGCGATTTTGTAAAGGTGGGCCCAATTAAGGTAGTTCTATGAAGAGTTCGTCAAAAACGCTATTAATTGCTTCATTTTGGCATTTTATAAATTATAGGAGGAAAGTTAAAGAAAAATGAGAGAGGAAGAGATCTAAGGAGAGGAGGGGAAGAAGATAGGTGAATAATGGGGGAGAGGATAGATGAGAGGATAATACAAAGAGGAGAGGCAAGGAGAGTGGGGATGGGAAGAGAAGTGAGAGGAAGGGAAACAAACATGCCGTAGAAGTGCGAAACAAAAGCACAAATGTATCCTTGACACGCAATTAAAAGTTAAGAGCTTATATAAAACGGACACACAGAGTATAAACTAATAGGTGAGACACACACTACAAACATTCACCAATATACACTATAAAATTAATAGCGGTAAATCGTTGTACTTTTGCGTGCGGTACAGCGAAGCCATCCGTTTAAAAGGCCAACATGGTGACAGAATTAAAATAGTAGTGACAACGAGAGTTGAAAGTCAGATTTTCTTCCCGCCACATCGTAGGCTTTAATGAAATGCAAAAAAAAAAAAAAAAATGCGTTCAAATTTAGGCGACAATAATATTATTCATGAGACAAAAACACGTAATTACTTCCTTTACTCGTTTGCCAGTTAATTCGAAAACAACTGGAACAAGGATTTCATAAGTAGTTTTACATTGTCTAGCCTACCCGATTGTAGTCTTTCTTTGCAGTGGGCCACAAGTATTGCGTATGCAACCAAGTTCTGCCCTTTCATCAATATACAAACACATACTGTATAGTAGTCAACTTAACGTAGCATACCCTAACCTAAACCAGACTAATATACTCCAACCAATGTCATATAATCATACAACATAGTAAACATAAAGAGCATCCGACCGGTATTGTACGTATGTATTGTATAGAATCGATCAGACGAGAATAGGTGGTGGGATATATAAGACTAAACAGAACATGGTTATATATAATCTACTCAACATTAGTCCAACAGGGTGTCCCAGGGGGTCTGCTATCATCCCAGTTCCTAGATAGTCCCTCACCCCTGGTATGTGTATTGTATATTGTCCCAGTTGTCTTAGATGTCTTTGTTAATCAGAGGGCTATTGTTTTCTGGAACATACGTACGAATTTTACTGTGTAATAATAACAACTATAATATATATATATATATATATATATATATATATATATGTATAGAGAGAGAGAGAGAGAGAGAGAGAGAGAGAGAGAGAGAGAGAGAGAGAGAGAGAGAGAGAGAGAGAGAGAGAGAGAGAGAGAGAAAGAAAGAGAGAGAGAGAGAAGAGGGGAAACATAGGAAAAGTGGGGGTTGGGCCTGAGTATATAGAATATATATAGAGGGCACTTTCTGTGAGAATTATGTCTGTATTTTCACGAACTACTCCCTCAGTGTTCAAGCGCCCATACTTGGCATGCAGGGTTCTACAACATTCGACATGCAACATATGATATCTAAACTAATATTTTATTTAACTTTCTACACTAATAATCATCTACGAGATTCCTGCCTCTAGTATCATATTTATACATTCGTCATTCATGTTTTTCCTCCATAATTCATGGGTATGTGTTTTCTATGTATACTATTATACAATCAAATATGTTGGCTAGTATGCTATTCTAGATTCAATCTATAAGAATCCTCCCTCTTGGCTGCTAAAACCTTATGTGTGTGGGTATTCCTTGTCATAATTGTCCCTGCAATACAAGTGTTGTGCTTTATGCAACACATTCTTGTGTTGTCACCACAAGACTCAAGGTTGTTCCTTTCACCAACACGTTTTGCAGCAACCTTTCTCGTGGCCCGCCTATCTTCGCCATTACCGGAAACATTGCATGCAAACACAATGCGGACGGGCAAATCACATTCCGGCCGATATTTTTCCAATTTTTCACTAGAATGAAATATGTTTGCTCTGGGGCTGTTGTGTATCTGTCATTGTATTCTATTTTCAAAGGTAAATCTTGGCATTCATGCAAGACAATTATTTCAATATTCTATTCTCCCAAAACACTTCACCACTCGCCTCCCCACACACATACACAAACACACGAGAGAGAGAGAGAGAGAGAGAGAGAGAGAGAGAGAGAGAGAGAGAGAGAGAGAGAGAGAGAGAGAGAGAGAGAGAGAGAGAGAGAATTAGACAATACAATTTATGACAATTGCTAATGATTTATATAATGTCGATTGAGTAGCTCCCTGTATTAGCTGGATACACAACATAAAAGCCATCACTGAACAGCCTGACCATTAGATTCAACACTACTAATATATAATGCAATCCTAACACCCATTACCATATACAAGATTAAAATATACTGTATAATAGGCCTATTCCTTGTACTACTGTAATGAGTCACTTATTCAATGAGTAGATTATACATTCGAAGCTAGGAGTCATGGTTATATGTGGCTGTATACTAACATTCGAAGCTACGAGTCATAGTTATATGTGGCTGTATACTAACATTCGAAGCTAGGAGTCATGGTTATATGTGGCTGTATACTAACATTCGAAGCTAGGAGTCATAGTTATATGTGGCTGTATACTAACATTCGAAGCTACGAGTCATGGTTATATGTGGCTGTATACTAACATTCGAAGCTAGGAGTCATAGTTATATGTGGCTGTATACTAACATTCGAAGCTAGGAGTCATGGTTATATGTGGCTGTATACTAACATTAGAAGCTAGGAGTCATGGTTATATGTGGCTGTATACTAACATTCGAAGCTAGGAGTCATAGTTATATGTGGCTGTATACTAACATTCGAAGCTAGGAGTCATGGTTATATGTGGCTGTATACTAACATTAGAAGCTAGGAGTCATGGTTATATGTGGCTGTATAGTAACATTCGAAGCTAGGAGTCATGGTTATATGTGGCTGTATACTAACATTCGAAGCTAGGAGTCATAGTTATATGTGGCTGTATACTAACATTAGAAGCTAGGAGTCATGGTTATATGTGGCTGTATACTAACATTCGAAGCTAGGAGTCATGGTTATATGTGGCTGTATACTAACATTCGAAGCTATGAGTCATGGTTATATGTGGCTGTATACTAACATTCGAAGCTAGGAGTCATGGTTATATGTGGCTGTATACTAACATTCGAAGCTAGGAGTCATGGTTATATGTGGCTGTATACTAACCTTCGAAGCTAGGAGTCATGGTTATATGTGGCTGTATACTAACATTCGAAGCTAGGAGTCATGGTTATATGTGGCTGTATACTAACATTCGAAGCTTGGAGTCATGGTTATATGTGGCTGTATACTAACATTCGAAGCTAGGAGTCATGGTTATATGTGGCTGTATACTAACATTAGAAGCTAGGAGTCATGGTTATATGTGGCTGTATACTAACATTCGAAGCTAGGAGTCATGGTTATATGTGGCTGTATACTAACATTCGAAGCTAGGAGTCATGGTTATATGTGGCTGTATGCTAACATTCGAAGCTAGGAGTCATGGTTATATGTGGCTGTATACTAACATTCGAAGCTTGGAGTCATGGTTATATGTGGCTGTATACTAACATTCGAAGCTAGGAGTCATGGTTATATGTGGCTGTATACTAACATTCGAAGCTAGGAGTCATGGTTATATGTGGCTGTATACTAACATTCGAAGCTAGGAGTCATGGTTATATGTGGCTGTATACTAACATTCGAAGCTAGGAGTCATGGTTATGTGTGGCTGTATACTAACATTCGAAGCTAGGAGTCATGGTTATGTGTGGCTGTATACTAACATTCGAAGCTAGGAGTCATGGTTATATGTGGCTGTATACTAACATTCGAAGCTTGGAGTCATGGTTATATGTGGCTGTATACTAACATTTGAAGCTAGGAGTCATGGTTATATGTGGCTGTATACTAACATTCGAAGCTAGGAGTCATGGTTATATGTGGCTGTATACTAACATTCGAAGCTAGGAGTCATGGTTATATGTGGCTGTATACTAACATTCGAAGCTAGGAGTCATGGTTATATGTGGCTGTATACTAACATTCGAAGCTAGGAGTCATGGTTATATGTGGCTGTATACTAACATTCGAAGCTAGGAGTCATGGTTATATGTGGCTGTATACTCACATTCGAAGCTAGGAGTCATGGTTATATGTGGCTGTATACTAACATTCGAAGCTAGGAGTCATGGTTATATGTGGCTGTATACTAACATTCGAAGCTAGGAGTCATGGTTATATGTGGCTGTATACTAACATTCGAAGCTAGGAGTCATGGTTATATGTGGCTGTATACTAACATTCGAAGCTAGGAGTCATGGTTATATGTGGCTGTATACTAACATTCGAAGCTGGGAGTCATGGTTATATGTGGCTGTATACTAACATTCGAAGCTAGGAGTCATGGTTATATGTGGCTGTATACTAACATTCGAAGCTAGGAGTCATGGTTATATGTGGCTGTATACTAACATTCGAAGCTAGGAGTCATGGTTATATGTGGCTGTATACTAACATTCGAAGCTAGGAGTCATGGTTATATGCGGCTGTATACTAACATTCGAAGCTAGGAGTCATGGTTATATGTGGCTGTATACTAACATTCGAAGCTAGGAGTCATGGTTATATGTGGCCGTATACTAACATTCGAAGCTAGGAGTCATAGTTATATGTGGCTGTATACTAACTTTCGAAGCTAGGAGTCATGGTTATATGTGGCTGTATACTAACATTCGAAGCTAGGAGTCATGGTTATATGTGGCTGTATACTAACATTCGAAGCTAGGAGTCATGGTTATATGTGGCTGTATACTAACATTCGAAGCTAGGAGTCATAGTTATATGTGGCTGTATACTAACATTCGAAGCTACGAGTCATGGTTATATGTGGCTGTATACTAACTTTCGAAGCTAGGAGTCATGGTTATATGTGGCTGTATACTAACATTAGAAGCTAGGAGTCATAGTTATATGTGGCTGTATACTAACATTCGAAGCTAGGAGTCATGGTTATATGTGGTTGTATACTAACATTAGAAGCTAGGAGTCATAGTTATATGTGGCTGTATACTAACATTAGAAGCTACGAGTCATGGTTATATGTGGCTGTATACTAACATTCGAAGCTAGGAGTCATGGTTATATGTGGCTGTATACTAACATTTTGTTCATTATCTGTCTGTCCCTACTTTTAATAACGATTATAATCGATATTATAAGTGCAGACAGAAATATTGTGTAAACTAATAATTTATATATATGTATACATATATTTTTGTACGAGCATACCAAGTACATTTAACATACTCTAACCCAGTGTACTGTATTAATATCGAATCAATGAATATTTAAGAAGTACCATATTACTAATGTATTGTAGTCCTATTACACACTCATTATCATATCTGTTCTTCATTGGCATGATCAACACTGACACAAGATATAACCTTTGTCAGTAACGTTAACACTGGCATTATCAGTATATTGAGAGTTTAGTAATATTTGGACACATTTGCTAGATCCAAATAAACGGGTAATTTTCCTATCGGTAGTAGCATCAGTAACCAAATTAGTATAAAAATGCAAATAATCTCAATCACAATTCTGATCTCATTATGATTTGCTACATAAATACCATTGATAACAATCACCAATATCGTCAATATTAACCCGTACAGCCCCAGCGACGCGTCTGACGCGTCGGCGATGTATGTAGCGCACAGCCCCAGAGACGCGCCTGACGCGTCAACCTAATTGCGCCGACCGTAACCTCAGGTGTAGCCACTCAAGAGGGCTCAGATTTGTATGGGAACTGTGTACGTATCCCACGCAACCGTGCCGATGGTTGAAAACTCTCAAAGTCCACGTGCGTGCGTGCGAGCGCGCAATAACCTGTTTTTTGGGGATAATTGCCTTCAATTTTTTACTCTTGTAAAATCCGTTTTCGGGGGCTCTGTAAGACCATTTGTTAAGCTTTTTGAGCAGTTTTTCGTGGTTTTCCCTTCATTCCTAACCCATTCGCTATTGTTTCTGGAATAAAAAAAAAAAATGAAAACCGGCCGGGTTCTGGTGCGCAAACATTACAAAACTAGCCGGGGCTCCACGGGTTAACATATAAAGTCAAATAAATTCATACACATGCATTTCAGAATCAAACAGCACCTATCATCTCGTATTACATCATGTGCCTTACTGCCATCCCCAGACTCTCTCTCTCTCTCTCTCTCTCGCTCCATACTTCATCTCCATCATTTCATTAACCACACCTCCAGTCGTCAGTCTCCGACAAAGCCATCCACCTCCACCCCCACCCACCTTCGGTCCCCCCAAACAATTATCATGTCAGCATAAACTGGAGGTTGGTACCGGTAGTAATTCGGTACGACTCAGCCATATCATCAATCCTCTCCCCGGAGCCCTCCAGAACAGTGATTGTACCGTAATTATCAAACAAGTGGGTGATATTTTACTATTGATCGTATACACTTAAAAATCAAAGACAAAACAATATATCATGTACTAGTATTGCCGAAAGTTTAATGTAGGTAAGCTAGGGACATATTTGAATGTAAAGAAAGTCTAATTCCACCATTTGCACTAATATGGCGGTGATTGGCTAAGCTCTGTTAAAATAGGGTCTCTATGCTAGTGCAGGGGGATGGTACAGTAGGTGGCGAAAGACAATCTGGGGTTTATCTGTCATTCTATCTGATGCAGCCCTGTTTTGACCAGCAGATAGTACAGTTGTGGAGAGAAATTTGCAATACACTGTCCAACGCTACACCTGAGTCAGTGAGCCTCATATTTAGCAACACACTGACTCGCAATAGAGGGTTTATCGGGTCATAACTCCTATCTCTCTTATTTGTTTTGGCACAAAATGTACCACAATCTCCTGACTTTGACAGTAAATTTGACAGCAATGCATCTTATATAATTGGCTCTCAACATACATACAAAGCAGCTCCGATATTATTTAGTATTCATTAGTTTCATATTTGTTAACCCCTAAGCTGTGCTGTTACTCACAGAATATTTTACAAGGCGAATGAGACGTTCCCATTCGGAAGATGGCACTAAAAAAAATAAAAATAAATGCCCTAGTGGCAGTGATATGGAAGCAATATATGATTTGGTTGCAGGTCTCCTTACCACCACCTCTTGTCTTCCCCTCCTCCTTTATTCTACTTTTTTCCTCCCCCACTCCCTATAAATCATCCCTCCGCCTCAAATACATTCAGTCACCCTCCTTTACACTTCCTGTACCCTCTACCCTCCTTCCTATATGTGCGAGACTACAGCTAGAGCCGTCAGTGTGGCTCAAGCTCCAGTGAGAGCACACTGTATGTTGTACTCCCTTGTATGCATTCGCCACCCTCTCGTCACAATATGATTTTTCACTGGATATTTAGTCTTTACACCTATTTTTTTTTTTTTTTTCAATATCCACATGTTCATTATACAAGTAAAATATTCGCATATATAGCAGTAATATTTCTATATATGTTCAATATAAGAAATTTTGTCCGAATTTACCTTTAAAGGTTCTGCACTGGTGGACCTTTAAAAAAACTTAAGTATAACTTTCCCTTGTGATAATACGATCAAGGCCCGTCTCACCAGGATACTTGAGCCTAATTACAAGTTTCTTCCCTACCTAAAGAAATTGTTGGGATAACTTTATAAATTAAATTTGTCAGCTAATACAAGAGTCCATTATGCCCCTGGGAGAGTACATTCAAGATATATAGGCCCTCTGTGCACAGACTACAAAGGTGAAAATGGTCCAGCCTTACTTATTCTGCTTCCGTTGCATGGGACCCATCCTTTCAAAATGACTTTAAACCATGTTGTAAGTTTTCGTAGTATAAGGTTAGCTTCTGAAACCCACTGCCATGTACATTGTGATTTACTCATGGGACCATTTATACTGAGAGAGAGAGAGAGAGATAGAGATAGTTAGGGAGGTGTGGTCTTGCCACTGGACTGGTAATCCAATGGTCCTGGGTTTGAATCCCGATGTATCAATGGGAAGATATTATTGGGATGGAATTTGAACTGTAACTAGTATCAGTGCATTACCACAAAGCCCACTGAAACGCCATTAAAATTCCCTCATTGTTCTCTGATTAAATTGCACTATATGAATATTACATTATTGCACTATATGAATATTACATTATTGCACTATATGAATATTACATTATTGCACTATATGAATATTACATTATTGCACTATATGAATATTACATTATTGCACTATATGAATATTACATTATTGCACTATATGAATATTACATTATTGCACTATATGAATATTACATTATTCAAAATATGCAACATGGGGGCAATGCCTAGTGAGTTAAGGGGAGGCAGTTGGTTTATCGAGTCCTCCTCCTCCCTCATGTTTAGCCCTATTAGTTATGAGATGTCAAGACATTTGCCCCAATAGTGTGGCAATTTTCAGACGTTTTGCCCAATTTCTTTGCCAATATTAAGACCTTTCATGCCATTTAGGTGACGATTTTTTTCTTGGCGAGGGATAGCGAACCTGTATTTGAAGAGGAATCCGCCTTCGGCCGGGACATTTTTCTACCGAAAATTATACAAATTTATATCGAAGAGGGTCTTGTGGGTGTTTTTTAAAGTTTGATAGAGGTTTAGAGAGCAAACTAAACCCCCTCCTTAAACCATTGAGCCGAACCAGTAAATTTTGCTGCACAACACCGTCTGAGCTCCCTTAATTGCTCAATAGGTGGCGCTCTGAGAGTAAGGGTCCGAATCTAGGGGGTGAGACAGTGAAGCACGAAGGCGAGGCAGCTCCAAGGATGGGGCTGCTTCGAGCCGTGAGTGGGCAACCAATCGCTGTGCATCTTGCGAAGACAAGATGGCAAAGGCTGGTTGCAGCTCTAAATGCTTCTCATGTCTCACTCCCTAGACTGGAACGTGACCTCACAGGCTTCTCCGTCGAATGTACAGAGGTTGAATGTACAGGCTCTCACTCTATGTTCGAGAGGGAGGAAGTCGGTATATAGAAACAAAAATAGATAGATAGATGGATATACAAATATACATGTGCATATATATTATAAAAGCCGCGCTGTCATATAAATGAGTTTATGTGAATAACAAGTTTAATTTAGTAGTCCAAATATTCGATGCAAATGTTGTACAATTGAACATTACTCATTTCAAGCGAACTTTACATATTAGTATAAATTATTATCATTGGTTTATGGGGAGTTTCAAACTATATTTAAAATAACCTATGCTTTCCTACTAGCATTGAGAACACTACACTAATCATGGTGTTATAAAGTAATTTACAAGTTAATTTTCCTCAAAGACAGAGCAATTTATGAACCCCCTTTTCTAACTTCATCTTCTCTCAATATTCTTGGTGTCTCTTTTTCTTCTGCTCTCATTTGGAAGGACCATAATACCAGTCTTGCTAAGGCAGCCTCCCAGAAGCTGGGTGTGCTCAACCGCCTTAGGGGGTTCTTTTCCCCTGCACAGCTTCTTGCTCTGTACAGGGGCATAGTGCGCCCTTGTATTGAGTATTGTTCACATGTGTGGGGAGGTTCCTCTCACACTGCTCTCCTAGACAAAGTTGAAAGGAAGGCCTTTCGTATCATTAACTCCCGTCCACTCACCAACTCTCTGCAATCTCTCTCTCTCCGCCGCAATGTTGCATCTCTCTCGCTATTCTATCGCTACTATAATAATCAGTGTTCCTCAGAGCTATCCCAGTGCATACCACCTCCTTTACGTAGGGCACGTGGTACCCGTCTTGCAACTCAATCCCACCCCTACTCTGTGCAACTCTCCAACCCAAGAGTGAAACGTTACTCTCAAACTTTCTTCTACTCAACATCTGAGCTCTGGAACTCTCTCCCAGAATCGGTCTTTCCCTCTTCCTATGACTTAAATTGCTTCAAACTCCGTGTGTCCAGGCATTTTGGCTCGAACGTCCCTTGATTTTGGCCCTGTCACTCTTTCAACTATGGGGGAGGCACTCGCTATAGGCAGTTATGCCTTTTGCCTCCCTCAATCACATAAAAAAAAAAAAAACAAAAAAATTGATACAAATTAAGGAACATCTCATTCTTAACATCAATCCTCCATTACAAACCTACCAGTCCAAGTAGTCATAGCTATTCTGTTATCTAACTCAAAGATCTACCTGGAATAAACTGTAATCATTGCTATAATATACTATAATATATATTTCTTCTTTACTAGCACACGACTAGCACCAACACCACCACATAATCACACAATTATTCACCACCACATAACAACCTTTCTGCCACCACAACACTTTATCATCACCACATCACCATCTCACCACTCTTCATCATCACCGCACGACTATCTACCACCACCACCTTCTCATTTTAACTTTGGTCCCTCCCAAACTAAGTAAAAGTAAAGTTGGGTAACGTTATTATATTAACCCGTTGTCAAACACCCTTGGCGTGGATAAAGGTCCCTGTGTGTAACCTTATAGCTACTAGATCTTGATGAGCCAGGAAGAAAGAAAAGCTGGAAAATATCCATAAATGATGTATTGGTGGATTAGGGAGTGGGAATGGAATAGCTAAGGATGGTATTCATGGGAGGGATATGGGGTTTGGTCATTAGTACAAGGTAAAGATTGAAATTGAAGTAATGTAGAAGAATATAAAGTGCCTGGGATCCACCAGGCTACTCCATTATTTTGGTATTGGTCCTATACTGTTTTTTTGTTTTTCTTCAATCAAATCATACATTTTATCAATGTATAGCCTATACGCCCAAAACATAATTATACAGGTATATACAATTATATTATTTCAGCCAGAATATAACCAACTAGTATTAGTAGTGAGAACATACGCCATGAAAAGAGTGAAGTTGGGGAAGGCACCAGGAGCAGATGGAGTGTGTGGGCAAATGTTGAGGTATGGTGGTGAGATAGTGATCGAGTGGGTATGGAAAATGTGCAAACTAGCATGGGAGAAGGGGAGTGCATCCGATGACTGGAAGACTGGCATAATAGTCCCCCTATATAAGGGCAAAGGGGAAAGAGGAGTGTGTGGTAACCACCGAGGAATATGTCTTTTAAGCGTAGTAGGGAAGGTGTACAGTAGGGTAGTGATTGAGAGAGTGAGAGTGAGAACGGAGAAATGGATAGGCGACGAGCAGGGAGGTATTAGGAAGGGAAGAGGATGTGTGGATCAGATTTTTACCCTGAATTGTGTTGTGGAGAAATATTTGGAGAAGCAACAAACGGTGTATGTTGCTTTAATAGACTTGGAGAAGGCCTATGACAGAGTAGATAGAGAAGGTACCGGTATGTGGAAAGTACTTAGAATATACAGAATAGATGGCAAGTTGCTGAAAGCAGTGAAGAGCATGTATGAGGGTGCAAAGGCGGCAGTACGTGTGGAGAATGAGCCGAGCGAGTTCTTTGGCCTGAATGTTGGGTTGAAATAGGGGTGTGTGATGTCCCGGTGGTTGTTTACTGTATATATGGATGGAGTCATGAAAGAAATACTATCAAGAGCAGTCGATGTTGGTGTATCGCTGAAAAGGGAGGGAAATGAGTGGAAGCTGCCTTTTTTTTTTTTTTTTTTTTTTTTTTTTCTATATTCCAACTACTCCCTCTCGGGCATAGGTTGAGATCCTGTACATTCCACCGCCCAACACGGTGAAGCCCGTGAGGTCTTGTTCCAGTCTGGGGAGTGAGACATGCGAAGCATCCATCATGGCTCGAAGCAGCTCCATCTCTGAAGCGGCCGGTTGCTTCGCTCAAGTGCTTCACCGTCTCACCCTCCAGACTCAGACCCTCACTCTCAGAACGCCACCTATTGAGCAGTGAACTCACTAGGCATTTTCCCCCTGTAACATATTTTGAATATGGGAATATTCATACAGTGTTATTTAATCAGGGAACAACGAGGGTATTTTTTTGGCATTTTGGTGGGCTTTGTGGTAATGCACTGATACTAGGTACAGCACAAATTCAATCCCAATGATATCTTCCCATTGACATATCGGGATTTGAACCCGGGTCCATTGGATTACCAATCCAGTGGCATGACCACTCCACCACAACTCCCCTATACTGCTGTTTGCGGATGATACAGTTCTTATGAGCGATAATGAATGGGAGTTGCAGGGTCTGGTAAATGAGTTTGGAACAATGTGCGAAAAACGGAATTTGAAGGTAAATGCGGGAAAGAGCAAGGTTATGGTCTTCGAAAGGGGTGAAGTCACAGAGTGTGAGGTGAAGTTGAATGGTCAGGCTATGGAGATCATCAGCTCATTTAAGTATCTGGGCAGTGTGTTGAGTAAAGATGGGACTATGGATGAAGAAGTGCGGGAGAGGGTGCAACAGCGGAAGAGGGTTGTAGGAACGTTGAAAGCAGTAACAAGAAATTGAGTGGTCAGTATGGGAGTGAAGAAGTCCTTGCATGACAGTGTGGTAATCCCGACACTAACTTGCGGAAGCGAAGCATGGACGTTTGGGAAGAGACTCAGCCCAAGAGTGAGAGCGGTGGAAATGAGTTGCTTGAGAAGTGCATGCGGAGTTACATGGAGGGATAGACAGACGAATGAGGAAGTAAGAAGGAGGTGTGATGTGGAGGTAGATATGCTGGAAAGTGTGAAATGGAACAACTTGAGATGGATCGGCCATATGGAACGTATGGAAAGCGAGAGAATGACTAAGAGGGTGTACGAGAGCGAGGTGGAAGGACAGAGAGGGAGAGGTGCACCGAAGAAGAGATGGAAGGATGGAGTGAGGAAGTATATGGATGAAGGCAGTGCTGGTTGGGAGGAGAGGCGTCGTAGGACTGGGGACAGAGGTGCATGGGTGTGGTTCGTTCGTGGCCACCCCTTCGGGGATCACGGCATCAGGCAATAGATAGATAGAATCTCTGGTTACAAGCTTATAGTTTAATCTTCTCCTGTCGGAAATATAATCCCTTAGCAACTGAGTTTTTGGTAGTCACCGGAAAACAAAAATTTCGTTTAAATCTTTATTTAGTAAGTAATATTAATGCCACGTTTTCATAATTAGGAATATATTTTCCTACAACTAACGGTATAGTTCTATAAGCAAGGTGGCGACGTGGCAATATACAGTTATCTAATAAGGACCAACTGTAGGTAAGGTAACCTAACTGAATTATCTCGATTCTGTTATATTCCTTTCCGAATAATTGCTGCATATCATGGTATACATCAATACAATGATATGTGTTTACTTACGAACTGGAGTGACAACAAATTGCCACTTTCAGTACAATTATGTATTTCATCTATCTGTTCCGGCCACCATTAGACGATTTCGCTCATTTTATAATTTTCTTGTATGCGTTTAAGATTGATTTGATATCAGTTTGACCTCGTCAACATGCGCAACGATAATGCAAATTACAATATCAATGGACACGAACGTGTTTTGTTTCTGTTATGCAAACACCGATACGGTACTGTAGTTGCTTGTCCAAGATAATATTGACTAACATGCTCTTGTGTGCCGAATATCAAATCGTTTATATATTAATTACTAATTACTGGTTTTGATGGGAACGTTCAGGAATGTCCACAACGCAATATATATTCTGGCAACATTTATATTTGGCCTCCCTCGGAACAAAAAGTTGTGGACACAGCCATTACTCACTTGACTAATATTTGTAGGACGTACCCTTCTGGCTCCAACTGTTTGGCTAACTATAACTATATACTGTATGTCCACCTCTGTTTGATTGACGCTTACACTATTAGTCTTCCTGTCTGTTTAACTATGTGTCCGTCTATCTACTTATATAGAAGTTATGTCATCAAAGCATCTATTAATCATTCATTATATGTATCTGTCAGTACACATTTATCTGTACATATTTATCTACTTACACATATACCACTTTCATTAATTTACACCAATAATCACTGACGGTGGTCCATCAGAGCTACGAGCGTAATATATCTATAACATATAGGAAGATGGCCAATACAATTGCATAACAAACCCAGCTAATGGATATTATTTTTAATTGAGCACAATGAACACACTTGATCTATTTATAATTATCAGAGGTAGGTTACCATTGCGGACGGAACCTACGTTGACGAACCACGACCGACTAAGGACATTCCTTCGGACATTCTGAGAATGGCTACGTGGAATGTTAGTGGCATGAATGATGGCACAAAAGAGAGAGAGGTTCTGGAAGTGTTAGTGAATGCCAGGCTGGATGTATGTGGAATGACAGAGACCAAATGGAAAGGTTCAGATGTGAGAGAGTGGGAGTGTGGAATGGGTGTGTGTGCTGGAGTGAGTGAAGGAACAGCGAGAGAAGGTGCATGTTTGTTTGCAAGTAGCAAATGGAAGGAATGTGTAAGAGAGTATGGGTCTGTGGGTTCAAGGATTGTGTGGGTGAGAATGAAAGTAGGAATACAAACGTGGGTGATTGTATGCGTGTATGCCCCGACAGACAGAGGACATACTTGAAAGAAAGAAAGAGGAGTTCTGGATGAATGTGGAGGCGTGCCTGGAGAAGTTTGACAAGAACGAAAGAATATTTCTGAGTGGGGATATGAATGGTAAGGTGGGTGATAGGAAAGTTGAGGGAGTGGTGGGAGGGTGGGGGGTACCATCAGAGGTGAATGGGAATGGTAGAGCACTTGTGGACGTATGTGTGGGGAGGAGGCTGTGGATAGCCAACACCTTCTTCCGACACAGAATGATCAACAGGTACACGTGGAAATGGATGTTGACGATGAAGGATAAGACAGTGGTGGAACGAAAGTCATTGATTGATTATGTATGTGTGGATGAACGAATGAAGAAATCTGTGATGGATGCTAGGGTGTATAGGGGTATTCGGGGGGGGGTCTGTCTGATAATTATGTAGTGGTAGCTAAGGTTAGGATACAAAAGAAGGGGGTTAGGAGAGCTGGAGGGAGGCGAGAGGAGGGTGGAATGGTGAGGAGGGTGGAGAGGTTGCAGGAGGAGGAAGTCAGGGAGGAGTACAGGAGAGCAGTGGAAAGACGACTAGGTGGGTTCGACCTGGAAGTTATGGAGGAAGTGGAGGAGATGAGCAAGGTGTTTAAGGATGAGATCTGTGCAGCATGTGAGGAGGTGTGTGGGAGTGAGGAGAAGAGGGAGGGGAGTGAAAGGTACAGCATGGTGGACAGAAGAGGTAAGAATAGCTGTGGAAGAAAAGAAGAAAGCATATAGAGAGTGGTTGGGTAGTAGAGGGAATGAAGATTTTGAGAGACAGAAACGAGCGAGGTACGTGGAGAGTAAGAGGGTGGTGAAGAGAGTAGTGAAGGAAAGTAAGAGAAGAGTAGATGAGGAATTTGGAAGGAATCTGAGTGTAAAATGGAGGGAGAGTAAGAAAATGTTCTGGAAAGAAGTCAAGAAAGTTAGGGAAGGTAGCAGGGGAAGCAGTAAGGGTGTGAAAGATAAGAATTGGAGAATGCTAGCCGAGAAGCAAGAGAGAGTCGAAAGATGGAGGGAGTACTTCAGTGAGTTGCTAAATGTAAGGAATGAAGAGCCAGCAAACATAGCTGGATAGGGTATGGGAGGGAGAAGAAGAGAAGTAGTGGAGGAGGAGGAGGTGGGGATCAGGAGGTCAGAAGTGTGGGAAGCCATGAAAAGAGTGAAGTTGGGGAAAGCACCTGGAACAGATGGAGTGTGTGGGGAAATGTTGAGGTATTGTGGTGAGATAGTGATAGAATGGGTATGGAAAATGTGCAAACTAGCATGGGAGAAGGGGAGTGCACCCGATGACTGGAAGACTGGCATAATAGTCCCCCTATATAAGGGTAAAGGGGAAAGAGGAGTGTGTGGTAACCACCGAGGAATATGTCTTCTAAGCGTAGTAGGGAAGGTATACAGTAGGGTAGTGATTGAGAGAGTGAGAGTGAGAACGGAGAAATGGATAGGCGACGAGCAGGGAGGTTTTAGGAAGGGAAGAGGATGTGTAGATCAGATTTTTACCCTGAATTGTGTTGTGGAGAAATATCTGGAGAAGAAACAAAAGGTGTATGTTGCCTTTATGGACTTGGAGAAGGCCTATGACAGAGTGGATAGAGAAGGTTTGTGGAAAGTACTTAGAGTATACGGAGTAGAGGGCAAGTTGCTGAAAGCAGTGAAGAGCATGTATGAGGGTGGAAAGGCGGCAGTACGTGTGGAGAGTGAAAAGAACAAGTTCTTTGACCTGAATGTTGGTTTGAAACAGGGGTGTGTGATGTCCCCGTGGTTGTTTACTGTATATATGGATGGAGTCATGAAAGAAATACTATCAAGAGCAGTGGATGTTGGTGTATCGCTGAAAAGGGAGGGAATTGAGTTGAAGCTACCTATACTGCTGCTTGCGGATGATACAGTTCTGATGAGTGATAATGAATAGGAGTTGCAGGGTCTGGTAAATGAGTTTGGAACAGTGTGCGAAAAACGGAATTTTGAAGGTAAATGCGGGGAAGAGCAAGGTTATGGTCTTCGAAATGGGTGAAGTCACAGAGTGTGAGGTGAAGCTGAACGGTCAGGCTATGGAGATCGTCAACTCTTTTAAGTATCTGGGCAGTGTGTTGAGTAAAGATGGGACTATGGATGAAGAAGTTTGGGAGAGGGTACAACAGGGAAAGAGGGTTGTAGGAACGCTAAAAGCAGTAACAAGAAATATGGTGGTCAGTATGGAAGTGAAGAAGTCCTTGCATGACAGTGTGGAATCCCGACACTGACTTACGGAAGCGAAGCATGGACGTTGGTTGAGAGACTCAGACCAAGAGTGAGAGCAGTGGAAATGAATTACTTAAGGAGTGTGTGCGGAGTTACATGGAGGGATAGACAGACTAATGAGGATGTAAGAAGGAGGTGTGGTGTGGAGGTAGATGTGCTGGAAAGTGTGAAAAGGAACAACTTCAGATGGTTCGGCCATATGGAACGTAAGGAAAGCGAGAGAATGACTAAGAGGGTGTACGAGAGCGATGAGGGGGACAGAGAGGAAGAGGTAGACTGAATGAGAAGTGGAAGGATGGAGTGAGGATGTACATGAACGAAGGCAGTGCTGGTTGGGGGGAGGTGCATCGACTGACTGGGGACAGAGGTGCATGGGGGTGGTTCGTTCGTGGCCACCCCTTCGGGGATCGCGGCGTCAGGCAATAGATAGATAGATTGGCTACCATTCTGCTAAAATCTCCCAACCTCTCTAAACTCAGTCACTCATATCAATCATTCCACTCTATCACATGTTTTTTTGTTTTGTGTTGCTTTAACAGATCTCGACTAATCCTAATCGTTTGATCTTGTCCTGCTTTCAATGTTCAAAGTCTCTCTCCTTACGTCCCTAATGTACCGCTAGATTCAATAGTTAGATCACAGTATATATAGAAAACTATAATTTGAAATGCAACATAATAACACTGCAGTCATTAGTTCATTATATATCTAACGATATACTGTATAGTCTCATTCACCTGGATGATGATCAATAGAGTGTTTCTCTCTATAATGTACACCGTTAATAATTATTAATAATGTCCACGAACTATTGACAGTGACTGTACGTCCCACGCACCACTTCCCTGGCTGGATATTTGTGTTCACCTCTTGGTTCTGGTAATTGGTTTGGTTCACTCCTTGCCTGCACCCTCTTCTCAGGTGTTGGATTTTTACTTATGACTGTAAGGGTCTTTTGGAGTTGCATTTAGGGCTTGATTTCCATACGAATTTGTGATTATATGTTTTAGTGTATATTAACTTTGTAAAACTATGACCTATTATAAACAAAGCTTTTCATGAACGGGGTTGGAGCCATAGAATAATAAGACCCCCCTTATAACAATGAACAGTTTCAAGTTCAGAGAACCCAAAACTCTCTGCTGACAATTTAGTAAAATGTCAGCTTTAAGCGCTGCAATCGGTTGGTTGATGGGATTCCTATTACTGCTGGTAATAAGAACAACATATAAGTATAATTCAAATGCAATTATCTGACTAAGCTAAGTAAATGTTTTGGTTATAGATTGCCTTAGTCACTGTGTGTGTGTGTGTGTGTGTGTGTGTGTGTGTGTGTGTGTGTGTGTGTGTGTGTGTGTGTGTGTGTGTGTGTGTGTGTGTGTGTGTGTGTGTGTGTGTGTAGAGACAACATGAAAAGCTACCTGTACAAAATGTCTCCCTCAGAATTAAAATAATGATAGAGGCCAGATTCAAGTTGCGTTCAAAGTCAAAATGCCGGGATACACGGAGCTAGAATCAGTCGAAGTCATAGGATGTGCTAAAGATAGATTGAGGGAAAGCGTACCAGAGCTTGCTAGTTGAGTAGAAGACAAATGTGGAAAATCGGCTTACTGTTGGATTAGAGAGTTAGACCTAATAGGGATGGAAATGTGTTTAAAGGCAAGTGCCACCTAGATTGAGAAATGTACTTTCCTTGGTAGTTTCAACGGTACAGTGGAATTTCGTGATCTATATTTTGCTAATTTTGTTTCCTCCCGAGTAATCAAGTAGGTACTATAAATGGACCGAGCATATTACTGACATCAGATATGGCGCATTACACATAGATACGTAACAAGAAAATCTTCAATGTCCTGCCATTACACTGCCCCACCGTGTAAGGACTGTGACGGATGCTGGTATAGTGCTAACAGATATTCAGCAAGAATCAACAAAGTCCCCTTGCAGCACCTATTTGCACCACATTTACATCAACATTACAACACAAAGATAGTGTTGTAACAAGATTGTACTATATAGGATTACTAATATATTATTAGAGGATACATAGAAGAGATAATTAAAATCAAACAACGAAAGTTCCAAATTAATGTTTGAGGATATGATCCACGTACTACCAAAAACAATTATCATACAAAATAACTCATTTGTGTCCATCATTTTACTTGAACGAGTCTCAATTTGTAAACTGGAATGAACATGCATGGGCCTATTAAGCCAATTAATGTACAGTATATATGGCGACCACGATGTAACCTTAGATGATAGATACATATTTATATTAACACTATTATCTGAAAAATAGTTCACTAACACTAAATATAGACGTGAACAGAAGAATTACATGAACTGCAAACAAATTAATGCCAAGGTAAGGAAATCAAATGTCTTGAACTAAAGAGTACTAACAGCAGAATATTGTGAACTAGGGTTATGTGTGATCAGAGACTAGTGATACCTCTTCTCCTCTGGGATTTATGAATCCTGACGTACAAACGTATGTTATTTCTATTGACCTGGAACAATTGGGATAATAGAAAAAGAGAAGTATAGGTCATACAAGAAATAATTTGATTACAGGATTTACAGAAAGAAGTAGAGAAAAGTTAAAAACAGCATGCTGAAAAAGGACATTGACAGCAACAATTTTAAACATACAGTAGGTGCTCTAAAAGCAGGAAGAGAAACACAAGGACGAATAAAAAGCTATCTCTAAATATATAAGCAAAATATATATATATATATATTACCACATAACGTAATTATCCCGAGAAGCGCGATAAGCCTCATGGAAGTGTCTCTACTGCATAGTGAATGCAATAGGCCTCACAGAAGCAAGATCATAAACAAAAACTTCCAAAAAGCACCTGGGGCTCTCAAAACAAAAGAATAGGTGATTACGTAAGATAATTCCCCTATAGTACCTCCTAACACTCATCCACATGTGTCGCAACCCCTCCTTCCCCTTTCCTCAATTATCGTAAATTTTTCCTCTTATTTCCTTCATTTATTGGTTATTTTACGCGCAAATTATTCTCAGTCGGGCTGGGAGGCAGCAGTGAGTCATTTAGAGAGCCTCTAGAAATGCGAGATCTCTGCCGTTTGACTCAGTACATTGCGATACATTACCAAGGGAGGTGTTTGTCAGGAGTTCTTTAAAAAGCTGTATTAAATCAGGTATTAGACTAAATACTGATAACGAAAGTGTTAGGGAAGAGGTTAGCGAAGGTAGTGAGACCATAATTATTGGAGTTATTTATAGACCACTAAATATGAGTAGAAACGAAGGTACAGCTTTATGGCAGGAAGTGAAAATAGCATCAAGGTTTAGCAACGTGTGTATTATGGGGGATTTTAATTTTCCGAATATTGATTGGCAGCATCAAATCGGCGACTCAGATTCAAAAGAGTTTATTGAGGCGGTACAGGATAGTTTTTTATTTCAATTCATAGACTCGCCTACTAGAGGTAATAATATCCTCGATTTAGTTCTCAGTAATAATGAACAAATGATAAATAATGTAGAGATAGGAGACCAACTAGGAAATAGTGATCATAAATCAATTTATTTTAACATACAATGGACAGGAAAGGCTAAAGAGAATACGACACTTATCCCAGATTTCAGAAAAAGCCAATTATGGTGGATTAAGAAGAGCCTTAAGAGTCGATCCTATGGTTAAACTATTAAGTGGACCCAGGTGCGCTAATGAACATACTCTCTCTCAGATACCTGTCTCAACTCAGGATAATTTGACAGCTACATATAATAATGTATTTCTTCACTCCACAATGCGCAAAATAAATATATCCCCAAAAGAAAATTTAGATCAACACAGAACCAACCCAAATGGATGAATAATAGACTATTAGACCTTCTAGGAAAAAAGAGAGGAATATATCGAAAAATTAAGAAAGGCGAAATTCACCTACTTGCTTACTATCAGAATCTATCAAGAGAGGTTAAAAAAGGTATAAGGACAGACAAAAGAAATTATGAAATCAGGATAGCCAATGACTCAAAAAATAACCCTAAGGCTTTTTACCAGCTATATAAATCTAAAGTTAGAGATAAAATAGGCCCCCTTAAAACTTCGATAGGAGAATTGACAGAAAATGATTTAGAAATGTGCAGTACATTAAATAGTCAGTTTCTATCCGTTTTCACTAATGAAAATTTGGCACAGATTCCAGAAGTCCGTAAGGTATATAGCGATAGTATAGAAAATAGGTTAAGTACGGTTACTATAAGTAGAAATGATATGCTTAAGGAAATTGACAGACTGAAACCTCAGAAATCGCCTGGTCCCGATGAGGTATATGCTAGAGTATTAAAAGAATGCAGAGATGAGTTAAGTTACCCATTAACATTTCTTTTTAACAATTCATTAGAAACAGGTATAGTTCCAGAAGCTTGGAAGCTTGCAAATGTAGTTCCGATTTTCAAAAAAGGTGATAAATCAATAGCATCCAATTACCGTCCCATTAGTCTCACTTCAATCATAGGAAAGCTACTAGAGTCAATTATTGCTAGGAAAATGAGAAACCACTTAGAAACATTTAACTTAATCAATTCTTCTCAGCATGGATTCACTCAGGGACGTTCTTGCCTTACTAATTTGCTTAGTTTTTTCTCAGAGGTATATGAAGCAGTAGATAATGACAAGTCATATGATATTATATATTTAGATTTCAGTAAAGCTTTCGACAGAGTCCCTCATGAGAGATTGATGAGAAAGGTTGAGGCACATGGAATAGGTGGGGCGTTGTTAGGATGGATTAGGTCATGGCTAATTGGTAGGAAGCAGAGAGTCAGCATAAATGGTACTAAGTCAGAATGGGGATCAGTCAAGAGTGGTGTCCCCCAGGGATCTGTATTAGGTCCTCTGTTGTTTATCATATACATAAATGACCTTGATTTAGGTATAACTAGTAGGATAAGTAAATTTGCAGACGATACCAAAATGGGGAGAAAAATTGATTCAGTTAGAGATATAGAGTGTCTGCAAAGGGATCTAGATACCTTACACGAATGGTCAGTAAAATGGCAGATGAAGTTTAACATTGACAAATGCAAGGTATTAAAGATAGGGAAGATGCATACACATTTTAAATATAAACTAGCTAATATGGAATTAGAAAACTCAGACTGTGAGAAAGATCTAGGTGTGTTTGTTAGCAATGATTTGAAGCCTAGAAAACAATGTATAAACGTTCGTAACAAGGCAAACAGGATTCTCGGGTTCATAATTATCTAGGAGTGTGAGTAACAGAACTGCTGATGTTATCTTAAAACTTTACTTGTCATTAGTGAGACCCAATATGGATTATGCTGTTCAATTTTGGTGTCCTTATTACAGAATGGACATAGATTCATTGGAGAGAGTACAACGTAGAATGACAAAAATGATCCATAATATTAGAAATCTTCCGTATGAAGAAAGGTTGAAGAAATTAGGCTTACATTCGTTAGAGAGACGCAGAGTTAGAGGTGACATGATAGAGGTATTCAAGTGGGTTAGTGGAATTAATAAAGGTAACATGAAATATGTACTAAAGCTCAGTGATAGCGAAAGAACTCGTACAAATGGTTTCAAATTAGATAAATTTCGTTTCAGAAAAGATATAGGCAAATATTGGTTTGGTAACAGAGTTGTAGATGGGTGGAATAGGCTACCAAGTGATATAGTGGGATCAAGAACGATAGGGAGCTTTAGGATAAAATTAGATAGGCATATGGACGAGATGGGTTGGGTGTGAGGGGGATCTACCAGGTGTAGGCCAATCGGTGCTCAGCAGACCCCCGTAATCTTGTGTTAATCTCTGACCGTTTTGGTGGGGTCAGTACTCAAGGTATTAGTGAGATGGGTCTATAATTGGGCCTTGTAATTAGGGTTGGGTGTGACAGGGATCTGCCTTGTATGGGCCGATCGGCTTTTTGCAGACTCCCATTTTCTTATGTTCTTATGTTCTTATGTATATCTATCGACCGGCTGATTCAGAATACGACCGGGCAGCAAAAATATATGTTTGCCAACAACCAATTACTATTCCCAATTCTTTTATCACTCTTCAATGTTTACATGTTGACATATTAGTAAAATAAGTGCACAAGGAGAAGAAATAATACTGTATATGGTAAATAAAAAAAAATCTGTAGGAATAAAAGGCTAGAAATTACGCGTCCTGGACGTTTTTCACTACTTCATTTTAGCATTCCGCGGGTTAATGAAGAGTGATGACGTTACTGAAATACTTCTTAGGTCTAGCATCATACAGTTTGCAAATTAACCAATATAAAAATATATTGCAGAACTCCTGAATATAAACAGCAAATGTCCGCCACTACCACCCACCTCACGTCAGTCACGAGGGTAATGCAATATATATCCCCGAAGACAAGTTCTCCATGACAGACAAGGGAGGGGAAGGGAGTGGGAATAGATCAGTGAAAGGGGAGGGGGAGTGGTGAAGGAGTAGGGGGTTTGTATGAAGGATTTAGCGAGTAGGCATGGGTCAGGAAGAGATGGATGAGAGTGGTGAGGAGGTGGGGGACTGGATCAATGTGCTAATAAGAAAGAACTTAGTATGGACCAGGAAGAGAGAAGTGGATGAGGGTTTGGGGGAGTTGTAATAAGGAAGGATTGGGTTATTATAGAATGGCGGAGAAGTTGATGGTTGGATGAAGGTACTGGGGAATGGAAGTGGGTTAAGTAGTGGGTAATGTAGTGAGAGTGTGGAGTACATGTCAGGGAGTGGGGGGATATTGTAAACATAATCAAAGGGACTAAGCCGCAGCTGGTTTGAGAACTATACTCCCTTCCATTTAGCTTACATACTAGCATGCCAGACATTTATGTAATATGGAAAGGTCATCAATCATGAAAACTCATGATTATTCTTACCACAGAAGAGGACTGAATGAAACAAATGAATATAATAGCACGAGCATAATTGGGGATGCTAAAACAAGTAACATTATGCAAATAAATAGCAGGATGGGAGAAGAGGAGATTATATTTTTAAAAGGACGATAACCAACAGACTGCACACTAAGAAATTATAAGCATATTTGAATATTATACAAAATTAATATCTTCTTATCACTGGGGGCCAATTCAACGCGGAGGTCAGTGGAAAATTGACTGAAGAGGCTGGGGAAAGATGATGATGATGACGATGATGAATATGATGGGGAGGAACAGGAGGGAGAATGGACATGAGAAATATGTTGAAAAGGGGGTGGACGAGCATTGATGATTATGGTGATGAAGGTGGTGAAGATATATGTATGTATGTATGTACAATATGTATATACGCAGGTTCATACCCCATAGTTGGGATGGCCGACTAAAAACAGAGCCCGAACGGAAACAGTAACATATAATATAAAATAACAAATTAACACATATCTACAGTAGGTCATCCAGGAGAAGACCCAGATACGAAGGACCATCAGGGGTCTCCATCAAAAGAATCCCAGGTCCCACATCAAGAGTAACACTGAGTACTGAAGAGTAGCAAGTAAAAACACTGAAACACAAAAACAAAATGGAAACAACAAAGAAAGTTACTGGTGGAGATAAACAAAGACGGGGCAGGATATACGATAAATGATAACATACAATTGAAACATGTAGCTAAGGAATAGAAATAACCATGTTAGGTAAATGTCAAAGGATTTAGAGATAGCTAGGTTAATAGAGGAATAGGTAGAGAGATTAAGAGTGCTTGTATCACCTGCAATGTATGGACAAGCAAATGTAATTACTGCTTGTAAGTTACTTGTTATACCAGGTTTTTAATGGGGTTGATTGGATAAATCAGGTAGGATCTACTTGACTGAAGTTGAATTCACTTTGACACATGCACAAAAGGTAATAGAGGATAATTAAAACACAACATATATTCATATTATTGTATTCACTACACAGATATCGTATTTCAATACTAGATAATGGTATATATATAAGACGCCCTTCAATCGAGGTATGACACTTGGACTCATCAGATCACGCGATACAGAAATATTTAACTAAGTACTTTCATTAATAACTGGACATCACTAGTACTTTTGATACTTTGCTAGTATGGATAATTAAAACTTTAAATTAAGTACTTCCCTAAAATAAGCGGGTATAACTAGTACTTCTTATGCGTTTCAATTAGCATAATAACAATATTGAAATAATTCACTCAAGTACTTTCTTGTATACAAGGGACGTCACTAGTACTTTTAAGATTTCACTGGTATGATTAATTAAGCTTCAACACTAAGTACTTTCATTTATAAATGGTTATCACTAGTACTTCTGTTGCATTTCAATTAGCATACAAATATTATATAATGATTAATTAACTACTTCCTTTTATCTATAAGGTGTGTCACTAGTACTTTTAAAGGGGTTTCACTGTATATTAGCACTCTGTAGTCTTCTGGTGAGAATCTGGGCTGTGGTGGTGGTCCTGACGTGGCTGGGTGACAGTGGATGGAGACTCGAACTCTTGGGTGTTGGGTCTTAAACAATACGTACAATATGCCAGTGCATCTGTACAGTACTCCGAATGCACCCAATACGACGGATTAGAGGTTTTACATTGATTGCAAGCACAATTGGATTGCGGTCAACGTCTTCCGACTTAAAAAAAAAAACAGCAACTAGATCCAACTTCGGGTAACCCCACCTAAATTCATCCAAAGGAACAGAATACTAGCAAAAACCAGAAGTCACCACCACCACTCAAAGGTAACCAACAAAAATATTACGTCAAACAAAAAGCCACCGCACCCTCGACCACCTACCTCAACAAGAAATATTCATCCTTCTTCTGCCGCTATTCGCCCCCGTTACTCCCTTCGCTCCCCACCCTTCAACATTGTGTTATAGTCAGACGCCCCTCTACCACTCCTTCCCCTCCCCCTAAGCATCATAGCCCCACCAAAAAATAAAGACCCCCTTCTTCATCCACTTCACCCCGTTCGTCAGCCCCTTCCTCATCTCCTCCACCTCCGCCCTCACCATCTAACCTTATCTCCTCTCGCTTACAACTTCCTTTGTCCTCCCGCTCTCAAATTACTACTTCCGTCTTCCCTTTCTCTTCCTCTCCTGACCCTACGACCCCCCACACCCTCCCTTCCCCGTCGCCTTGCTCCCTCTCTTCAACTTTACTCATTCAGCGTACCCCCCCGTCACCCCTAAATCTTCTATATCTATCACTATTACTATTTAACCTCACCTCCCTCCTTCACCTACACCTCGCACTCCCAATCCCAGACCCCCACCTACCAACCTCAAACCCACACCACCCAGGACAACCAGGAAGGAGGACCGAAGACAGCGAGGGCGGCAACCTGCGAAGGAATTAAATGCTAATCTGTCAAGAACCGCGAATTTGGATAAAGCTCCACCAACACGACCCAAATTCAAAACCGCCAGGGATAACGACCGAGGACCGATGTCAGCCATGAATGTAAATGTAGATCCGATCAGAACCAAAAATTTGATTAAAGAACGTTCTGCGAGTTCTAAAACCGCAACTTTAAAGGTTTTCTATGCAAACGCTCGTAGCATACGCAATAAATTTTCAGATTTAGAGGAACTAGTGTTTACTGAAAATTATGATGTGATTGGTATAACAGAATCTTGGCTCAATACAGTAGATAGAGACTTTTTATAATGTTATGTAATGTTTGAGAAAAGCCGAATAAATAAAAATGGAGGTGGCGTTTTATTTTATATCAAAGAAAGTCTTAAGCCGACCCTCTTGTCAAAACCTCAAATTGTGAACGTCGACACATCTTTTGTGCTAATAAAGAATAATAAAGGTACAAAAATAATACTTGCATTAATATACAGACCTCCAGCTCAATCAGTGCAAACTGACCGAGAAATATATGAACAAATTGCAGATGTAAGTAACTCACAAGATACCGTATTTTTTGGCGACTTTAATTTACCTGTGACCAAGTGGGGCGATACTCTTACTTCACACTCCGGACATGACTTGTATACGAACTTGCAAGAGAGTTCGCTTTATCAATTTGTTCGAACACCGACCCGTGGTAATAACGTTCTTGACATTGTACTTGCAACAAAAGAAGAATTAATAGAGAATTTGAATGTTGGTGATGAATTCAGTAACAGCGACCATCGTACGATAACTTTCACTTTAAATTTTACTAGTAACGAACCAAATAGTAGCATCGAAAAAGTCCCTAATTTCAAGAAAGCAAACTTTCATAAACTTAGAGCTATGTTTAAAGAAACTGACTGGAGCTTTTTAATTAACAATAACGACATAAATACATCTTGGAAGTTATTCGAAACCACTTACCTAAAAGCAGTGCAAGACTGCATACCATCGAAAATACGGCGTCCAGGCCATAATAATAAGCCCAAATGGTGGAATAAAGATATTTCAAACTGCCTGCTTGCTAAAAAATTTGCTAATGATAGATTAAAATCCTCACAAAATGACGAAGAACGGGTGAAATTTGTAGAGCTACGACGCAAAGCCAAAAAGTTAATTAAGCAAAGTAAAAAGACCCTAGAGTTACATATTGCGAATCAAAGTAAAACAAACCCGAAAGAATTCTATAGTTATATCAGAAAGAAAAAAGTAGTTACTTCAACTGTTGGACCGTTAGTCGATGAAAATGGAGAATACACCAAAGACGAAGTACAAATGAGTAATGCCCTCAATACCTTCTTTGCATCAGTTTTTACAACAGAAGACCTCAGTGATATCCCTACACCATCGCCGATTCAGATTGATAATTCAGATGTTCTAAGCAATATCACCGTTACAGAGAGAGAAGTATTGAATTGTTTAGATAAACTCAAGGTAAATAAAACGCCTGGACCTGATACAATCTCGCCTAGAGTTCTAAAGGAAGCTAAGGATGAGCTCTCCAAACCACTGACATTACTATTCAATAAATCCTTGCAGTCTGGAACTATGCCTGATCAGTGGAAGCTAGCCAACGTAACACCGATATTAAAAAAGGCAGCAAATCCCTACCCAGTAACTATCGTCCAATTAGCTTAACCTCAGTTGTATGTAAAATGCTAGCAACGGTCATAAGAGACAGACTCGTAAATCACTTAGAGGAAAATAACATACTTAAAGATACTCAACACGGCTTTCGTAAAAAACGTTCCTGTTTAACAAACCTCTTAGACTTCTTCCACGATATCCTCAACCTCTACGATGAGAGTAAAGCTGTAGATATTATATACCTTGATTTTCAAAAGGCCTTTGACAAAGTTCCCCACAAACGTTTACTGCTAAAACTAAAAGCGCATGGAATACAAGACGGTGTGTTGAAATGGATAGAAAATTGGCTCAGCGACAGAAAGCAAAGAGTAGTCATAAACGGTAAGGCATCTAAATGGACCAATGTAAGTAGCGGGGTACCCAGGGATCGGTACTAGGACCAATTATCTTTCTAATTTACATCAACGACATAGATGAGGGTCTCACCTGTACAATCTCAAAATTTGCTGACGATACAAAAATTGCAAATAGCGTACTCTCAAAAGATCAAGTTGACGATATGCAACACAATCTAGATAAATTGTCATATTGGGCCCAAATTTGGCAAATGAGTTTCAATGCGGATAAATGTAAAGTACTACATATCGGATACCTAAATGAGAAAGCAAACTATTCGATGAATGGCACTCAGCTTAAGAATGTAAACAGAGAAACCGATCTGGGAGTAACAATATCGAGTAACCTAAAACCGAGTCAACAATGTTCAGAAGTTGTTAAGAAGGCAAACAAAATAATTGGCTTTATAGGCAGATCATTTGAGCATAAATCCAAAGACGTAATCCTAACCCTTTACAATTCCTTAGTCCGCCCTCTTCTGGAATACTGCGTTCAATGCTGGTGCCCTTATTACCAAAAGACATAAACAAGCTAGAACGAGTTCAACGTAGAGTTACCAAAATTATACCTAGCCTAAAGAACAAACCATACGAAGAGCGTCTTAGAGAATTAAATCTATTTCCTTTAACCCAGCGCAGATTAAGAGGTGACTTAATTCAAGTGTTCAAAATCATCAAAGGCATCGACAATATGAACTGTAGTAAGTACTTCACTATCGACCAATCTAATTACACGCGGGGAAATGGTTGCAAAATTATTGGTAAATCTTTTAACTCACACGAATCTAAGAATTTCTTCTTCAATCGAGTTGTCAACTTGTGGAATGGGCTTCCCCGAGACGTTATAGACTGCAGCACCGTTGATTCATTTAAATTCCGCGTAGACAAATATCTCGCATCAAACCCGCGTCTGACTGCGTTTGTAAATGAATAACTTTATTTTATCCTCCCCTCAGTTACTAACCCATATGTCCCCTACTAACTTCCTAGTCCTGCCACGTTAGTGGCAGGGCAGTAGTTCCCTTTCCAATGTTCCCTTACCCACTCTAAACCACTGTTTGGACACTTGATCCTCAGTGTTTTGGAGGACAAGCAGCCTAGAAGGGTCACAAGACCTGTTGTTGCTTGATTTCCTTTGTACTCCTTTGTACCCCCTCGATCACCTTCATCTTCTTCTTGATCGTCCTCTCCTCCTCCCTCCTCCTTTTGTACTAGATCGGGCCGTCTCTCTCAACCACCTGCTCGTTTCTCTTCCATTTCTTATCACACCTCTAGCTATTCCCCTTCCCCTACTATTGTACCTAATGTTAACTCACACCACTCAGTAATGTTAGCTCTAGCATTACGAATAGCGTGTGCAACAAGCACAGAGCATCCACCTTCATCCACCATTCCCCACCTCCATCACACCTCAGTCAGGTCAAAGGGGACTTTTGCGTCCTCACAGGCTAACAAAACAGGCTCGTCCAAGTGTCAAAACATCACTTACTCCTCAACCACCACCGGGTTCACAAGTAGCAGAGCCTCTCCAAATCTCCACACCATGCCGTCACCAACAAAATCTCTCACAACCTCCTCCAGCACCTTCAGCACCCTAGAGATTCCACTTATTCGTAGAAAATAAAATGGCTAAAGGATGACAGACACGTCAAAATCGTTTAGATTCCTGCACCAACTCCAAACTGCCATCAACACCTATTCAGAAGAATCTTACCTCACTGTATTTACCGACATCAACAGACCCACAGACGCTCGTTCACAAAAATGGTGGGAATTTCTCGATGCCTTCAAAACGTTTTCCCGCCAAGACGATGCCTGGTGCTTCCTATTACAGCCACAAGGCCGTGGCTATCATTCCAGGGAGGGAAATAAGATAACAAGGAAATTAAATACCACGCGACTACCGCCAAGCAGTTTTGCCACGCATACCACCACACCCCCGAGAAAGGAGGATATAACCACCACACCACCAAGATGCGTCAGAGTTGCATCCATAACTCTCGCACCCCCTCCAACATCCGGCAAAGATATACAAGTCACCATTAATAACCCTGATGCCATAAGCAGAAGGAAATGCATGAAGGAAAGGGAGACCACCAAAAGGCTGCATAGACACCATACCTCCACACGCCCTTCTTCCTTCAAGCCGCATCACCACCATGACGGAGAAGCCAGGAGGGACTACCCCAACCACCTCAGGACCTCCTCCTCGCACATATGTCTTTCTTAACCGGAGAAAGGACACCGGGAGTAACTCAGAGAGAGGAAAGACTATGAGAGGAAAAGTTAAGATCTGCACAGTTGGAAAGCTATTAATTACCCTCACTGGAAAGTAAATAACAGCTGGAAGATTTGGGGTTGATACTACTTTGGCTCATCAATGGAATTTGTTATTAGATCTCACTGGAGGCAACCTAATATCCGTCCCTCTGCCTTGATTACTAGGCTTTACTGTCAATAAAGAATGCTGATTTGTCAAGCACTTTATTGGTAGTAAACCGACCTCTAAACCTTACTAAAGTTCACACACTGGCTGGGCTTTGGAAAGGTAGGGCTCTGAGAGATACCATAGCTTTGCATAACGGCACTCTGCATCTAGATTCCTTACGGTACGGAATCCCAGGCACTGGTTCTGGGGTACGTTATTACTGCAAATGGTCCAAAATCACCTCATCCACTTAGTCCCTGAAAGACTCTTATAACGGTCAGGATAGATAAAAGACGTTGCGTCTAAACAGTCCTCTTACGTTAGTCCGATGACATGTTACAGATGCACTAGCATATTGTTCATGACCTTTAACCCGGGAACGGCGCCGAGACTATTGAGAGGTTTTACTGGGCAAAGGCGATGGGACTCTTAAGATCCAAGGCCTAAAAAAGGCATTTTATAAGACCCCAATGGCACTCAAAACAAAGGAATATGTGATTAAGGTAGATAATTCCCCTTCATACCTCCTATCACTTCTCCACATGTGTCCAAACACTATCCCTTCCCCCCTTTCAATTATCACATGTTTTTCCTCTTATTCCCTTGTTTATCGGGGTTTTTTCCGCGCCAATATACCCCACCTGGTTTCAAGGTCGAAGGGGATATATATAGAGATCTTAGCAAGAGAGAGACTTCACTTGCAAGGCATCAGTGTCGATCGATAAGTGAGAGGGGGAAGGTGAGCCACGCTGGCTCTCCTCTCATAAATGAACCGGTTGGCAATACTTCTTCTTTTTCACCCCCCTAATACTATTCCCACTTGTTTTATTGCTGTTACATTTTACTATTTTCATATTAAACGTAAAATAGGCGCATATGAATAAGTAATAACAATATTTATCAGATAATGACGATTTTCATCGGGAATGAGTCTCAATATGTTCGCCTGGTGGGCACTTTCAAATACCATACCTTCGCTGTTTAAAGGTTAAGACCCAACAGCCATGAGTACTGGAAGGTTCTGCATCAAAACTCTTATAACAGTCAGAGTAGTTAGAGAGGTTCTCTCTACGTTCGCTTGATGATATGTTACAGATGCACAGGCATATTGTACATACTATTTTAAGACCCAACACTCAAGAGTTTGAGTTTCATCCTCTGTCCACCAGCCACGTCAGGACCACCACCACGGCCAAGACCCTCATCAGAAGACTACAGTAGTGCGATATAATACTCGGTGTAACCTCAAATAAGTACTAGTGATGCACCTTATTCAAAGGAAGTACTAAAGTGATATATATAATTGTAAATACATAGTGTAACCTCTAAGAAATACTAATGACACACCTTATTCAAAGGGAAGTACTCAAGTGCAAGATCCTCGTAATTTCAATACACAGTGTAACTTCAAAGAAGTACTTAAGTGAAAATCTTATATATATATATCTATACAGTGTAATCCCAAACAAGTACTAGTGACGTACCTTATTTAAGGGAGTACTCAAGTAATATCAACAGGCAGTGTCTTAATCGTGAAAGAGTATTGTGGATCCTCGCTCGTGCGTCTATATATAATTATTATATTTTACCTATTACTCTTACTAATCAATATATGTGTGCCTATTAATACAATATATATATGAATGTATGCTGTGTTATATTTATCCTCTATTACCTTTGTGCATGTGTTTAAGTGGATTCAACTTCTCCAGTCAAGCAAGAACCTACCTAATTAATCCAATTAACCCTAGCAAAACCTGGTATAACAAAGTGATTGGATGGAACGGCGAGATATATGAGTATGAATGCACGTGCTTCTAGAAGCTGGTTGGGGGTGGGCAAGGAGAGAGAGATGACATTATTTATCTTAAAAGACGTTTGTGTGCTACCGGGTTTTAGCTCCAGGGTTCAAGGTTTATGAATCGTGTGTGGGCTGCTTCGTTAAATGGGATAGTGGTTATTTTTTGGTCTATATATCGATGTATTCATTTAGTTTATAGTAACCTAGCTAGACCTCCATCAAGCTTAAAAACAAAACACCCCCAAGACCATCTTCAAGATAAATGTGTACATTTTTCGGTAGAAAAATGTTCCAGCCGAAGGCTGGAACAAAGTAAAGGCTGGAAGTAAGCCGAAGGCTTATTTCTAAAGTTACAGGCTCGCCTCGATTTGTTGTAAAACTAAATGGCACGAAAGGTCTATATATTGACAAATAAATGGTGCAAAAGGTTTTAAAATCGCCAAACTAATGGAACAAACGTCTTAAAACTCAAAGCTAATGAGTATGTATCTGTGTGTGTATACTGTATATACTGTATATATAAGCCCACTTAGCACAGTGGTGCCAAAGAGTGGGAGGGATATTCCCTGGCGGGAGGAAGCTTTGGTTGAAATTAGGGTAGGGAGGAACCCATTTCGGGATTTACTGTATTACCAGAAGTGGGCTGAACCGTTTCCCTTTGATTTGGGGGTATTTAGAAGAATATAATAAGCCGTAGGAACAAGTCCCGGCTTGGATTTGGTCTGTGATTCTATGATATATATTTAACGTGTTTTGTGTACACATTTATGTAAACTATGAGTATAATCACCTTTGCTATTTTGAGATAATGTGTATGTATTTATACTATCTCAATAAAAAACAAAATCAAATCAAATCAAAATCTTCCTCCCTCCCCCTCCTCTTCCTACCTATCCCCTCCTCCTCTTACCCCCTTCCCCCCTGGTCACCACTGGGGGGTACCGGAGGGAAGGATCAAAGAGTTGATCGTTGTGTTTCATCTTGCGTCACGGTGCGAATAATAAAGTTCTGCTGGATGACGCTGGCTCCCGTTATCAAAAGAACGTTGTTGGTACAAAGGCAGACAGAGACAGACACACACTCACACACAAAGTGGTACTGTTCAATGACACATATTTTATGTTCCTCTCTGGTGTCTAGGAAAAACCCCAATCGACATCGACGTCTCTCTCTCTTGCTCTCTCACTCTCTCTCTACTCCGTAGTATTTTTTCATTCACCTGTTATGCCGAATCCATTGTGCATTCGCTATGTAGAATAGTTTGCCTTGACGGTTTGGGCTCCCTTACCTTCCTTCAACGACAACAAGAGTCTAACCTAATACGCGACCGGCATGAGATATAAACTAGGCAATGATCTCCAAAATATACAAACGCTGGGAAAAAGTATTTATAGAGGTAAACAAAGACGTGGAGTTGAGAGGAGCAGTAGAACAAAAGTATAATAATATATAGGCCTGGAATGTAAGCCAAACGATGGTTGGGGGAAGAACTTGTTTGTCTTTAATATTTAGCCGGAATAAATGTGTAGACAAATGGCTGGGAGTCACAAGGGTCTGGGGCGGAGTTGTACAGTATACCCGTCAGTTAGGGGGTCTGGTAGAGGTTGGTGGATAATTTGTTGTGTTTGGTTGTGTTTTGTGTTGTGTTGCCTTCAAGAGTTTGGTGTTTGTGCCGCTTTGTGTTGTGATACGTTTTGTACTGAACCGTTTTAATGTGTTGTTGGCTTTTGATAAAGTGTTCTGTGTTTGCCGTTTGGTGTTGCAATGTGATAAATCGTATTCATACTAAAGCGTTTTGTGAGTAGTTGTCCTTTTATATGTCAGATTGTATTGCATTGACCGAAGATAAGTAAAACAAGAACAATCATACAGATAACATAGATAAAGTTGAAGGCGAACTATTGAATCCAACCATACGAACATGTCAGCCACTGACTGTAAAGCCTCTGGTTCAATATTAATCTCCCCACAGACCACACCTCCGGCCTCACCATTGTATTACCCTTGATGCAGGACCAGTGAAGGACACAACTAAGGTCATTGTAATCAAGCCGCGAGCTACTCCAACCACCGAAACTCAACACAGTCACGAAATTTGGTGCCGCATACATTTGCAAGGAACAGAACACACTGATAACAAAAATAAAAGGGTACTGGCCACTTAACTACGGTGATTTCAGTAAAATAACAGCATTTACGTGTTAGCAAGGTTGAGTTTTCTGCCTCTGGTTGTCGCATGAGTTTATATTATAAAACTGTCAACTTGGTGGCTTCAGAATGAGACTCGTGGTGTTGTCTGGGCATTGTGGTTTGACACTAATTGCTTAAAATAATCTTCATAAAGTTAAAAGCATATAATAACTGTATTCATTACATTACCAGACACTTCACTTTGTTTAGCCTATATAGGCATATAGGATGTATGTTGATACCAAAAGCAGTAATTATAGTATTGAATTAACGCAAAAATCAATGCTAAGAAAAATCCTTACGTTAGCAGCAATACGCGTCAATTAACCATGAGCCATTACTAATCCTCCTTTGACAGAAAAATATAATGTGATGCTTTAAATATAAAGCAGTCGATTATTATTTAGTGTGAAGCAGCATTCATCGACACAATGAATTGTTATAAATGCGAATGGACTTAACTGAGGTTGTTGTTGTTGTTGTTCCCCATGCTGCTTGGCCGAACAGCCCCAAGGCCCCGAGCAAGGCCAAGGCCATAACCGAGCGCCCCCACAGAACCCTACCCACCGACCACAATAAAGCCTGGGTGACCGAAGCCACTCCATGGCGGGGAGCTGAGGAGGGTGCGGAAACGCCCGGGAAACCAAAGCCCCACCCAGGGCCCTGTGCCCCTCAGCAATTATGAAGAGAAAGTTGAGGGGCAAGGGAAAAATGTGACGCTTTGGCTTCCAATCTTGGTAGATTGGGAGATCAATCCACGGAAGAAACGCTGTCACTTGAGATCTAGAAAATATATAAGTATAAGGAACAGTCAGAGTAAGCTATGGGTATGGCAGAGATTGCCCAGTTCTCACTCTGATAGACCAGCCCATCACCACATGACTTGAACCCAATCCTCTCAGCATCAGCTAGGAAAGGCCCTAGAAAGCCACCTTTGGCGAGGGGATAGCTCCCCTATTTCAACCCTTTTCGGGGTTGGGCACCCGCCCATACCTATTGATCTGGAGAGCGACTCTCGGTGTCTGGTGTATAAGGCTGTTGCCCCCCCCCCCCCACACCCCCTCCAGTCTCTCTCTCTCTCACTCACTATAATTTCAACAATTGAACATGATATAGCCTTCAAGTTAAAATATGTTCAGTATTTTTAACTAGATTTAATTCCATGTTATCAAGACGTAAATAAAATTGACTCTGAAAGTGGGGGGTACTGTACCATTCGAACGTGCCAGAGTATGGTCAAGGGCAACAAGTATTTTTGGTTTTCATAACAAATATTTATATGCCATGTACATTAGTGAGCCATAATAAGCAAACGGTTATTTGAACTTAATAATAGGATTTGGGAAATATAGAATTACATTTACCATTGCATTGGCTCGTTTGGACTCAATAATCATTCAAATGGGCTTGTAGTTATTATCATTGAAAATATTGGAGCGATATTTCATGTGCAATGGTGTACACGGAAGTGATATTGTGAGTAGCGAACGGTGCGTGATGTGCGATCAGCCCAGGACAGATCAAATAAGCTCTCCCATGTGCAATAATCGACAATTCGCTGCACTGGAATTAAAAAGGTAATCGCTAGTATTGCAATGTTTAAGGAAAAACCGTTGGCTAGACATGTCAGCAAGAGTAGATATATAGTAATAACAAATGAAGACAGGGACACGAATACTGTTAAACCAAATAATTTATGATAGAAGTCAAATTTAGTATATTTTCTACGATATATATATATATATATATATATATATATATATATATATATATATATATATATTATATACACAAATATTACGGAAACTATGATAATAACGGGCAACACAATCAAAACAGATAACCTGTGGCCAAAAATACAACCACACCATGGATTATATTGTTGACTATGAACAGGGAGATCATTATAAGGCTGAATATACATGTTAGTAATCACATCAGCAGCTAATAAAATTTCATGAAATTCTTACCTTCACATTTGGCTTTAAAAATGTGAAGAGATATTACGCGATTGTACGTTAAGAACATAAGAACATAAGAAAATGGGAGTCTGCAGAAAGCCGATTGGCCTAAGCAAGGCAGATCCCTGTCCCACACAACCCCAATTACAAAGCCCAATTATAGGCTCAACACTCTAATACCCTGAGGATCATCTTACCAAAACGGTTAGAGATTAACGCAGGATTACGGGGGACTGCAGAGCGCTGATTGGCACAACCCTGCTGATCCCCCTTCACACCCAACCCTTCTCGTCCATATGCTTATCCAATTTTATCTTAAATCTCCCTATCGTTTTTAATCCCACTATAGCATTTGGTAGTCCATTCCACCCATCTACAACTCTGTTACCAAACCAATATTTGCCTATATCTTTTCTGAAACGAAATTTATCTAATTTGAAACCATTGGTACGAGTTCTTTCGCTATCACTGAGCTTTAGTACATTTGTCATGTCCCCTTTGTTAATCCCACTAACCCACTTGAACACCTCTATCATATCCCCTCTAACTCTGCGTCTCTCTAACGAATGTAAGCCTAATTTCTTCAACCTTTCTTTATACGGAAGATTTCTAATATTATGGATCATTTTTGTCATTCTACGTTGTACTCTCTCCAATGAATCGATGTCCATTCTGTAATAAGGACACCAAAATTGAACAGCATAATCCATATGGGGTCTCACTAATGACAAGTAAATTTTAAGATAACATCAGCAGTTCTGTTACTCACACTCCTTGAGATGAACCCGAGAATCCTGTTTGCCTTGTTTCGAACGCTTATACACTGTTGTCTAGGCTTCAAATCATTGCTAACAAACACACCTAGATCTTTCTCACAATTCGAGTTTTCTAATTCCACATTAGCTAGTTTATATTTAACATTTGTATGCATCTTCCCTATCTTTAATACCTTGCATTTGTCAATGTTAAACTTCATCTGCCAATTTACTGACCATTCGTGTAAGGTATCTAGATCCCTTTGGAGGCACTCTATATCTCTATCTGAATCAATTGTTCTCCCCATTTTGGTATCGTCTGCAAATTTACTTATCCTACTAGTTATACCTAAATCAAGGTAATTTATGTATATAACAAACAACAGAGGACCTAATACAGATCCCTGGGGGACACCACTTTTGACTGCTCCCCATTCTGACTTCGTACCATTTATGCTGACTCTCTGCTTCCTAGCAATTAGCCATGACCTAATCCATCCCAACAACGCCCCACCTATTCCATGCGCCTCAACCTTTCTCATCAATCTCTCATGGGGGACTCTGTCGAAAGCTTTACTGAAATCTAAATATATTATATCATAATTATGACTTGTCATTATCTACTGCTTCATATACCTCTGAGAAAAAACTAAGCAAATTAGTAAGGCACGTTGAGCCACGTGAGCCACGTTGCTATAGGGTCACGTATACAAACACAAACAGTTGACCAAATATAATGGGAACATTAATTATAAAACAAAGATTGCACAACTATTTTGGGACACCATATATATATATATATATATATATATATATATATATATTGAGAATATATCACAAATACACGTGAGCCACTAAATGTTTCTAGTCTCTCAGTGGGGATCGAACCATCGACCATCAGGATGATAGCCGACGCTTTAATCAATTACACCACGGCAGTCTAAAAGACACTCAGCCTTCTATCCTATTTATGTTAGGGAGAAGGGAAACCCACTAGGCGAATATATTTCAATTCAAACCTAGTTATAGGATCCATATTTCCAGAATACCATACACGGATTTTTGAGTGTCCCGACGCAACTCGGGTAGAAATTGATTTAATTTAATTCTAACCCACAAAGCATGAGAGTTACAAATATTGAGAATATATCACAAATACACGTGAGCCACTAAATGTTTCTAGTCTCTCAGTGGGGATCGAACCATCGACCATCAGGATGATAGCCGACGCTTTAATCAATTACACCACGGCAGTCTAAAAGACACTCAGCCTTCTATCCTATTTATGTTAGGGAGAAGGGAAACCCACTAGGCGAATATATTTCTGGAAATATGGATCCTACAACTAGGTTTGAATTGAAATATATTCGCCTAGTAGGTTTCCCTTCTCCCTAACATAAATAGGATAGAAGGCTGAGTGTCTTTTAGACTGCCGTGGTGTAATTGATTAAAGCGTCGGCTATCATCCTGATGGTCGATGGTTCGATCCCCACTGAGAGATTAGAAACATATATATATATATATATATATATATATATATATTATAACATATATATGTATATATATATATATATATATATATATATATATATATATATATATATATATATATATATATAATATATATATATATATATATATATATATATATATATATATATATATATATATATATATATATATATACATATATATATATATTATATATATATATATATATATATATATATATATATATATATATATTATATATTATATATATATGACAATGAGGGAAATCACGCCGGGAATCATCTTAATTTATTCAAACTTTCGGCACCTTATGGGGACATCATCAGGCATGTTACTTACACCCTAAACATGAGATCAGACTCAGTAAATATATCAGGATAGGGTTAATTATTTATAATTTAAAATATAAATTAAAAAGTTCAGAATATAATTTAATTATTTTTAAATATCTTATTTCATAAACTAAATTATTCGTAAAATCGTCTAATATGAAAAATAACTACCATATAATGAACAGGACACTGACATAACATTGACAATCTGGATATCGTTCAAATCATAAAGAAAAATTGACGATTCTAGAGATCAAGCGAGGAACAAGCGGTAGGTCGGTACAAGAGATCAACACAAATACTATCACGACACAAAAACAAATTAATAAATATATACATTTCGAGTTACTGCTGACCAGGGAAAGTAAAGGAGACCTAAATAAATTATATTGACCTTAAATAAACTAAATCGAAGTTGCATAATAAATCGTAGGCAGTGTCCACCATTCTTTTAACTGTCTTCGTGGTGCGATGCATAAGGTGTTGATTTTCGGTGTGAGCATCCTGGATTCGAATCCACGGACTGCCACATGTGTTTGTAAATTTCATTAATCGATTTTAGGAGTATGGTTGGTTGTTGGAAGGAACATAATAATATAATGTACTGTTTATATATATATATATATATATATATATATATATATATATATATATATATATATATATATATATAGGGGAGGTGTGGTGGAGTGGTCTTGCCACTGGCCTGGTAATCCAAAGGTCCCGGGTTCAAATCCCGATGTATCAATGGGAAGATATTATTGGGATGGAATTTGTGCTGTACCTGGTATCAGTGCATTACCACAAGCCCACCGAAACGTCAATAAAATACCCTCATTGTTCCCTGAATAAATAGCACTGTATGAATATTCCCATATTCAAAATATGCTATAGGGGTGCAATGCCCGGTGAGTTATCTGCTCAACAGGTGGCGTTGTGTGTGTGGAAGTGTGAGAGTCCGAGTGTAGGGGATGAGACAGTGAAGCACGGGAACGAGATGGCTTCAGAGATGGGGTCGTTTCGGGCCATGAGTGAGCACCGTGCCTCATGTGAAGGCAAGATGGCAGGTGCTCGTTGTACTCTACGTGCTTCACATGTCTCACTTCCTAGACTGGAACAAGACCTCACGGTCCTCACTGTCCATTGTAAAGGGGTGAATGTTAAGGCCCTCAGCCTATGCCCGAGAGGAAGTAAGTTGGAATATAGAAAAAAAAAAAAAAAAAAAAAAAAAAAAAAATATATATATATATATATATATATATATATATATATATATATATAATATATATATATATATATATATTATATCCGGTATATATATATATATATATATATATATATATATATATACATATATATATACAGTATACATACCGGTATATATATATAAAGTTCGTAAGGACAAACCCATTAGCTCCCTTGTGGCCCCTTGTATCAGCCATACAAGGGTCCAGAAGGGGAGCCATGGAGGTGTGTGAATTACTAGAGGAATGTGGACCAGTAATGGACAAACGAAACCTACAGAGAGAAGAAAACGAAAACAAACAGAAATATTGGTAACTAGGATAGAGAAAGATAACCGAACTACAGAAAAAAAAAATAATACAACTGCATGAAACCGACAGACAGAACAATAATACAACTGAATAAACCCGACAGACAGCACAATAATACAACTGAATAAAACCGACAGACAGCACAATAATACAACTGAATAAACCCGACAGACAGCACAATATTACAACTGAATAAAACCGACAGATAGAACAAGAATACGACTTTAAAAACCGACAGACAGAACAAGAATACGACTTTAAAAACCGACAGACAGAACAAGAATACAACTTTAAAAACCGACAGACAGAACAAGAATAACCTTAATAAAACCGACAGTCAGAACAGGAATACAACTGAATAAAACCGACAGTTAGAACAATAATACAACTGAATAACACCGACAATCAGAACAAGAATACAACTGAATGAAACCGACATACAGAACAGGAATACAACTGAGGGGCACAGGGCCTTGGGTGGGGCTTTGGTGTCCCGAGCGTGTTCACACCCTCCTCAGCTCCTCGCCTGGGAGCGGCTTCGGTCACCTGGGCTTTATTAGTAGTAAGCAAGGAGGTTTCTGTGGGGGCGTTCGGTTATGGTCTTGGCCTTGCTCGGGACCTTGGGGCTGCTCGGTCAGACGGCCTGATGGGTTGGTGATAATATGAATGCAATATTCTGCCTCCTACATGAACAACAAAATATATGCATTGTTTTAGGTCCTCTACATCTTGGTGTATGTGTGTGTGTGTGTGTGTGTGTGTGATTATCTCCATTATTGGATTGAAATAATGGTGATGTCTATTTATCATCAACAGAATAACAATTTAATACCATTTTAGTCATCATTAGCATCAATAAATTAATAAGACATATAATTGTATCATAATAGTTATCTGATGATAGTTATTCTCCTATACCAAATAATAACAGTCACCAACATCGTAAGCACTAGAACATAAATATATACATGAACAAAACAAAACAAAATTCAAACGCATAATAGTCCAGTAAATCTAGCAATCATTTAACTGGACCTAGAACAAATTGTAATAGAAGGTTTTTTGGCTTTAACTTGTTTATTAGGTCCCTCTGATGAACATATAAAAAGTCTCCAACTTTTGGACACTGGGAAAGTGGTTAATTTGCATAAATTCAAGATGGCCGCCGTCCAAAGCTTCAATTTACAGATAACTTTTTCTGGTTGCTCCTAGACCCTATAAATGTATTACAAACAACGTTTTTTGGCTTTAACTTGTTTATTAAGTCCCTCTGATGAACATATAAAAAGTCTCCAACTTTTGGACACCTGGAAAGTGGTTAATTTACAGCCGAAAAACCTTACAGACAGGCTGAACTGTCTCTTTCACAAGGGGTGACACAGGCACTTTGTGCTTGTATGGGTTTTTTTGACCTGTTGTCCCTCTTTTTTATAAAAAAAAAAAAAAAAAACATGACGTAGTATGACGTCATTCAGAGCCAATTATGTAATTCATGATAGGAGTTCGTATTCACTTGGATCATCGGTGCTTGCATCAAAGTTGCTATTTTGACAGAGTCCTTTACATTGACCACATGCACTGGAACATTCAAGCTCATTCCGTTTGCAACTACAGCGTTGAGTGTCACAGTTGCCCTTACACTAACATCTGACCAATTTCAGTAGTGAATCAGGAGCCACTGGCGAATCCATCGTCTTCGGTTCAAGCTGTCCCTTCCGCAGACACCAGCCCCATTTCTCGGGGTCCACACAGTTCCCCATCCATTCCTGGACCTGACAATAAACTCGGAACGAGTGGTATTTGGCTGCATCGGTTGTTGGGGGAAGGCTGTGAACTTCAACGGTAGTTGAACTTTTTGCCACCTTGTTGCAAAACTTTGTCTTTCGCAGTCCGTCAAGGGTGTCATTTCCTTTTCCCCCATACAAATAAACCAAGGCCTTTTCACCAGCTGATGATATCGCGTCTTTACTTCCACTTTGGCAACAGAATGCTTCTATACATTTCAAGAAACCGTTGTCTTCCCTCACTTTCCTCAAGGCAGCCCCTTTACCAATACCATACAGTCGTGAGGTTGTGTCACATCCACAGAGTGCATGGACAACTGGCAGGACACGACAGATGCTTTCACCGAGAGCTTCTGCTACTGAGTTAATATGCCAACATTTCCCACCTTCCTTGCTCGACTTGAAGTACAAATCATTCATCCCTCGTTCCGCATAATGACACAACAGCACCAACAAGTCTGTGTCCTCACCTATCACATATGTCACGGTTTCCCTTGCATGCTCAATTCCCTTCTTCGCAATCATGACATCTGCATCTGCTGGCGCATTGACACAGTCAATTCCATTTGCCTTGAATGTTTCACACAATAAGTCAATGAAGTTTTGCTTATTGTCCGAGTTTGACAAGAAGTTTTCCTTTTTTGACCGAAGGGGCATGGTTGGAGTGAACATCACCTTTTGACCAAAGACTCCTTTTGATCGTCGATTGTGTGTAATGTCCTTGGTAGTAGGTCCTGATTTATAACCGTCGAATACAACCACCGGGTTGAGAAAGTTTTTGGAAACATGCTTCATGTACATGCTTGCAATGTCCTCAAATGTGCCACCCTTCTTCCATGGAATCCTTTGCAATAAGGAACCACCATCCAGAACATGGGTCACAGTCCTTTCTTCCTCAAATGATTCCAATGACGACTTGGGAACAACAGCAGCTATCTCATCTCCTAGCTGTGGTTTATTGGCTTCCCTGAGCCTCCCCCACTTATCGAACAGAGCAGTAGGGTAGCTAGACAACTCATACGCAAAGACCTCTTCAACACCTAAGTCCCTGTTATTAGCAAAGATGAGGAGCCTCTGGAAAAGGAGCTGTGGGTCGATTGGTACTTTTTCAGCACTGATTGTAACCTTTGCACCCAACGACTCAACTTGATCTTTCTTCCTAAATGAAAAGTCAAAAGCATTGCTACCTTCCATCTTCTGCACAATGTTCATACCAACCTCATACAGTAAATGAGGATTGGCCGAGGCTGGTCCTGTCACACCGTTGGCAATATTCCTAAGTTCATTTGATTCTTGAAATGGATCATAATCCTTGAAGAATGCGAGAACCTTCTCTGTGTCCTTCCTATCTCGTTCACGCCTTGCTTCAGTCATTTCTTTGTGCTGCTCAGAGGTGTGGAAATGCTTCCCTGTCAGTTCTTGCATAACTTCACTCACCTCAGCGCAGGCTGGCATAGCAAGTAACCAGCGCAGGCGTTGCGTTTCCTCCATGCCCCTACCACGTGTCAATCCACCATTCGTTTTCAAAGAGCGCATCAAAACCTGCTCTATAACCAAGTCGCTTGGCAGTCCTGCCCACAGCCGATCACTTCGGCGGATCACAAATAGACCGGAGTTCAATTGACAGAACATGTCTGGGTTGAGCTGCTCAAGTTCAATCATGTCTTGAATGTACACATGGGCTGACTTGGCATAATTGTTATGACCACACGCTGCAAAGTACGGCAACATCTCCTGGAGTGTTCCGAGGTACAGTAGGAAATCGCCCATTCTCAGTGCCCTCAGGAAGCGACGCAGCAGGTCAATCATGTCCATGTATTGAATCCATAGCTTTCCCATCTTATGCTCTGCTAAGGAGCTCTTCTCAGCTTTAAGTTTTTCAGAAATTCTGTTGAAAACGTCTTTACTGCAGACTTCATCCGGTGAAACGTCTTCACGCAACAGCTTATCCAAAAGATCTGCAGCCTCCTGGAAGTCCTTGCATGCGTCACTTTCCTCATCTACCATTGAGAGGTTGACACCGTATGCCCTGCCTAACACAATCGAACTCAAGGCTGTGTCAACCAAGAAGTGGCCTCTGATTGCTCGTGCATAGGCTTTCCCACTCAGCATTTGGGTCACAGCATTTTCAGCGTATATAAGTTCCAAAACTTCCTTAAGCCCAGATGCTTCCATAACATGGCCCATGCATCCCAAAAAGCTCATCACAGAGTGAAAGCCACCAAGGTTCAAAACAATGGGTTTCAGTTCGCTTCCTTCCTTCTCATGAACAATGATCGTCTTCGCTTTCCAATAAAGCGGTTGGTCGAATGTCAGCATTGGCGTCGTTCCCTGGCGATGGCTTTCCGCAGCAACGAAGTGAAGTGTTGAGTAAATACAACTCATGTCCGTAGGGTCCATGTCAATCATGGGCAAGAAATGGACGGATGATTTCCCTGGGTGTGGTCCATGGCACACACTCTGCATTAAGCCGGACCAGCCTGGTCGTTTTGGTCGAAGCAACCATGACGTTTTCCACAGTATGTCCAGATTTTCAAGCTTGTCAGATGCTGAAATGGGGTCAAGCTTTCTAAATTCGAAAGGCCCACCCTTCTTGCGAACACTGCGGTAGTGTTTGATTTCAATTTGAGCTGCCGTGAAGTTGTTTTCAGGTGACTGCAATCTTGGTATTGATGTTGTGTCTCTTACTTCAGGGGTGACAGCAACAATTATACCCATACCATGGTATGTTCCTCGCCTCGGTGTCCAAAAGTTGGAGACTTTTTATATGTTCATCAGAGGGACCTAATAAACAAGTTAAAGCCAAAAAACGTTGTTTGTAATACATTTATAGGGTCTAGGAGCAACCAGAAAAAAGTTATCTGTAAATTGAAGCTTTGGACGGCGGCCATCTTGAATTTATGCAAATTAACCACTTTCCCGGTGTCCAAAAGTTGGAGACTTTTTATATGTTCATCAGAGGGACCTAATAAACAAGTTAAAGCCAAAAAACCTTCTATTGCAATTTGTTCTAAGTCCAGCCCTACTTTGACTGGTCTATAATAAAGTACTATGTGTGCGACTATTATCCCCAACTCATTCTTTCTCTCTTTCTTCATCCTTCCTCTCCATCATCTCGTTTTCCACACCACCAATCCTCCCGGTACCCCCCTCCCCCTCCCCTCAAAGCCTCCCTCTTCCGGCTCCCTAGGTCCATCAAAACAATTAAAAACTCAGCAGAAACAGGGGGTCGGTAGTAATCCCACAAGACTCAGCTGGGTCATCAATTCACCCAAAACCCTTGACAAAAGTGAAGGGTCAGTGGGACTAGAGTGGGGGGAAAATTAATCTCACTATAGCTAAACTAAATACTAAAACATATAGTTAAAACATATAACTTGCCGATCATAACTTATCTAAAATTAGGAGAGGTTAGGCTAGGTAAGTGTAAGATAGTTAATGAGCCACAAACATAACACACAGAAATACAAATATAAATAAAACACCAGTAAGTATAGACGATAAATCAAATTTAGTTCTTGGATATGATCATGCAATCTTTCCGTCCATGTTCACCTGCTGTATACGTATATACGCTTAAAGAGCTGTACAGTATTGGACAACACTGGACACATATACTGTATATGATGTACTACCCAACAACATGGCAGGAGGCAGTGAGCACTAACTTATGAACCACACTAACTCCACCTATGACGCTCTCGAAATGTTACACAAAGTTTACCAAAGCTATACACTCGCAAGCTACTAACTACTATTTCCAATTGGGGCAGAGAAAACCTAGTTATCTTTAATGCTTCCAAAACCCAATTTCTTCATCTTACTACCCGTTCAGAACTCCCAGAGGACAATGCCTTACACTTCAACAATACAAAAATCAATCCTTCATCTTCTCTGAATATTCTCGGTGTCTGTTATTCTTCTGCTCTCACTTGGAGGGACCATATTACCAGTCTTGCTAGGGCAGCCTCCCAGAAGCTGGGTGGGTTCAACCGCACAGTGCGTCCTTGTATTAAGTATTGTTCTCATGTGTGGTGAGGATCCTCTCACACCGCACTCCTAAACAAAGTAGAAAGGAAGGCCTTTCATATCATTAACTCCCGCCCACTCACCAACTCTTTGCAATCTCTCTCTCTCTTCGCCACAATGTTGCATCTCTCTTACTATTCTATCGCTACTATAATAATCAATGTTCCTCAGAGCTTTCCCAGTGTATACCACCTCCTCTACATAGGGTACGTACATCAGTTCTGCCTTTTGTCTCCCTCACTCACATTGAAAAACAAAATCCATAATAAGTATACACCCATTTGAACAACTAAGCCTAGAATCACACACTCTGAATCATGTTTTGCCTTACTAATTTGCTTAGTTTTTTCTCAGAGGTATATGAAGCAGTAGATAATGACAAGTCATATGATATTATATATTTAGATTTCAGTAAAGCTTTCGACAGAGTCCCTCATGAGAGATTGATGAGAAACGTTGAGGCACATGGAATAGATGGGGCGTTGTTAGGATGGATTAGGTCATGGCTAATTGGTAGGAAGCAGAGTCAGCATAAATGGTACCAAGTCAGAATGGGGAGCAGTCAAAAGTGGTGTCCCCAGGGATCGGTATTAGGTCCCCTGTTGTTTCTTCTATACATAAATGACCTAGATTTAGGTATAACTAGTAGGATAAGTAAATTCGCAGACGATACTAAAATAGGGAGATCAATTGATTCAGATAGCGATATAGAGTGCCTCCAAAGGGATCTAGATACCTTACATGAATGGTCAGTAAATTGGCAGATGAAGTTTAACATTGACAAATGCAAGGTATTAAAGATAGGGAAGATGCAAACAAATGTTAAATATAAACTAGCTAATTTAGAATTAGAACATTCAGACTGCGAGAAAGATCTACAGTAGGTGTGTTTGTTAGCAATTATTTGAAGCCTAGAAAACAGTGTATAAGCGTTCGTAATAAGGCAAACAGGATTCTCGGGTTCATCTCTAGGAGTGTGAGTAACAGAACTGCTGATGTTATCTTAAAACTTTACTTGTCATTAGTGAGACCCCATATGGATTATGCTGTCCAATGTTGGTGTCCTTATTACAGAATGGACATAGATTCATTGGAGAGAGTACATCGTAGAATGACAAAAATGATCCATAATATTAGAAATCTTTCGTATGAAGAAAGGTTGAAGAAATTAGGTTTACATTCGTTAGAGAGACGCAGAGTTAGAGGGGATATGATAGAGGTGTTCAAGTGGGTTAGTGGGATTAACAAAGGGGACATGACAATTTAATGTACTAAAGCTCAGTGATAGCGAAAGAACTCGTACCAATGGTTTCAAATTAGATAAATTTCGTTTCAGAAAAGATATAGGCAAATATTGGTTTGGTAACAGAGTTGTAGATGGGTGGAATGGACTACCAAGTGCTATAGTGGGATCTAAAACTGTAGGGAGCTTTAAGATAAAATTGGATAAGCATATGGACGAGAGGGGTTGGGTGTGAAGGGGGATCAGCCGGGTTGGGCCAATCAGCACTCTGCAGACCCCCATAATCCTGCGTTAATCCCTAACCGTTTTGGTAAGATGATCCTCAGGGTATTAGAGTGTGGAGCCTATAATTGGGCTTTGTAATTGAATTGGGATTGTGTGGGACAGGGATCTGCCTTGCTTAGGCCAATCGGCTTTCTGCAGACTCCCAGTTTCTTATGTTCTTATGTTCTTATGTTGGTACATACAGTACAGAGTACTATATTAGAACGAATGGGGTTCGATGCAGAATCAAGTGGGTATAAAGGTATTACGGCTCGTGAACGGTACATATGATACATATACATGTCAAATAGAATATACAAGACGTACACAAAACACAATAATGTCAAAGAAACAGGAACACATACACAGGGTACACACATTGTACACACATACAAAAACACGCGCATACGATGCACTAAATAGTAGAATAGTAGTACACAAGAGACATGCAAGCTAAACAGAAAGTGAATACAAGTCATAAAAACAGGAATATATAGTAAAGAGACATGTCTAGGAGAGTACATACTGCAAAAATGGACATACTGTGTACAGTTGCCATCTGACCCCTGACCAGTGCGGACGTCCCCAGTGACCGCTAGTGAACCTGTTTACCCTAAGTGAGGCCCTAGTGAACTTTCTTAGTGATGGCTGTTGTTGATGAGTCTGCTGTCTCCTCCCATACTCTCCAGCTTTGTCTTGCTTTGCAAGAAAGACTGGAGAGTGTGGAGCAGGAGATTCAGTGTCTCAAAGATGAAAATTTGGCCTTGAGACTAGCTATGGCGGAGAAGAAGTGTGAGGCTACCGGAAGTGTTCCCAGGGATCGTGAAGCCCCTTGGAAAGTGGTGTCAACCAGTGCAACGGCCTGCAAGCTGAAAAGGCAGCCACTCAAGACCTACAACAACTTCAGCACCTTGGCTGATGAGAGTGATGGCGAGGAAGTGGCGATCATCGAGGCAGTGAGAGGGGAGGGGGGGAAGTCTGCTGCTGTTGCTGCTACAACTCCTGCTACACGCCGACAACGGAAAAAAGATAAGTTCATTGTCGGTGATTCAATGGTTAGGTACCTTGACGGGGCTACTAACACTCATGTTAGTAAAGTTGTCTGCCTACCTGGAGCCGGAGTCGGGAGGGTGGCAGAGAAGATGGATGGTGTCCTAGAAGGGGGTGGGGAGGACCCCATCATCTTCATCAACGCGGGATCCAATGACATATGGAGATGCAGGACTGAGGAGTTGCTGACCAAGTACCAGGAAATGCTGGAGAGGATCAAGGAGAAGGGTGGATTTCCTGTGGTACACAGTATCCTGCCAAGAAGAGGGGTACGGAAGGAATGGTCCTCCAGGGCTATTGGTGTAAATAGCCGGCTGGAGAAGTATTGCAAGGCAAAGTCAATACCATTCCTAGATAACTGGACCCACTTCTATGGTAAGGATGAACTGTATGCCCAGGATGGAGTACATCTTTCTCGACTAGGAGTTTCGACATAAGAACATAAGAACATAAGAAAATGGGAGTCTGCAGAAAGCCGATTGGCCTAAGCAAGGCAGATCCCTGTCCCACACAACCCCAAATCAATTACAAAGCCCAATTATAGGCTCAACACTCTAATACCCTGAGGATCATCTTACCAAAACGGTTAGAGATTAACGCAGGATTATGGGGTCTGCAGAGCGCTGATTGGCCCAACCCGGCTGATCCCCCTTCACACCCAACCCTTCTCGTCCATATGCTTATCCAATTTTATCTTAAAGCTCCCTACGTTTTAGATCCCACTATAGCACTTGGTAGTCCATTCCACCCATCTACAACTCTGTTACCAAACCAATATTTGCCTATATCTTTTCTGAAACAAAATTTATCTAATTGAAACCATTGGTACGAGTTCTTTCGCTATCACTGAGCTTTAGTACATTTGTCATGTCCCCTTTGTTAATCCCACTAACCCACTTGAACACCTCTATCATATCCCCTCTAACTCTGCGTCTCTCTAACGAATGCAAACCTAATTTCTTCAACCTTTCTTCATACGGAAGATTTCTAATATTATGGATCATTTTTGTCATTCTACGCTGTACTCTCTCCAATGAATCTATGTCCATTCTGTAATAAGACACCAAAATTGGACAGCATAATCCATGGGGGTCTCACTAATGACAAGTAAAGTTTTAAGATAACATCAGCAGTTCTGTTACTCACTCCTAGAGATGAACCCAAGAATCCTGTTTGCTTTATTACGAACGCCTATACACTGTTTTCTAGGCTTCAAATCATTGCTAACAAACACACCTAGATCTTTCTCGCAGTCTGAATTTTCTAATTCTAAATTAGCTAGTTATATTTAACATTTGTTTGCATCTTCCCTATCTTTAATACCTTGCATTTGTCAATGTTAAACTTCATCTGCCAATTTACTGACCATTCATGTAAGGTATCTAGATCCCTTTGGAGGCACTCTATATCGCTATCTGAATCAATTGATCTCCCCATTTAGTATCGTCTGCGAATTACTTATCCTACTAGTTATACCTAAATCTAGGTCATTTATGTATAAGAAACAACATGGGACCTAATACCGATCCCTGGGGACACTTTTGACTGCTCCCCACTCTGACTTGGTATTTATGCTGACTCTCTGTTTCCTACCAATTAGCCATGACCTAATCCATCCCAACAACGCCCCACCTATTCCATGTGCCTCAACCTTTCTCATTGGCCTGCTCACTGGACAAGATTGTTGCGGGGTTTCGTTAAAAAAAACCTGGGTGTGTAAGTAAAATACTGTCTCCATATGGAGCAGGTACTTCATGTGACAAACCAGTGAGTAAAATAGAAATAATCAGTCAAGATAGTGCGAATATAGTGATGTGTAATAGTAGTATCGATAACACTACACATGTAACTGATAGTAAAGATGAGATTACTGATAGAGTAGAATTTCCGTCTAGAGCTAGTAGTTCAACAGGAAATAATAAGTTAGCTAAAAACAATAGCAAATTAGTTGCAAATAAAAGTAATAGGTTGAGGGTGTATTATACAAATTGTAGGAGTTTATGTAACAAAATGAACGAACTTAGAGCACTCGTTAGCACAGAAAATATAGACATAATAGCGCTAACTGAAACGTGGATTAATACAGAATCTAGGCATTTTTTAGCAGAATTTAATATTCCAGGATATAGTTTGTTTAAATATGACCGAACAAGTAGGAGGGGCGGGGGTATAGCAGTGTTTGTCAGGAGTACATTAAAAAGCTGTATTAAATCAGGTATTAGACTAAATAATGATAATGAAAGTGTTTGGGTAGAGGTTAACGAAGGTAGTGAGACCATAGTTATTGGAGTTATATATAGAGCGCCTAATATGAGTAGAAATGGCGGAACATCGTTATGGGAGGAAATAAAAATAGCATCAAGGTTTAGCAATGTGTGCATTATGGGGGATTTTAATTTTACGAACATTGATTGGCAGCACCAAATAGGCGACTCCGATTCAGTAGAGTTTATTGAGGTTGTACAAGATAGTTTTTTATTTCAATTCATAGATACGCCGACTAGAGGTATTAATATTCTTGATTTAGTTTTCAGTAACAATGAACATATGATAAATGATGTAGAGATTGGTGACCACCTAGGAAATAGCGATCATAAATCTATTTATTTTAATATAGAATGGACAGGGAATGCTAAAGAGAATACGACACTTATCCCAGATTTCAGAAAAGCCGATTATGGTGGGCTAAGAAGAGACTTAAGGGTGGACCCTATTGTTAAGCAATTAAGTCAGGATATGCCAGAGTTAAACTTGCCACCTACATATAACCAGTTTATTGCTTCACTCCACAATGCTCAAAATAAATATATCCCTAAAAGAAAATTTAGATCGCCGCAGAACCAACCAAATGGATGACTAATAAGCTAATAGATCTTATAGGAAAAAAGAAAGGAATATATAGAAAAATAAAGAAAGGCGAAAATCATCTACATATATACTATCAGACTCTATCAAGACAGGTCAAAAAGGAAATCAGGAAAGCAAAAAGAAATTATGAAATAAGGATAGCCAGTGACTCAAAAAATAACCCTAAAGCTTTTTACCAACTATATAAATCTAAAGTTAGAGATGTAATAGGCCCCCTAAAAACTTCAATAGGAGAAATAACAGAAAATGATTTAGAAATGTGCAGTACATTAAATAGTCAGTTTCTTTCCGTTTTCACTAATGAAAATTTGGCACAGATTCCAGAAGTCAATATGGTATATAGTGATAGTATAGAAAATATGTTAAGTACAGTTAGTATAAGTAGAAATGATGTGCTTAAGGAAATTGACAGACTGAAACCTCAAAAATCGCCTGGTCCTGACGAGGTATATGCTAGAGTATTAAAAGAATGCAGAGATGAGTTAAGTAGCCCATTAGCATTTTTATTTAACAAGTCTTTAGAAACAGGTTTAGTTCCAGAAGCTTGGAAGCTTGCAAATGTAGTTCCGATCTTCAAAAAAGGTGATAAATCGATAGCATCCAATTACCGTCCCATTAGTCTCACATCAATCATAGGAAAGTTGCTAGAGTCTATTATTGCTAGGAAAATTAGAAGCCACTTAGACAAATTTAACTTAATAAATTCTTCTCAGCATGGATTCACTCAGGGACGTTCTTGCCTTACTAATTTGCTTAGCTTTTTCTCAGAGGTATATGAAGCAGTAGATAGTGACAAGTCATATGATATTATTTATTTATATTTCAGTAAAGCTTTCGACAGAGTCCCTCATGAGAGATTGATGAGAAAGGTTGAGGCACATGGAATAGGAGGATCGTTGTTGGGATGGATTAGGTCATGGCTAATTGGTAGGAAACAGAGAGTCAGCATAAATGGTACCAAGTCAGAGTGGGGAGCAGTCAAAAGTGGTGTCCCCCAGGGATCGGTATTAGGTCCCCTGTTGTTTCTTATATACATAAATGACCTAGATTTAGGTATAACTAGTAGGATAAGTAAATTCGCAGACGATACTAAAATGGGGAGATCAATTGATTCAGATAGCGATATAGAGTGCCTCCAAAGGGATCTAGATACCTTACATGAATGGTCAGTAAATTGGCAGATGAAGTTTAACATTGACAAATGCAAGGTATTAAAGATAGGGAAGATGCATACAAATGTTAAATATAAACTAGCTAATTTAGAATTAGAACATTCAGACTGTGAGAAAGATCTAGGTGTGTTTGTTAGCAATGATTTGAAGCCTAGAAAACAGTGTATAAGCGTTCGTAATAAGGCAAACAGGATTCTCGGGTTCATCTCTAGGAGTGTGAGTAACAGAACTGCTGATGTTATCTTAAAACTTTACTTGTCATTAGTGAGACCCCATATGGATTATGCTGTCCAATTTTGGTGTCCTTATTACAGAATGGACATAGATTCATTGGAGTGAGTACAGCGTAGAATGACAAAAATGATCCATAATATTAGAAATCTTTCGTATGAAGAAAGGTTGAAGAAATTAGGTTTACATTCGTTAGAGAGACGCAGAGTTAGAGGGGATATGATAGAGGTGTTCAAGTGGGTTAGTGGGATTAACAAAGGGGACATGACAAATGTACTAAAGCTCAGTGATAGCGAAAGAACTCGTACCAATGGTTTCAAATTAGATAAATTTTGTTTCAGAAAAGATATAGGCAAATATTGGTTTGGTAACAGAGTTGTAACGTGCTTCACATGTCTCACTCCCTAGACTGGAACAAGACCTCACGGGCTTCACTGTTCATTGTAAAGCGGTGAATGTTAAGGCTCTCAGCCTATGCCCGAGAGGAAGTAAGTTGGAATATAGAAAAAAAAAAAAAAAAAAAAAAAAAAAAAAAAAAAGATGGGTGGAATGGACTACCAAGTGCTATAGTGGGGTCTAAAACGGTAGGGAGCTTTAAGATAAAATTGGATAAGCATATGGACGAGAAGGGTTGGGTGTGAAGGGGGATCAGCCGGGTTGGGCCAATCAGCACTCTGCATACCCCCATAATCCTGCGTTAATCTCTAACCGTTTTGGTAAGATGATCCTCAGGGTATTAGAGTGTTGAGCCTATAATTGGGCTTTGTAATTGAACTGGGGTTGTGTGGGACAGGGATCTGCCTTGCTTAGGCCAATCGGCTTTCTGCAGACTCCCATTTTCTTATGTTCTTATGTTCTTATTTAATAGGAAATGTGTAAATACGACATAAGAACACAAATTCATGAACACACACACAAGACAACAGTAAAATGTGAATGTGAACTAAAAATATAAAGTCGACCGAAAATAAATTTATAAATGTGTGACCAAGTAGTAAAAGAGAACATGTGATGATGATGCAGACAGAACAGTGATAATTATTAAAATATATTAGAGTGAATGAAAAAGGAGTCCAGGAACGAGAGAGAGAGAGAGAGAGAGAGAGAGAATATGTTTGTGTTATAGTACCCCATGTTTATAAATACTTGACACTACATTAATAAGATAATGTACACACAAAAGAGTATTCACAAACACGGTATTTGTGGACTTTTGATCCGCAGTTCCAGACTATTTATCACAGCTAACGATAACTTGATTGAAGGTATACTGTTATAAGGGTCAACATTGTGATGGAAGTACTGGATATATACATTGTTCTATCTGTTTGACGAAGATCAAATGCAAAGCTGCCTGGAACAAGTATCAGCCCCCCCCCCCCCCTCTCCCATCAGAAAATAAATATATAAATCTATCTATCTATATACTCTGGCCCATTCCTCACTTTTCCTTTTTTTTTGGGGGGGGGGGGGTTGCCAAATCAAGACAGAGCAGGAATAGGGACAACATAAAACACAACAGAAAACAATGAACACACAAAAAACAAAATACAAATTCATACATACCCAAGTCATCCAGGAGAAGACCCAGAGACCAGGGTCACCAAGGTCCCTCCAGCACTTCACCGGCCCCCGACCACCCGAAGAGGTTCCGATCTCGGCAGGCAGACATGCAGCGGAGTCAAAGCCACAAGCCCGCCCACCACACTTCCAGGCGCACCCTTCATAAAAACAGTCTCCCCGGGCCAAGCGCCTGATGTACTATTATCTAGTCCAACTTGGGCCCGACCCCTTCCCCCAAATGACCAAGTGATAATACATAAATAAATAAAAAATACAAATAAAATAAAATAAATAAATAAGTATATATAAATATAATAAGAAAAAACTATTGTTTTCTACTGTATGTTAATGAAGGAGACAAAATGCATGGCTGCCTGTAACAAGTGCCTCCCCCTAACTTGAAAGTGATAAGAAAACTGATTTCAGCTCTCTAACTGTCTTAAGTATAAACCATTTAATAATAGACAGATCAAATGAAGACACGTGCCGTAACCTGGCTATACAACTGCCCGTAAAGTTAATAGAGGTACCTCGGCTCAACACCAGCTATGTCAACATTTACCTTCTCACTCTCTCATCCCCTTTATATACGCTGCCTGTCCCACCTCGTTTGTTCAGTACCCTTTGTTTATACTGACGCTTCATTATATTGTGTACACCCTTAGCAAGCTTTACTAGCGACACTCACACAAGCACACTTTGTATCTCGTGTATGTTGTTTGTCACCCCTTGTAGGCTGTCTTTATACTGTCAACTCATTATTCTGTAAAAGCTGAGACGATTTTTACCTACCATACAGACGTTGGTATTAGTTGTTACGATCGGGGTTAATGTTGAAGCTTCTAGAAAGAGAGTTTCTTGAACCGGAAGACTATTTGTATTAACACCGTTGCAAAATACTGCTAAGCGTATTGTTAAATAAATAATATAAGCATGGCTTTAAGGTTGATAAGCAGTCAACTTATACTTAGTTAGAATACACTTTACCCAACATCGAATACTTTTTTATGATTTTATGAATTTATGTATTATAAGGAAAAATACCAAACATACTTTACAGTTTCCTCTTGCTAATGCTGTTTTGACATACGCTTTATTGGTAGTAAACCAACCTCTCTGAACCGTTTCAAAAGTTTACGCACTGGCAATTGACTTTTGAAAGGTAGGGGTCTGTGAGATACCGTAGCTTTAAGCATAACGGCAATTTACATACAGAGTCCTTACGGTACGTGATCCCAGGCACTGGCATTAAGACACGTATGTGTTAAAGGCCCAAATCAACTCATCCACCAGTCCCTGAAAGACTCTTATAACGGTCAGGACAGTTAAGAGACGTTGCGTCAAATCAACCCTCCTACGTTAGTCCGATAATATGTATATGTGTACACTGGTAAAACGGAACACAACATTCAAGACCCAACACCCAAGAGTGCTGGAAGAACATAAGAACATAAGAACATGGGAGTCTGCAGAAAGCCGATTGGCCTAAGCAAGGCAGATCCCTGTCCCACACAACCCCAATTACAAAGCCCAATTATAGGCTCAACACTCTAATACCCTGAGGATCATCTTACCAAAACGGTTAGAGATTAGCGCAGGATTACGGGGTCTGCAGAGCACTGATTGGCCCAACCCTGCTGATCCCCCTTCACACCCAACCCTTCTCGTCCATATGCTTATCCAATTTTATCTTAAAGCTCCCTATCGTTTTTAATCCCACTATAGCACTTGGTAGTCCATTCCACCCATCTACAACTCTGTTACCAAACCAATATTTGCCTATATCTTTTCTGAAACGAAATTTATCTAATTTGAAACCATTGGTACGAGTTCTTTCGCTATCACTGAGCTTTAGTACATTTGTCATGTCCCCTTCGTTAATCCCACTAACCCACTTGAACACCTCTATCATATCCCCTCTAACTCTGCGTCTCTCTAACGAATGTAAGCCTAATTTCTTCAACCTTTCTTCATACGGAAGATTTCTAATATTATGGATAATTTTTGTCATTCTACGTTGTACTCTCTCCAATGAATCTATGTCCATTCTGTAATAAGGACACCAAAATTGAACAGCATAGTCCATATGGGTCTCACTAATGACAAGTAAAGTTTTAAGATAACATCAACAGTTCTTTTACTCACACTCCTAGAGATGAACCCGAGAATCCTGTTTGCCTTGTTTCGAACGCTTATACACTGTTGTCTAGGCTTCAAATCATTGCTAACAAACACACCTAGATCTTTCTCACAATTCGAGTTTTCTAATTCCATATTAGCTAGTTTATAATTAACATTTGTATGCATCTTCCCTATCTTTAATACCTTGCATTTGTCAATGTTAAACTTCATCTCCCAATTTACTGACCATTCGTGAAAGGTATCTAGATCCCTTTGGAGGCACTCTATATCTCTATCTGAATCAAGTGTTCTCCCCATATTGGAATTTACTGACCATTCGTGTAAAGTATCTAGATCCCTTTGGAGGCACTCTATATCTCTATCTGAATCAATTGTTCTCCCCATATTGGTATCGTCTGCAAATTTACTTATCCTACTAGTTATACCTAAATCAAGGTCATTTATGTATATAACAAACAACAGAGGACCTAATACAGATCCATGGGAGACACCACTTTTGACTGCTCCCCATTCTGACTTCGTACCATTTATGCTGACTCTCTGCTTCCTACCAATTAGCCATGACCTAATCCATCCCAACAACGCCCCACCTATTCCATGCCCCTCAACCTTTCTCATCAATCTCTCATGGGGGACTCTGTCGAAAGCTTTATTGAAATCTAAATATATTATATCATAAGACTTGTCATTATCAACTGCTTCATATACCTCTGAGAAAAAACTAAGCAAATTAGTAAGGCAAGAACGTCCCTGAGTGAATCCATGCTGAGAAGAATTTATTAAATTAAATGTATCTAAGTGGTTTCTAATTTTACTAGCAATAATTGACTCTAGTAGCTTTCCTATGATTGATGTAAGACTAATGGGATGGTAATTGGATGCTATTGATTTGTCAACTTTTTTGAAGATCGGAACTACGTTTGCAAGCTTCCAAGCTTCTGGAACTATACCTGTCTCCAATGACTTGTTAAATAAAAATGTTAATGGGTAACTTAACTCATCCCTACATTCTTTTAATACTCTAACATATACCTCATCAGGACCAGGCGATTTATGAGGTTTCAGTCTGTCAATTTCCTTAAGCACATAATTTCTACTTATAGTAACCGTACTTAACCTATTTTCTATACTATCGCTATATACCTTACGGACTTCTGGAAACTGTGCCAAATTTTCATTAGTGAAAACGGAAAGAAATTGACTATTTAATGTACTGCACATTTCTAAATCATTTTCTGTCATTTTTCCTATCGAAGTTTTAAGGGGACCAATTACATCTCTAACCTTGGATTTATATAGTTGGTAAAAAGCTTTAGGATTATTTGTTGAGTCATTGGCAACCTTAATTTCATAATTTCTTTTTTCTTTCCTAATATCCTTTTTTACCTGTCTTGATAGATTCTGATAGTAAGCAAGTAGGTGAATTTCGCCTTTCCTAATTTTTCTATATATTCCTCTCTTTTGTCCTAGAAGATCTAATAGTCTATTATTCATCCATTTGGGTTGGTTCTGTGTTGATCTAAATTTTCTTTTGGGGATGTATTTATTTTGTGCATTGAATACTGACTCGATAAAATTATCGTATGTATCTACCAAGGTTGACGTCTCTTCCTGACTTAAGATGACAGGTGCCTGAGAAGGGGTACACTCATTTGGACACCTGGATCGACTTAATTTTTTGACCATAGGGTCAGCTAATAGGGCTCTTCTTAACCCACCATAATTGGCTTTTCTGAAGTCAGGTATTAATGTTGTATTCTCTCTGGTATTACCTTTCCATTGTATATTAAAATACACAGAATTGTGGTCAATATTTCCTAAGTGGTCCCCTATCTCTACATTATTTACCATATGTTCATTGTTACTGAAAACTAAATCGAGAATATTATTACCTCTAGTCGGCGTATCTATGAATAAAAATAAAAAACTATCTTGTACTACGTCTATAAACTCCTCAGAATCAGAGTCTCCTATTTGATGCTGCCAATCTATATTCGGAAAATTAAAATCCCCCATAATGCACACATTGCTAAACCTTGATGCCATTTTAATTTCCTCCCATAATGACGTTCCGTCATTTCTACTCATATTTGGCGGTCTATACATAACTCCAATAACTATGGTCTCACTACCTTCGTTAACCTCTACCCAAACACTTTCATTATCGTTATTTAGTCCAATACCTGATTTAATACAGCTTTTTAATGTACTCCTGACAAACACTGCTATACCGCCACCCCTCTTACTTGTTCGGTCATATTTAAACAAACTATATCCTGGTATATCAAATTCTGCTAAACAATGCCTGGTTTCTGTATTAATCCACGTTTCAGTTAGCGCTATTATGTCTATATTTTCTTTGCTAACAAGGGCTCTAGGTTCGTTCATTTTGTTACATAGACTCCTACAGTTTGTGTAATATACTCTCAATTTACTTCTTTTCTTTATACCTAATTTACCTTTATTTCTAACAACATTTCCATCTTCCGTTGCACCATCACTACTATCATTTGCAATATAGTCATCATTTTTAGCATGAAACTGAATATCCTTATCGCTTTCGCCTGACGCTAAAATTGTTCCATTTAACCTCTCATTTACACTCTCAATATTTCTGTTCAAAACCCCACAACCACCCTATCTAAAGAACTAGCTAATGTAGAAACCCCTAACCGTGAAAGATGAACCGCATCCCTTGCGTACATCCCATCTCTCCCATAGAAACTATCCCAGTTATCAATGAATGGTATTGCTTTTTCTTTGCAATATTTCTCCAAACGGCAATTGACACCAATCGCCCTGGATGTCCATTCCTTGGGAACTCCTCTTCAGGGTAGGATACAATGTACTACAGGGATCCCTCCCTTCATCCTAACCTTATCTAACACATCCCGATACTGCTGCAGGAGTTCCTCACTTCTACCCTTACCAACATCGTTACTCCCGGCACTGAGACAGATAATGGGGTTATATCCACTATCTTCCAAGATGTGGTCCATCTTCTCTAAAACCCTCCCAACTCCATGGCCAGGCAGACACACAACCTTCCTAAGTTTAGTGCGGGTAGCCCTAACTAAATGTCTTACCATGGAGTCGCCCACAATCGACACAGACTTACCTTCTCGGGACACAGACTTACCTTTCCCTCGGGAGGATCCAGCAGCTGCAGTTGGAGAACCCCCGGTGGTGGCAGAAGCTCCCTTGGTGGTGGTGGTGGTGGTGGTGGGGGTGGTGGTGGTGGTGGTAGGTAGCACAGCGTCAGCGGTTGGAGCTGAGTCGGCGGCAGGCACTTCGGCTAACCCTCCCTTATCCTGACTATCTTTTCCCTCACATTCGTCTCGCAAAGGAGAATGTATTTGTCACACTCATACCTATTCTACTATCCTGCTTCTTGAGTGTGACTTTCCCACCCGTATTTTTAACAACCTGCCATGAATAAAAAAAAATCATCAACTTCCTCCCTTTTCCCCTTACTCGACTTAATTTCCTCTTGGCTAAGCTTGAAAGCTAGATTTTCGTCTTTAATCAAATCCACTTCCCTCTGAAGTTTAACATTAACCTCCCTTAGAGCCAAGACCTCTCCTTCACCACAACCATCTCTTCCCTTACCTGGAGAATAAGATGATGCAGTTCAGTAAAGGACTCGCACTCCATACCTGACATGATCCCAAAAAGCTTAGCGAGGAGCAAACAACTAAGTACAGAAAACAAAAACAAATAAGTCAACTAATAGCTAAAAACTGAGCTCAAACACTTTTATATATACACGAGTGCACTGCCTCCAAACACAGGTAGGTGCGTATGGTCACTGAGTCACGAGCAGGTGGTCCGGGCAGGAACTCAAATTAACACAACCTCCTCCTGTCACTGACTGAACTGAACTGAACTGAAGGTTCTGCATCAAAACTTTTATAACGGTCAGAGTAGTTAAAGAGATAGTATAACACTGGTATGACTTCTCTTTACGTTAGCTTAATTATTTGTATACGTACACACTGGTATATTGGAACATAGTCATTAAAGATCCAACACCCAAGAGTTCTCCATCAAGTTCCATCCGCTGTCCACCATCCACGTCAGGACCACCACCACGGCCAAGATCCTCGACAGGAGACTACAGTAGTGCCTTGATTATATAAATACCCAGTTTGACCTCGAAGAATTACAAGTATCTTATCAAAGGAAGTACTTATTGTGATATCTTATTATATAAATACTCAGTGTAAACTCGAAGAAGTACAAGTGACGTACCTTATCAAAGGAACTACTCAGTGTGATATTATAACAGGCAGTGCAATTTTCTTGAGATAATAATTGTGAATCTTCGTTCGTGCGTTTATGAACTATATACTGTATATATTTACCTATACCTTATCTGAATTACTATTTAAGTGCCTTGAACAACACAATTTATGAATGTACTCTCTGTTATATTTATCCTCTATTACCTTTGTGTTTATGTGGATTCAACTTCTCCAGTCAAGCAAGACGTAGGTAGTCCAGAAATCACGAACCCTAACCTCTATAATTAAACTTGGGCCAGGGCAAATGGGCTGTACATTACCACACCTATCCCCTAGCCGACTCTTCCCAAATGGTAGAAATACTAACTCTAGTCGTTTGTGAGCTATTGAGGTTATAATGTTCAAGATTGTTTGCCTACTTATTTGGAACAGGATATAGCATTGTGTTCTACTCACATTTATAGTTTCCTGTACATAGTGTGTGCACATTATTCCTGTACATAGTGTGTGCACATTATTCCTGTACATAGTGTGTGCACATTATTCCTGTACATAGTGTGTGCACATTATTCCTGTACATAGTGTGTGCACATTATTCCTGTACATAGTGTGTGCACATTATTCTTAAACTACAGATTAACCCGTACCGTACCGGTGACGTCCTTTTCATTATAACCTATTCTGGAAAATTGTAGATTATTTTGTTCAGCATAGGTAGGATGTCTACCCATTAAAAGGCTACAAACTATCTCAACATATATCCGTCCTAAGCTTCATAACATTGTCTAAATGTAGCTAACATAAATTATAATATGATGTCGCCGGTACAGAAGGGGTTAATGGATCAATATCTCTAGGCCAGAATGTTTACCCCCTTTTTTTTCTTCTATATTCCAACTACTCCCTCTCGGGCATAGGCTGATAGCCTTTACACTCTACCGCTGTACACGGTGAGGCCCTTGAGGTCTTGCTCCAGTCTAGGGAGTGAGACATGCGAAGCTTCACGGCTCGAAGCAACTCCATCTCTGAAGCTGCTCTGCCTCTGTGCTTCACAGTCTCATCCCCCAGGCTCGGACCCTCACTCTCAGAACGCCACCTATTGAGCAATCAACTCACTAGGCATTGCCCCCCTGTAGCATAGTTTTGAATATGGGAATATTCATACAATGCTATTTAATCAGGGAACAATGAGGGTATTTATTTGGCATTTCGGTGTGTTGTGGTAATGCACTGATACTAGGTACAGCACAAATTCCATCCCAATAATATCTTCCCATTGACATATTGGGATTCGAACCCGGATCCATTGGATTACCAGTCCAGTGGCAAGACCACTCCGCCACACCTCCCCTGACTTCTTGTAACTCACAAAGGACTGGAGCTAACTGGCTGTAAGTGTACATATCAATATTCTGGTTGACTCGACTTCTCGTATGGTGAAAATACCTTTAAACCCGCTATCTATCCCTATTGTGTTGTAAGAGGTTAGGGGATTTGTGGCCTACAGTATGTATGATGCACAGACAATAAATATACTCACAATTTAAGGGGATGTTTTTATTTTGTTCCATAGACCTCCATCAAGCTTAAGAAAGTATATTTTTTTTTGGAAAACAAAATGTCCCTAAATTACATTCTTGCTATCGCTCTCCAGGAAGAAATCGTCACATAAATGGCACACAAGGTGTTAGAATTAATATAAATGGCACACAAGGTGTTAGAATTAATATAAATGGCACACAAGGTGTTAGAATTAATATAAATGGCACACAAGGTGTTAGAATTAATATAAATAAGTCGAAATGTCTTAAAATTGCTCGAGTATTATGGCGAACGTCTGATAATTTCAAAACTAATGGGGCTATACGTGATGGAAAAAGGGGTCCAGGCAAAATATGTTTCCCATAAACCACACAATGGTTTACAAGACAATGTGAATCCTGACGGCCATATGATACGGTATTAACACTTTATAGACAGCGTTGAATTATGTGAGCATAAAGTGCTCTGCGTGTGGCGAGATATCAAGCTGGTAAACGATATATTGTTAAATAATAGTGCATACTCTATAAATGTGGCTTATATCATCCTAAAACCGCATCTATTTAATCCTATTCACTTAGGAAGAACATTATGACCTGGATTACAAGAAGGGCAAATCAACTCCTGAACTGTTCGTTCTTGTGATTCTGACGTTTCAAAATAAGATGCCGACCAACCATGAACTGAAAACGAAAAGTGTGTGTAATAAAACACACACTTGCACTAACACGCACGGATGGCTTTAGTCCAGTGGTCTAAGTGGCCACGAGCTAATCAACCAGGCTTGGTCGAGGATTTGAGTCCCCTAGAATCTGAAAGTTTCTTCGGCTATCCCAATGGAGAACGATTGTAGCATGGTCCCTCCCTAGCCAAGCTGTTCAAACATCAGCTTGTGTCAGCTTACACGTCATTCCACCAGTGCATCTGCGTATGCACTATGGTCGGAAATCAAGCATCTCAAGGTCGCTAAAGGTCGTCTGTGACCTCGTAGTCAATGTAGAATAAGCATTGTACTGAACCTAGGTTAAGTTAAAAACAATGATGTAGATGTTCACCCTCAGGGCTGCAAGTGAACAATAAACCAACAATGATATTATTATAATTTGTACACGCTCACACGCACGCACACACACACTCTAAATATTACCTTTCTCAGCAACCATTTGATCAGCAGAACGATTGTCAGAAGAGAGAATACACGTAGAAACATGAAAGACTGACAGCAAATTAAAACCGAGACTAAATCAACAAAGACAAAGGTATTGCCGACCGTCAACTATTATATACACATTCGTGGAGGTTTACAGGCATAGGCACAGACTGAAAGCATGCAACACAAAAATATATAATCATCACAATGGAAGAGGCGGAATAGGAAATTGCATGCATGAGAGAAATGGAGACAGAACAAAAGGCAACAATCATGGAGATGAAAGGTAAGCTTAACATTTGTTTGTTGATGAGAGTGACACTATATAAACTATGTGTAGGTGGGGAAATAATTTAGATATATAAGTGTCATTGAACATAAAACACTTGAATTAAAGGCTAAATTTGACTCGACATACAGCGTGGATGATAATTAACAATTCATCAGATATTATTCAGAGCTTGGAATATATTCGCATTTATAATAATTAGTAGCATCGTTATATTCAGTACAGGGATATTAAAGAGACACATTGTGGGTTTATAGCATTAATTGTAAATTAGTTGCAATTTTTTTGAAACTGTAGCACCCAATGATCTCTTGGTACCGGTAATAATAATGTCGCGAATTACTGAATTGATAGATAATATCCACAAACAGAAAACAAATGTTAATGTATACGTACAAAACAGATTCGACTCTTTTCCATACCACTGAGAGATGTCCAAAATAATAAAACCACTCGTGTCAATAACCAAACACTCTTTTCAATGTGGGTTTAAATTGTTCGTGCAACACGAACATATTTTAAATACTTAAATCCGATAACGCTTGCTATAATTATATACTGGCTCTGCCTCGAGTCGGTCACCCCCAGCTATGGGGTATATGCCTGTGTACTGTATATACAGTACATACATACATTAATTTGTTTATAAATGGACAGTATAAACCCTGAATATATTATCTGCAATTAAATGCAATTCGATTCCACTGAAAGCACTGGATGAACATATCAAACATAAGTGGACAACAGTTATATCCTTACATATACAGTATATACTTGGTTACTAAAAACACTAATTAACAAACGGATATCACCAGTAAGTCATATATGTTTTATTCCACTGCTTCATATTTGAACTGTGAATCCTCTCGACCTCCGCTCCTCTTGGTTTCCTCTCTATTGTATTGTGTCCTATGCCTCTCCTTTCCCCACCCTTTCCCTCTCCCATCTCTCGCCACCCTGTTACTGTGATATTGGAGGTATTATGTTATAAATACCGGACTGAAATAATCGTTTTGTTCCTTGGTACCGATATTAATTCTAGTTTCAAAAAATATCCAGCAAAGTGACCAGAGAAGTGTACAAATGCAAAGGAAAACCAAATATTAGGAATGTATTGATGCAAGGACTAAATGCAAGTATAAATGAAAGCTACTGGAAGAAAATATACAGACTAAAGTAGTACACGATGTTCCTAGATTTTGAATCAACAAATAACGTTAAGTTGAAAAAGAAGGAGGGAATCAGGATTACTAAGCGTAATTTATTAATGAAGAGACAGACGGAACAAGCAAGATAAACGAACATTAATTATCATGGTCTTAATTTGTGTCTAACATTTGTAACTTCACTTTGCATTTTCTATTTTGTTTTAGGTATATGCTGTAGGTATCCTCAACACAGCCGATAAGAGTTTGAGTATTATATTTTGTTTTAGGTATATGCTGTAGGTATCCTCAACACAGCCGATAAGAGTTTGAGTATTATAATTGTGTCCAAGTGCGTTCATAACTGTGTGTGTGTTTTCTATTTGTTTCTAAAGAACGATCCAAAGGTAAACTAACACTGGGTAGGATGTGAATTTTAAGCGTGACTGTACAAGAGAGGGAACTATTATGGCAGTAATATATGATCAATTTAAAAGAATATCAAAGACAAATGCATGCTAGAACAATTAGAAAGTCACTCAGGAAAAACCTTGCTCCTGCACAGTTGGCCACATAAATCTGAACACATTCTATTATTTATGTATGAAAAGCCAATTAGTATGATTCAGTTATTAGTGTATTTTCTTATGCAATAGTTATATAATGTGACCGGTTAGCGGTTTTATTCAGTTATTAGTGTATTTTCTTATACAATAGTTATATAATGTGACCGGTTAGCGGTTTTATTCAGTTATTAGTGTATTTTCTTATGCAATAGTTATATAATGTGACCGGTTAGCGGTTGTGGATCCACATTAATGTGGCCAACTGTACACTGATCTATAGTACAGGACTAGTTATAGATGTCCTATATTGATATGAACATTGCATAGTTGAATGGCAAAGCAGTGCTTTTTTTACAAATACTGTTGCATATTTGTTTGCGTATTACGTATACACATATAGTATAGTAAGTATATTTCACAAATGAACGTGAGTTACTAAATGTTTTTACTAATCTACGCCGGGCTCGAACCACCGACAGTCAGGACGTTTTCAGCCCGGCTGAGAGTATAAACATTTATATTTATGTACGGCAGTCCATTCATAACAGGTAGGCCAAACATCGTGACCCTATCATCTGTTACTCAAAAAAAGACTAGAGTAATCGAGCTAATACTTTCTCCAATTGGGAATACTTCTGAAAATTCGCAGCCCGTTTGCGCTAACCCATTTTGAGTAGCAGAGGGTAATGGTCACGATTTCTGGCCTACCTATAATTAAAGGACCATCTATATATTTGTTTTTCTTTCCCCGTAGGTGTGTACAATCATATCCTAATTTCATCACGTGCCTTTTAATAGATGTTCATTAATTATATGCATTAACGTACGCATAAACAAACACAAACAGATATTCATTAGTAAAATAACAAATTATCAAGTTAATTTTATTACCTGTTCAGATGATGTAACTTTTTCCAAATCTAGCAAAAAAAAACAAAAAAAAACACACACATTGAGAACATTAATATACAAGACTACTAGATTTTTACCCTGAATTGTGTTGTGGAGAAGTATCTGGAGAAGAAACAAAAGGTATATGTTGCCTTTATGGACTTGGAGAAGGCCTATGACAGAGTGGATAGAGAAGGTTTGTGGAAAGTACTTAGAATATACGGAGTAGAGGGCAAGTTGCTGAAAGCAGTGAAGAGCATGTATGAGGGTGCAAAGGCGGCAGTACGTGTGGAGAGTGAGCAGAGCGAGTTCTTTGACCTGAATGTTGGTTTGAAACAGGGGTGTGTGATGTCCCCGTGGTTGTTTACTGTATATATGGATGGAGTTATGAAAGAAATACTATCAAGAGCAGTGGATGTTGGTGTATCGCTGAAAAGGGAGGGAATTGAGTGGAAGCTACCTATACTGCTGTTTGCGGATGATACAGTTCTGATGAGTGATAATGAATGGGAGTTGCAGGGTCTGGTAAATGAGTTTGGAACAGTGTGCGAAAAACGGAATTTGAAGGTAAATACGGGGAAGAGCAAGGTTATGGTCTTCGAAAGGGGTGAAGTCACAGAGTGTGAGGTGAAGCTGAACGGTCAGGCTATGGAGATCGTCAACTCTTTTAAGTATCTGGGCAGTGTGTTGAGTAAAGATGGGACTATGGATGAAGAGGTGCGGGAGAGGGTACAACAGGGGAAGAGGGTTGTAGGAACGCTAAAAGCAGTAACAAGAAATAGGGTGGTCAGTATGGAAGTGAAGAAGTCCTTGCATGACAGTGTGGTAATCCCGACACTGACTTACGGAAGCGAAGCATGGACGTTGGTTGAGAGACTCAGACCATGAGTGAGAGCAGTGGAAATGAATTACTTAAGGAGTGCGTGCGGAGTTACATGGAGGGATAGACAGACTAATGAGGAAGTAAGAAGGAGGTGTGGTGTGGAGGTAGATGTGCTGGAAAGTGTGAAAAGGAACAACTTGAGATGGTTCGGCCATATGGAACGTATGGAAAGCGAGAGAATGACTAAGAGGGTGTACGAGAGCGAGGTGGAGGGACAGAGGGGGAGAGGTAGACCGAATATGAGGTGGAAGGATGGAGTGAGGAACTACATGAACGAAGGCGGTGCTGGTTGGGGGGAGGGGCGTCGACTGACTGGGGACAGAGGTGCATGGGGGCGGTTCGTTCGTGGCCACCCCTTCGGGGATCACGGCGTCAGGCAATAGATAGATAAATAGACTACTAGATGGGTAATTCGAAGGTTACGAGAAAGATAAAATAGTGTACAGAATTAACGAAAAACTGAACAAAGACACAATATGCCAACAATTGTATAGTGTGTTGATAGGGGTCGACTAAATGGAAAGACAAGCGGTAAGAAAGTATAATATTATATGTATATATATATATATATATATATATATATATATATATATATATACAGTATATATATATTGAGTATATATATATATATATATATATATATATTTATATATATATATATATATATATATATATACTGTATATCTACAGTATATATATATATATATATATATATATATATATATAGTTATGAGAACTTCAGCAAGTGATCTTGGACACCGCAACTTCCAAATTAGTAGGGCAATGAGAAGAAATACGTTGTGGAACATCATGATTTATTCTAATTTTCGGCGACGTCACGCAGCCATCCTCAGGAAAGGGTTACCAACAGATCCTAAAAATGGAGTATAACTCTGTATATATTGCTAAAACAGGATCACTAAAATGTAATGCATTGTTGAACACGTGGCAATTTGCCTATCTAAAAAACAATTAAACAACATAATTTTGGCCAACTAGGCAAGGTTTGAATATAAAATAAATCTACGGCTAGACACCATCAAATTCAAAATTGCTAAATCTCAATGCAACAAAAGAAATCAAAATGCATAAGATATCAAATTTATATTATATTTTTTTTGTTTTCAATTCAAATATTATTCTGAACTGTAAAGGCTAAAATCTATTAAACAAAATTTAACCTACCGCTAAACAGCGTCCAAAGTATTATGCTAATATCCAACCATGTGAGGACAAGACTTAGCAAAAGCAATCATAATAAAGGAGAATATTAAAATGAAGGACTTTACAAACATTTCAAATTATCTAGTAAAATTAGAAGCAAATCATAGTAATTATAACCACATCGAACCGCAACATAAAGCAAAAAAGTACATTTGAATTACTTGACTCTAAGAAACAAAAGATACATGTTGAAAATTCACATAAAGGACAATTGTCACAAACAAATCGGAACTCACCATGATTCCACCAGTCTCCAATGAAAGACGATGAGGGACTGATTAACTGAACACATTTGAACTCTATATGTAAACTCAATATATGGTGAAAATTAAACGAAATAAAATGAAAAACCAAACTACATGAACACCCAAAAAGCAACAATTGTACCTAATAATGAACCTTCAACTATTATTGACAATATTTATTTCTGGTTTGTGCTTATTTATCAGCATTTTTTCGCCTATTAAAGCCTCATACGTGTTTCTAAACCTGCCGATGATTTCAAAATCCCTCTCCGAAAAAGGATGATCTTCATTACGAGAGTGTTCCCTTACTGCAGAAAATGACATACTCCTCAAAAATATTCCAGACCTGAAGCTTTTCCCCAAATGCTCAAATATTCTCATTTTGAATGATCTACTCGAACATCCAATGTACCCAGCCTGACAACTGGGACAAGTGAATTTATACACGATATTTGAGCATAAAGAGTCCGGCACCCGATCTTTGAAGTTGAAAAAGGTTCCTATCCTGTAATCATTGGTGAACACAATTCTAAAATTTATTGCAGGAAAACTTTCCCGGAGTACGTTACTAAGTAACTTGCGAAAATCATAGCTCACTCTCCCATAGAAAGGCATTTTGACATACTTAACAAGTTTAGGCACATCGTAAGTTACCGATCTGCTGTGTAACACTTTATTATACATAAATTGTTTTAGCACTCTGTAAAACAAATCCATCCTATAATTATTTTTCAAAAAATACTCTCTTAGTTTGCAAAATTCTTCATGAAGTGTGAAATGGTTAGAACAAATCCCGTAGGCTCTCTCAAAGAGTGTTTGATTGAATTAAGTTTATATATTTCAGGGCAATAACTAAACCAACTTAAACCCAACCCAGTGAAAGTGGGCTTTCTATAAACTCCAGTGGTTAACCGATTACATGATTTAGTGATTAAAACATCCAAAAATGCTAAAGTATTATTATCCTCGTTTTCACAGGTAAATCTCATGCTTTTATGCTGCTTGTTCATGTAACTGAAAAATCTATCATTATCATCCCTATTTTTTAATATTAAAAATGTATCATCTACATACCGCCTATATAAGATAGGCTTATAATCTGGTGGACAACTCTCAAGCCACTGAACCTCCTTGTTACATAAAAATGCATCAGCGAACAAAGGCCCTAAACTCGATCCCATGCTAACTTGTTAAGTATGTCAAAATGCCTTTCTATGGGAGAGTGAGCTATGATTTTCGCAAGTTACTTAGTAACGTACTCCGGGAAAGTTTTCCTGCAATAAATTTTAGAATTGTGTTCACCAATGATTTCAGGATAGGAACCTTTTTCAACTTCAAAGATCGGGTGCCGGACTCTTTATGCTCAAATATCGTGTATAAATTCACTTGTCCCAGTTGTCAGGCTGGGTACATTGGATGTTCGAGTAGATCATTCAAAATGAGAATATTTGAGCATTTGGGGAAAAGCTTCAGGTCTGGAATATTTTTTTCTCGTAATGAAGATCATCCTTTTTCGGAGAGGGATTTTGAAATCATCGGCAGGTTTAGAAGCACGTATGAGGCTTTAATAGGCGAAAAAATGCTGATAAATAAGCACAAACCAGAAATAAATATTGTCAATAATAGTTGAAGGTTCATTATTAGGTACAATTGTTGCTTTTTGGGTGTTCATGTAGTTTGGTTTTTCATTTTATTTCGTTTAATTTTCACCATATATTGAGTTTACATATAGAGTTCAAATGTGTTCAGTTAATCAGTCCCTCATCGTCTTTCATTGGAGACTGGTGGAATCATGGTGAGTTCCGATTTGTTTGTGACAATTTTCCTTTATGTGAATTTTCAACATTTATCTTTTGTTTCTTAGAGTCAAGTAATTCAAATGTACTTTTTTGCTTCATGTTGCGGTTCGATGTGATTAGAATTACTATGATGTGCTTCTAATTTTACTAGATAATTTGAAATGTTTTGTAAAGTCCTTCATTTTAATATTCTCCTTTATTATGATTGCTTTTGCTAAGTCTTGTCCTCACATGGTTGGATATTAGCATAATACTTTGGACGCTGTTTAGCGGTAGGTTAAATTTTGTTTAATAGAGTTTAGCCTTTACAGTTCAGAATAATATTTGAATTGAAAAAAAAAATGATAATATAAATTTGATATCATATGCATTTTGATTTCTTTTGTTGCATTGAGATTTAGCAATTTTGAATTTGATGGTGTCTAGCCGTAGATTTATTTTATATTCAAACCTTGCCTAGTTGGCCAAAATTATGTTGTTTAATTGTTTTTTAGATAGGCAAATTGCCACGTGTTCAACAATGCATTACATTTTAGTGATCCTGTTTTAGCAATATATAAAGAGTTATACTCAATTTTTAGGATCTGTTGGTAACCCTTTCCTGAGGATGGCTGCGTGACGTCGCCGAAAATTAGAATAAATCATGATGTTCCACAACGTATTTCTTCTCATTGCCCTACTAATATATATATATATATATATATATATATATATATATATATATATATGTATATATGTACAGAAAAGAGAGAGAGAGCAAATGTAATTTATAGTTACAGAAGGGAAACCATAGATGAGCCAATTTAATTTCAGTCTACTACTTAAATTATATAATCACACATATACGTAAATATATTTTGTAAAGACGCAAATGTATACCGATATAATAATAATAGTAAAGCAGGTTGTGCAGTTTTCGCATTACCAAAAAAAAAAAAAAAAAAAAAAAAAAAAAAATGCATACGCAACTCTGCGACCTAGAATTCTGCAGGTAGTATTGAATCTCTTAGGTGAAATCGGTTTATATGCAATTTATATATATACTGTATATTTATTAAATGTTTTTATACTCACAGCCGGACTTGAACCACCAACAGTAAAAAAAAATGCTTATACTTTAATCCACTATACTACGGCGTGATAGAGGATACTTGTGTGTAGTGGATTAAAGCATAGACACTCGTCCGGACTGTTGGTGGTTCATGTCCTCCTGGGAGTATATATATATAATTATATAATTACATTTACGATCACATTGAATCTTAACTATTAAATTAGTTATCTATAATAAGGTCAGCGTAACACTATTTTGTAGCATTTTGAATATTTATTACAAATAGTGATCATATAGGCCTACTGTGACCTTGACCTTTGACATAAAATAAAATACATATATTTGGATGGTCGTCGCATTGACGAACTGAATTTGCCTGTATAACTTGGTGACAATACATTAAACAGTCTAGGGGGAGTTTAGGGAAAATGACAAATGCTCTTGCTTTGACCTTGACTTCTGACCTTAACTATTACAATATGTATGTGAAATTTGATACATATATAATATTTAAGTAATAAGCCATAACACAGCCAGTTTTCCAAAATTTGAGTAATCTTTCTTAATAAATAATAAAAGTTGACCTTTGACCTTGACCTGTGACCTTGACCTTTATGTAAGAGTACATTTTTGTTTACATTGGCATTGCCCATGAAAATCAAATAAGCATGCATAATTTCATTAAAACCCATTAGATAGTTTCATATATATCAATAGAATAGTTGACCTTGACCTTTGACCGTTATCTTGACCTATATATGTCTCGACATTTATTATTTTACTTTTCACTTGAAGTGCAACTATCTCACCAAATGTTTTGAAGTTTGCATGGAAAGTAAAGAAAATAGCATATTGACCTTTTATTTGACCTTCACCTTTGACCTTGACCTTTCATATGGAATTGTATAGTTTATTGCATGACGTTGGCCTAGGTATTCCGAATAAACATGGTAAGCATATTGAAAATCTAAGTTAGTATAAGAAATACTAGTAGAAAAACTATTTTGACCTTTGACCTTGATCTTTGACCTTACCCTTTAGAATATGTATCTAAAATGTGGGCAATACGATATCAAGGTTACCAGTAACTTGTATAGTGAAAATTAAGACATTTGAGTATAAAGTAAAATAAATAGTAAAAGTTGACCTTTGACCTTGACCTGTGACCTGGACCTTATGTAAGAGTTTTATTTGTTTTTATTGACATTGCCCTGGAAAATCAAATAAGCATGCCTAATTTCATTAAAACCAATCAGTTAGTTTCATATATATTTATAGAATAGTTGACCTTGACCTTTGACCTTTATCTTGACTTTATGAAATGTGTGTCCAAATGTATTATTTCCTTTTCATTTAAAGTGCAACTATCTCACCAAATTTTGTGAAGTTTGCATGAAAAGTAAAGAAAATAGCATATTGACCTTTTATTTGACCTTGACCTGTGACCTGGACCTTTATGTAAGAGTGTTTTTTTTTGTATTGACATTGCCCCGGAAAATCAAACAAGCATGCCTAATTTCATTAAAACCCATCAGTTAGTTTCATATATATTAATAGAATAGTTGACTTTGACCTTTATCTTGACCTTTATGATATGTGTGTCCAAATGTATTATTTTCCTTTTCATTTAATGTGCAACTATCTCACCAAATTTTGTGAAGTTTGCATGAAAAGTAAAGAAAATAGCATATTGACCTTTTATTTGACCTTGACCTGTGACCTTGACCTTTATTATGGAATTGTATAGTTTCTTGTATGACCTTTGCCTAGGTATTCCAAATATACATGGTAAGCCTAGTGAGAATCTAACAATTAGTATAAGAAATACTAGTGAAAAACATATTTTGACATTTGACCGTGACCTTTGACCTTACCCTTGAGAATATTTACCTAAAATTTGGTCAATATGATATATAGGTTGCCAGTAACTTGTATAGTGAAAATGAAGACATTTGAGTAACAAATAAAAAATATGAAATATTGACCTTATCTTTAACCTTGACCTTTGACCTTAACCTTTAAGTTAAATGGAATATTTATTTCTGACTGACCTTCGCATTGACCAAATGAATATAACTGTGAAATTTGGTGAAAATTCATCAAACGGTCTAGGAGGAGTTTCCGGACAGACAGACAGACAGACGACGACGACGACGACGACGATGACGACAGACAGGCTGGCTGGTGGTGCACAGTATATGGGCGGGATCTGTGTGCGCGATACCACTCTGCTTCGCAGAGTTGATAATAATAATAAAGTAGGTGTGCAGTTTTCACATTACCAATAGAAGAAAACAAAATGCATACGCACCTCTGCAACGTAGAATTCTGCAGGTGGTACTGAATATCTTAAGGGAGTATTACACTGGACATATTTTCCGTCGTCCTTCATCAAAACCATGATTTGCATGGTCCTTAATCTCGCGTTTCGTGGTCTTTTCGGCAGCCCACGGTTACCCAAGTACACCGGGAAATCGTGGTCAAGCCCACGATAATACTAAACTCAAATGACCATTTATAGTATGCATTTGTATTTTACATATATGTAATTATATCTGAATACGAACTAATGATATATAAACGGAAGTTGATGTATTACGAACTGCAAAACATTACATTTTACTAAAAGAATAACAGCTATACACTCATTTGGTTACGTTTGAATTGAAGATTCAAGGTCACTTCTAAATTAATTGGTCTTAATTCGCCATTTTAGCTTCCAGTCATGCTATTAATACATCACAATCCGTATAATAAAAGCTGAGCATATAATTAAAAACCAAGATAAGTATGACTATATTGCTCGCTATTACCTAAAACAAGCGACATGAATCCACTTCTGTCGGTAAAAAGTGAAAGTCAGTGGAAGCAGCAGCGCGCTCGTGATTGGCTATTTTATCATTACCCTGATAATTTATTTATTATCTGTATTGTTCCTTATTTATTCATTAAACTAGATATATTTAAGAAATGTTAATGATTACTTAATAAATTACAGTGCTATCCGAATATAAAGAGCTATTAAATATAAAGGAAACATAATAATAACGTATATATAATAAAGTAAACACAAGCAATATAAAGAAATGATAAAGCCAAGAAGTAAGCGAGAGTGTAGACTGACTGAGCGGGGTTCACCCGGCTTAGCCAATCACAGGCCGCGCTTTACGTATTCCACATTTAAAATAGGCAGTGACGGTATTTCTTTCCTTGCTTGTGTTAACTGTAGTATATGTACGATTTGATGTGTTCCATTTGGTATTTTATAGCTCTTAAGGTTCGGATATCAATTATCACATTATTATTAGAAATATTAAAAACTTATGTAGTTTAATATATGTGGAATATATACAGTATATATATATATATATATATTAACATATATTTATACATAAGGAATGTATTTCCAAGACATAGCCTACTCCCCGCCAATCACTATACAGTAAAGCCTACTGCATATGTAGGCTACTAAGTTATTTAAAGAGTACTATTTAACACATCGTATTAACTGAACCTATAATGCATAAATACGGTATTTTATCAAGACTACAAAGCATACAGACTACATAATTTGTAATATTGAAGGAATATTAGGCTAACCATTGCAGTAACGAAGCTATTACTCATATTTAGTTATAACAAATCGTTTACTGTTGCAAATTATAATTGTATGTTGATTACAATAACCTATATAGGCTATGCTACATTTGATCACATAAGAGAATATTCTTCCCATTCTTGCCGAAAGATATTGTATTAATTTTGTAGAAACTTGAAGTTGTGCATACGTGTTGTAGCCTACTTCTTGATTAAACCGTTTCATCTCATCCCAATTTATTTAATATTATACTGTAATGACATATATATTTAAGGATTAAGCATGATTATAATATATTAATGCTTGTACTGTACAGTAGCCTACATCACATATCGAACTCTCAACCTATTAATCTAGACCCGCAACGGTTATCACCCTTATCACCCGCCGCCTAGCCTACTGATAGTGTTTATCCTCTTCATGATTTTCGTGCGAATCGTGACCTTCAGCTTTAGTCGTCTATTTTCACTGTATTTTCGAATAAAATGATTATAATGGCGTTATTATGGCATAACCTCCACTTTTTATTAGCGATTGCGAAGTATTACTAATATATAGGGAATCTATTTTGGCCGAAATAGGTGTAAATAAAGCCGAGAAGCGATCAGACACTTCAGCCTATGTCTGTAGATGACGATGATTGTGCGTGGAGCCTGTGTGATAGCAAGACGACGATAGCATGCCCAAGATCGAAGGACGACGGAAAATATGTCCAGTGTTATACCCCCTTTAAGGGTGTATTACACTGGACATATTTTCCGTCGTCCTTCGACCTTCATCCTTCGATCTTGGGCATGAAATCGTCGTCTTGCTATCACACAGGCTCCACGCACAATCATCGTCATCTACAGACATAGGCTGAAGTGTCTGATCACTTCTCGGCTTTATGTACACCTATTTCGGCCTAAATAGAATTCCTATACTTTAGTAATACTTCGCAATCGCTAATATAAAGTGGAGGTTATGTCATAATAACGCCATTATAATAATTGTATCTGAAAATACTGTGTAAATAGACGACAAAAGCTGAATGTCACGACTCGCACGAAAATCATGAAGAGAATAAACACTTAACACCATCAGTAGGCTATATAGGCGGCGGGTGATAACAGTCTTGGGTTTAAATTCCAAGGTTGAGAGTTCGATAGATGATGTACAAGCATTAATATATAATAATCATGCTCAATCCTTAAATATATATTTCATTACAGTATAATATGCAATAAATTAGGATGAGAGAAAACTGTTTAATCAAGAAGTAGGCTACAGTACCGTACGTAAGCACAACTTCAAGTTTCTACTAATACAATATCTTTGGGCAAGAATGGGAAGAATATTCTCTCAAGTGATTAAATGTATCATAGCCTATATCGGTTAACATACTGTACATACATACAACCTACAATTATAATTTGCAACAGTAAACGAATTGTTATAACTAAATATGAGTAATAGCTTCGTTACTGCAATGGTTAGCCTAATATTTCCTTCAATATTACAAATTATGTAGTCTGTATGCTTTGTAATCTTGATAAAATAGTATTTATGCATTATAGGTTCAGTTAATGCGATGTGTTAAATAGTACTTTTAAAATAACTTAGTAGCCTACATACAGTACAGTATACGGTATAGTGTTTGGCAGGGAGTAGGCCATGTCGTGGATATACATTCCTTATATATATATATTAAACTACATAAGTTTTTAATATTTCTAATGATAATGTGATAGGTGATATATGACTGATATCCAAACCTTAAGAGCTATAAAATACCACATGGAACACATAAAATCGTACATATATTACAGTTAACTCAAGCAAGGGAAGAAATACGGTCACTGCCTATTTTAAATTAAAAATGTAATACGTTAAGCACAGCCTGTGCTTGGCTAAGCCGGGTGGACCCAAGTCCAGTCAGTCTTCACTCTCGCTTAATTCTTGTCTTTATCAATTCTTTATATTGCTTGTGTTTACTTTATGATATATACGTTATTATTGTGTTTCCTGTTATATTTAATAGCTCATTAGATTCGGATAGCACTGTATTGTATTAAGTAATCATTAAAATTACTTAAAACATATCTATTTTAATGAATAATTAAGGAACAATACAGATAATAAATAAATTATCAGAATTCTGATACGATAGCCAATCATGATCGTGCTGCTGCTTCCACTGACTTCCACTTTTACCTACAGACGTGGATTAATACCTTGGTTTTTTATATATGCTCAGCTTTATCGTAGGGATTGTGGTTTATAAATAGCACGACGGGAAGCTAAAACGGCCGAATTGAGACCAAATAACTTCGAAGTGACCTTGAATCTTCAATTCAAACGAAACCAAATGAGTATAGCTGTTAATTTTTTAATAAAATGTAATGTTTTGCAGTTCGTAATACATAAATTTCCGTTTATATTCTTTTAGTTCATATTCAGATATAATTAAATATATGCAAAATACAAATGCATACTATAAATGGTCATTTGAGTTTAGTATTATCGTGGGCTTGACCACGATTTCCCAGTGTACTTGGGTAAAGGGGCTCTCACACTGGCATATTTTCCTTCGTCTTTCATCAAAACCATGATTTGCGTGGTCCTTCATCTCGCGTTTCGTGGTCTTTTCGGCAGCCCATGGTTACCCAAGTACACCGGGAAATCGTGGTCAAGCCCACGATAATACTAAACTCAAATGACCATTTATAGTATGCATTTGTATTTTGCATATATTTAATTATATCTAAATACGAACTAATGATATATAAACGGAAGTTGATGTATTACGAACTGCAAAACATTACATGTTACTAAAAGAATAACAGCTATACACTCATTTGGTTACGTTTGAATTGAAGATTCAAGGTCACTTCTAAATTAATTGGTCTTAATTCGGTCATTTTAGCTTCCAGTCATGCTATTAATACATCACAGTCCTATAATAAAAGCTGAGCATATATAAAAAACAAGATAAGTATGACTATATTGCTCGCTATTACCTAAACCAAGCGACATGAATCCACGTCTTTCGATAAAAGGTGAAAGTCAGTGGAAGCAGCAGCGCGCACGTGATTGGCTATTTTATCATTACCCTGATAATTTATTTATTATCTGTATTGTTCCTTATTTATTCATTAAACTAGATATGTTTAAGAAATGTTAATGATTACTTAATAAATTACAGTGCTATCCGAATATAAAGAGCTATTAAATATAAAAGGAAACATAATAATAATGTATATATAATAAAGTAAACACAAGCAATATAAAGAAATGATAAAGCCAAGAAGTAAGCGAGAGTGTAGACTGACTGAGCGGGGTTCACCCGGCTTAGCCAATCACAGGCCGTGCTTTACGTATTCCACATTTAAAATAGGCAGTGACGGTATTTCTTTCCTTGCTTGTGTTAACTGTAGTATATGTACGATTTGATGTGTTCCATTTGGTATTTTATAGCTCTTAAGGTTCGGATATCAATTATCACATTATCATTAGAAATATTAAAAACTTATGTAGTTTAATATATATGGAATATATACAGTATATATATATTAACATATATTTATACATAAGGAATGTATTTCCAAGACATAGCCTACTCCCCGCCAAACACTATACCGTATAGCCTACTGCATATGTAGGCTACTAAGTTATTTAAAGAGTACTATTTAACACATCGCATTAACTGAACCTATAATGCATAAATACGGTATTTTATCAAGACTACAAAGCATACAGAATACATAATTTGTAATATTGAAGGAATATTAGGCTAACCATTGCAGTAACGAAGCTATTACTCATATTTAGTTATAACAAATCGTTTACTGTTGCAAATTATAATTGTATGTTTATTACAATAACATATAATATATAGGCTATGCTACATTTGATCACTTAAGAGAATATTCTTCCCATTCTTGCCCAAAGATATTGTATTAATTTTGTACAAACTTGAAGTTGTGCATACGTGTTGTAGCCTACTTCTTGATTAAACCGTTTCATCTCATCCCAATTTATTGAATATTATACTGTAATGACATATATATTTAAGGATTAAGCATGATTATAATATATTAATGCTTGTACTGTACAGTAGCCTACATCACATATCGAACTCTTAACCTATTAATCTAGACCCGCAACGGTTATCACCCGCCGCCTAGCCTACTGATGGTGTTTATCCTCTTCATGATTTTCGTGCGAGTCGTGACCTTCAGCTTTAGCCGTCTATTTTCACTGTATTTTCGAATAAAATTATTATAATGGCGTTATTATGGCATAGCCTTCACTTTTTATTAGCGATTGCGAAGTATTACTAATATATCTATCTATCTATCTATATGCTCAGGCCCAATCCCGATTTTGGGGGTATTTAGGGAATCTATTTTGGCCGAAATAGGTGTAAATAAAGCCGAGAAGCGATCAGACACTTCAGCCTATGTCTGTAGATGACGATGATTGTGCGTGGAGCCTGTGTGATAGCAAGACGACGATAGCATGCCCAAGATCGAAGGATGAAGGTCGAAGGACGACGGAAAATATGTCCAGTGTAATACCCCCTTAACCATGGGCTGCCGAAAAGACCACGAAACGAGAGATGAAGGACCACGTAAATCGTGGTTTTGATGAAGGACGACGGAAAATATGCCACTGTGATAGCCCCTTTAGGTAAAATCGGTTTATATACAGTATACATAATATATATATATATATATATATATATATATATATATATATATATATATATATATATATATATATATAATTACATTTATGATCACATTGAATCTTAACCTTTGGAATATTTATCTATAATAAGGTCAGCGTAACACTATTTTGTAGCATTTTGAATATGGTGTAATTAAAATTTAAAATATATATAAGAAAGAAATAGTGACCATAATCTGTGACCTTCACCATTCACCTTGACCTTTGAATAACAAAAGCACAAAATGTGGACAATCGTTGCATTGACCAACCGAATTTGCCAGCAAAATTTGGTGACGAGACGTAACCCGTTCAGTACAGTTCTGTTGGTTTCATTTCATACTGGATATTAAGATTATTTTATTTAGTTTATGAAGGGCATCCATAAAATTAGCAGGCTTTCAACTATCTTAATTAACACTTTTTACTACCACAGATCCTGCATAAGCTCCACAAAATCATCATATTATAGATAGAATACAGTACAAAAGACGTCACCGGTACACAAAGGGTTAAACAGTTTAGGAAGAGTTTAAAGAAAATTATTAACACTTTTGTTCTTTGACCTTGACCTTTAACCTTAAGTATTATATATATATATATATATATATATATATATATATATATATATATATATATATATATATATATATGATTGAAATATATGTTATCTAAGTAAAATGCAACTAAAAGTCTTCAGCTTATCAAACAATTTAATATTTCTTAATGATGAAGGTTAACTTTTGACCTTGACCTTGACCTTTATGTAGGATTACATTTCTGTTTGCTTTGATGTAACCCTACAAAATCAAATAAATGTGTCAAATTGCATTAAAGAGTATCAGTTAGTTTCAGAGGTATTAAAAGAATAGTTGACCTTGACCTTTGACCTTCATCTTGACCTTCATGATGTCTGGAAATTTAACATTTTAACTTTCCCTTAAAGCGCATCTGTCTCAATAAATTTTGTGAAATTTGCATGAATAGTTAAGAAATTATCATATTGACCTTATATTTATTTTGATGTTGACCTGTGACCTTGACCTATCAAATGGAATTATGTTTTTTCTTGTATAACCTTGGTCTAGGCATTCCGAATATGCATGATAATGAGAATCTTACATTAAATAGGAAATACTAGTAAAAATCATATTTCGACCTTTGACCTTGACCTTCGACCTTATAATTTCTTATCGAGGATTTAGTTAGCTTAACAGCAATGTTCGTTTTAACTAGCATTATGAGTATGGTGTAATTCGTATAAAAACTTATTGATTACAAATAGTGATCATATATTGTGACCTTGACCTTTGACCTTTGACTTAAAATAAAATACACATATTTGGATGGTCGTCGCATTGACCAACTGAATTTGCCTGTTTAATTTGGTGACAATACATTAAACAGTCTTGGGAGGAGTTTTTGGGAAAATGACAAATACTCTTCTTTTGACCTTGACCTCTGACCTTAACTATTACAATATTTATGTGAAATTTGATATATATAATATTTAAATAATAAGCCATAACAGAGCCAGTTTTCCAAAATTTGAGTAATCTTTTTTAATAAATAATAAAAGTTGACCTTTGAGCTTGACCTGTGACCTTGACCTTTATGTCAAGAGTAAATTTTTGTTTGCATTGACAATGCCCATGAAAATCAAATAAGCATGCGTAATATAATTAAAACCCAGTAGTTAGTTTCATATATATCAATAGAATAGTTGACCTTGACCTTTGACCTTTATATGTCTCGAAATTGATATTTTCCTTTTCGCTTAAAGTGCAACTATCTCACCAAATGTTGTGAAGTGTGCATGAAAAGTAAAACAAAAATGCATATTGACCTTTTATTTGACCTTGACCTGTGACCTTGACCTTTCATATGAAATTGTATAGTTTCTTGCATGACCTGGCCTAGGTATTCCGAATATACATGGTAAGCCTAGTGAGAATCTAACAGTTAGTATAAGAAATACTAGTAGAAACCTATTTTGAACTTTGACCTTGATATTTGACCTTACCCTTTAGAATATATATCTAAAATTTGGGCAATGCGATAGCAAGGTTACCAGTAACTTGTATAGTGAAAATGAAGACATTTGAGTAAAAAGTAAATAAATAGTAAAAGTTGACCTTTGACCTTGACCTGTGACCTGGACCTTTATGTAAGAGTATTTTTTGTTGTTTTTATTGACATTGCCCCGGAAAATCAAATAAGCATGCCTAATTTCATTAAAACCCATCGGTTAGTTTCATATATATTAATAGAATAGTTGACCTTGACCTTTGTCCTTCATTTTGACCTTTATGAAATGTGTGTACAAATGTATTGTTTTCCTTTGCATTTAAAGTGCAACTATATCACCAAATGTTGTGAAGTTTGCATGAAAAGTAAAGAAAATAGCACATTGACCTTTTATTTGACCTTGACCTGTGACCTTGACCTTTCTTATGGAATTGTAAGGTTTCTTGTATGACCTTGGCCTACGTATTCCGAATATACATGGTAAGGCTAGTGAGAATCTAACAGATAGTATAAGAAATACTTGTGAAAAACTTATTTTGACCTTTGACCTTGACCTTTGACCTTACCCTTAAGAATATTTACCTAAAATCTGGTTAACACGATACATAAGTTACCAGTAACTTGTATAGAGAAAATGAAGACATTTGAGTAAGAAATAAAATATATGAAATATTGACCTTATTTTAACCTTGACCTTTGACCATAACCTTTAAGTTAAATGGAATATTTCTTTTTGACTGACCTTTGCATTGACCAAATGAATATACCTGTGAAATTTGGTGAAAATCCATCGAACGGTCTAGGAGGAGTTTCCGGACAGACAGACGGACGACGACGACGACGACGACGACGATGGACGACAACGGAAGACAACGACGACAGACAAGCTGAATGGTGGTGCACAGTATACGGGTGGGATCTGTGTGCGCGATACCACTCTGCTTCGCAGAGTTGATGAACGGTTTATTAAAGAATGGCAGCCTGATGAGCTGAAAATACACATTTTACAATTTAGTGGATGAACATGAGATATACAGATATGAAAATGGTAAGCTCAGTTTACAATGTGTGAGTATGATATACTTAAAATTAAAAAAAGAAATACAATAATGATGCTAGTGTAAAATAAATATTATCATAAATTAACCATGAGAGTAAGTGATATACAGTACATATACGCATTTATTTTACTTATATATATACAGAACATACATATATATACACATATGTACACACATACATACGCATACATATACATACATATACAGTATAAGAACATAAGAACATGCAGTAAGTGTGCACATACCCGTATACATAAACGCTCACGTATGCACACAAACATACATACATACAAAAACTGTTCTGGTAGGGTCAGGTGAGGCTAATAATAGGAGTTAAATTCTTGGGAGGGATTAAATGAGGGAATTGGAAAAGGGTTAATGAGGAAACGGACTGTGTAGGTCAAGTATTTGTATATACAAGAGATAATGTAAACTTTTTATGAAAAAAAAAAACTGCCAACACATTTTGTCCAGCAATTTCGCATTACGTGACACAAGAATACAAAAGGATAATGTAGTTTTTTGACTCATGAATAATATGTTTGTCGTCTTAATTCATACATATTGTTTACATTTAATTAAAGTCTACGCCTCTACGGTGTGGCTGGCCGAGAATTTCAGTTTTAACACTCGTTTTCCTGGCCATTATAATTCTGTCAGCATTACTGCCATACAAAAGCATAGCTTCGTTGTAATTGTATTAGCGTGTTAGTTCCAACAACACTCGTGGAGCTATAAAGAGGAGATACTTTTGGTTGTTTTCATACGGGCGCTGTTTATATTATTATATTTATATATATATTTTTTTATATATTTATCTATTAATTTTGTTTTGTTTTCTTTTATTGCGTGGGGAGAGTTACGTTGTGTCATGCCAATATTTATGTTTTGTTTCACCTGTCTTATTGCTTATGCTTAACATTTCTTTCAAAGTGGTTTTTTGAGGCAAGTAAATTGTTCCATAAATGTAATCTTTTTAGGGTCAATTATTGTGACTGTATTCTAAAATTTGACATCAAAAATTTTAATCAAGCATTTTTAACTTGAAGTTTCTTGTATAACCTCTGCTTACTTTTTGTCTGGATTTATTGTTTTTAGTCTGTATTTATTGTTTATCTTTTTCTTTTTCTATTATTAATATTAATATTGATGATTTTTTAAATGTATTGTTCTTGTTAAAAGAGTACTCTTTGTTTAAATATGTTGTTACTTCATATTTTGCAATTATTTGTCTTTATATTATATGTATTCATTGTCGATAGTATCAATTGCTTACTTTTGCGATTTCCTTAGTTTATTTGTGCTATAAATGTAGGTTATTTGTAGGGTAGTTATTGATAGGGGTCACTTGAAGCATGCTATGCTTACAGGTACCTACCCGATAGCACTATCGTTAGTGAGTGCTGTACTATATTTTATATATTATTTTGTAATAGTATAGATATCTTATCAATATTTGTATTTTGTACTATTGTTAATGTCTTGTCATGTTGCAAATTTGATTTTAAATAATATTTTGGCATTTAACATGTAGTTTCTTTATTCATGCAGAGTTTAGTAAAATTTGCCAGAACGTCCCGGACTTCCCAAACTTGACTACTTCCTTTAACGTGACGATAGTGCGATGTTATATGTGCGATTAGTTTGCTTGGGAAACTGATTAACTTGCTCATGTAGTAATGTACACCCTATGTGGTGGATTGTGTTCTTTTATTTAATAATTTTCATTTTAGTAAGCGTTGTTTCCACATAGCGATTTTGATAATTTAATTTGACTTTATATTGTCCTTGTCCCAATTTTGTTTGTTTAGTTTGCAAGTTTTACATTTTAATGTATATAGGTTCAGGGACAGTATAGATGTGAGGCCGGTCTGTACTAGTGGCAACATTAGTATACGACGTGTTCCCCATGTACTGTCCCTTCCTTTACTTGTATTCGTTGACGAACCAGGACCGGCCACGGACTATGTGTTAGAATAATTCTCTGTACCCTCGCACCTGACAAAATTACAAAAACTTAAAAATTAATAATACTTATGAAAATAACCGGCGTCTTTTCGATGATAACTGTAAATGTAAACTCTGTGTGAATGAATTTGATTTTGAACATCAAACATTTTTTTAAAGTTACATTACCATTACACATTTTTTGTTTTTAAATTCTTCTGTTAATGTAACATCTCCATGTAAAGTAAAGAATGTTATCTATTTAATAACCTGTGATAAATGTGGTATACAATATGTTGGAAAGACGGAGCAATGTTTAAGAGAAAGAGCCTACGGGCATAGATCAGGAATGAAGAACGGCATCGACTCAAAGATTCTTCTATATAAGCATTTTAACACAGATTGTACTAAATTTGATTGTAAATACAAAATTATAGAAATTGTTCAAAGTAATCAAAATGTTTTAGATAGAGAAAATTATTTGATTGGAAAATTAATGACCATCTATCCATTTGGACTTAACAATCAAATAAAAAATGTAGGCAACATTTTGTATAAAGATTTATTAAAAAACGATTTTAATAACCCATATTTTAACTTCCCTGTTTTAAACAGAAGACCTGGTAGACACGGTAATAGAAGACTAAATACATTTAATAAAAAAAAAAACAGGTCTGATATTAAAATTATTGTTAATAATTTATATTCATTATATCGAAATTTCGGAATTAAAAATTAAAAGATTCATTGAAAGGCCTACAAAAGAAAAGTTTTGCTCCTTTTATAGAAAATATTCTAAACAATAAACATAATTTCACAAATAAATTTAAGAATAAAGTCTTTGCTTTTATGGGATATATTAGAGCTAATTCTAAGAAATCCAAAGATAACCTTATTAAAGATAAAGTCATGTCCACTTTAAATTATTCCTCTAAAATTTTAAACAAAATTAATGTTAACAGTCTTATTAATTCAAAGAAAGTTAAGTCCATGTTACCAGATGGTTGTAAAAATTTCAAACCATTAATAGTGTATTCATATGAACGACCTGTTGGGTCTATTATTTGTAATTATAATAAAGTTTTAGGGAATCTTTCAGATAATTATATTTTCAATAATAATAAATGCGTGTGTGAAAGAGTTATGGATATGCCAGCTAGCAGACGTGATGCACTAGCAAAGTTAATTTATAGTCCGATATGTCACATATTAACAGGTGATGTAGAACTAGTTAAACATTTTGCAAACGACAAATTAGCGGAGCTATGTCGTAAAGGGTTTAAATTTAGAATAGGGAGTAATAAAGTAACATGGGACATAATTTTAAAAGATATTGTTTTTTCAGTCAATAAATTAAAAGATAAATTGTTAAAAATTGCGTGCTGCGATGCGAGAGAACTAGAAGCATGGTCTAAATTATTAATTAAGTTAATTAGAAATAAAATGTTCTCGCTTAAAAATGAATTTAATCTTTCAGATTTTATAGTCTATAATTATAATAAGCTTAAAGCTGATTTAATAAATTTACATAAACATTTTGTAATCACTACAGTAGATAAAGCCAGCAATAATTATAGCTTCACATGTAAGACATTTTATCTTGAAAACATGAAAAAAGAATTAGGTATTAAGGGTAACATATTACGTAAAAAATATTTGCGGTAATTCTGTTTATGAAATTCAAAATAATCTGAATATTGATAACTTAATCGATGAACATACCAAGACAAATATAACATTTGATATTAAACTTTCTGATAAGAGCAAGTGCATTGCAAAATTATACATGTTACCTAAATTTCATAAAAGACCTTATAAATATCGCTTTATTGCCGGAGCAAAATTTGCTACCACTAAAACTCTATCAGAACAAGTCGTAAATTGCTTAAAATACATTAAAAGTACTCATAAAAGATATTGTAATACCATCATGAGAAGAACTGGCATTAACTATTATTGGAGTGTTGACAATTCGTTAGAAGTTATTGATAAAATAAATACCATGCCGAAAGTTACCTCGGTACATAGCTTCGACTTTTCAACTTTGTATACCAATTTGCCTTTAGATTTAGTATATTCAGAGCTTTGCTTTATTATAGATTTGCACTTTGACAGGTTCGTTAGGAATGGTAATTATTTCATAAATGTTTATACATATTTTAATAATGCATCACTTAGCTCTACTCCCACTAGTTCTGTATATTTTGATAGAACTAAACTTAAAGATGCCCTTAAATTCCTCCTTTTCAATACTTATGTTAGATTCGGGCCGTACATTTTCAAACAAATATTAGGAATTCCTATGGGTGGAAATGCTAGCCCTTTAATTGCAGACTTATTCTTGCTTGCTTTAGAATTTAAAAATAAAAGACTTAGTTGACAGTAGCAAGAAAAATAAAATCCCAGAAAAATTAGCACTTGCTAAATTGTTAAGTAATAATAGTAGATATATTGATGATATTCTCGTTTGCAATTTGTTAAATTTTAATCAAGTTGCTAAACTTATTTACCCTAATTCTATTCCCCTCACACAATGTAACGTAAATTATAAAGTTGAAAATGTTCTTGATATAAATATAGAGATTGTTAATGAACAGTGCATACTTAAAGTATATCACAAAGTTGATGATTTTAATTTTAACGTAATAAACTTTCCTTTCCCTAGTAGTAATATCGATAGTAAAATAACTTATAATTGTTTTTATTCCCAATTAATAAGATTTTGTAAAATCTGCACTAAAGTAGATGACTTTTGGGCTAGAGCTAGGTTACTATACAGACTCTTAGTGGACAGAGGTTTTGAGGCAAGTAAATTGTTCCATAAATTTAATCTTTTTAGGGTCAATTATTGTGACTGTATTCTAAAATTTGACATCAATAATTTTAATCAAGCATTTTTAACTTGAAGTTTCTTGTATAACCTCTGCTTACTTTTTGTCTGTATTTATTGTTTTTTGTCTGTATTTATTGTTTATCTTTTTCTTTTTCTATTATTAATATTAATATTGATGATTTTTTAAATTTATTGTTCTTGTTAAAAGAGTACTCTTTGTTTAAATATGTTGTTACTTCATATTTTGCAATTATTTGTCTTTATATTATATGTATTCATTGTCGATAGTATCAATTGCTTACTTTTGCGATTTCCTTAGTTTATTTGTGCTATAAATGTAGGTTATTTGTAGGGTAGTTATTGATAGGGGTCACTTGAGGCATGCTATGCTTACAGGTACCTACCCGATAGCACTATCGTTAGTGAGTGCTGTACTGTATTTTATATATTATTTTGTAATAGTATAGATATCTTATCAATATTTGTATTTTGTACTATTGTTAATGTCTTGTCAGGTTGCAAATTTGATTTTAAATAATATTTTGACATTTAACATGTAGTTTCTTTATTCATGCAGAGTTTAGTAAAATTTGCCAGAACGTCCCGGACTTCCCAAACTTGACTACTTCCTTTAACGTGACGATAGTGCGTTGTTATATGTGCGATTAGTTTGCTTGGGAAACAGATTAACTTGCTCATGTAGTAATGTACACCCTATGTGGTGGATTGTGTTCTTTTATTTAATAATTTTCATTTTAGTAAGCGTTGTTTCCACATAGCGATTTTGATAATTTAATTTGACTTTATATTGTCCTTGTCCCAATTTTGTTTGTTTAGTTTGCAAGTTTACATTTTAATTTATATAGGTTCAGGGACAATATAGATGTGAGGCCGGTCTGTACTAGTGGCAACATTAGTATACGATGTGTTCCCCATGCACTGTCCCTTCCTTTACTTGTATTCGTTGACGAACCAGGACCGGCCACGGACTATGTGTTAGAATAATTCTCTGTACCCTCGCACCCGACAAAATTACAAAAACTTAAAAATGAATAATACTAATGAAAATAACCGGCGTCTTTTCGATGATAACTGTAAATGTAAACTCTGTGTGAATGAATTTGATTTTGAACATCAAATTTGTTTTAAAAGTTACATTACCAATACAACATTTTTGTTTTTAAATTCTTCTGTTAATGTAACATCTCCATGTAAAGTAAAGAATGTTATCTATTTAATAACCTGTGATAAATGTGGTATACAATATGTTGGAAAGACGGAGCAATGTTTAAGAGAAAGAGCCTACGGGCATAGATCAGGAATTAAGAACGGCATCGACTCCAAGATTCTTCTATATAAGCATTTTAACACAGATTGTACTAAATTTGATTGTAAATACAAAATTATAGAAATTGTTCAAAGTAATCAAAATGTTTTAGATAGAGAAAATTATTGGATTGGAAAATTAATGACCATCTATCCATTTGGACTTAACAATCAAATAAAAAATGTAGGCAACATTTTGTATAAAGATTTATTAAAAAACGATTTTAATAACCCATATTTTAACTTCCCTGTTTTAAACAGAAGACCTGGTAGACACGGTAATAGAAGACTAAATACATTTAATAAAACAAAAAACAGGTCTGATATTAAAATTATTGTTAATAATTTATATTCATTATATCGAAATTTCGGAATTCAAAAATTAAAAGATTCATTGAAAGGCCTACAAAAGAAAAGTTTTGCTCCTTTTATAGAAAATATTCTAAACAATAAACATAATTTCACAAATTCTAAGAAATTCAAAGATAACCGTATTAATAATTTAAAGTGGACATGACTTTAGTCATGTCCACTTTAAATTATTCCTCTAAAATTTTAGACAAAATTAATGTTAACAGTCTTATTAATTCAAAGAAAGTTAAGTCCATGTTACCAGATGGTTGTAAAGATTTCAAACCATTAATAGTGTATTCATATGAACGACCTGTTGGGTCTATTATTTGTAATTATAATAAAGTTTTAGGGAATCTTTCAGATAATGATATTTTCAATAATAATAAATGCGTGTGTGAAAGAGTCATCGATATGCCAGCTAGCAGACGTGATGCACTAGCAAAGTTCATTTATAGTCCGATATGTCACATATTAACAGGTGATGTAAAACTAGTTAAACATTTTGCAAACGACAAATTAGCGGAGCTATGTCGTAAAGGGCTTAAATTTAGAATAGGGAGTAATAAAGTAACATGGGACATAATTTTAAAAGATATTGTTTTTTCAGTCAATAAATTAAAAGATAAATTGTTAAAAATTGCGTGCTGCGATGCGAGAGAACTAGAAGCATGGTCTAAATTATTAATTAAGTTAATTAGAAATAAAATGTTCTCACTTAAAAATGAATTTAATCTTTCAGATTTTATAGACTATAATTATAATAAGCTTAAAGCTGATTTAATAAATTTACATAAACATTTTGTAATCACTACAGTAGATAAAGCCAGCAATAATTATAGCTTCACATGTAAGAAATTTTATCTTGAAAACATGAAAAAAGAATTAGGTATTAAGGGTAACATATTACGTAAAAATATTTGCGGTAATTCTGTTTATGAAATTCAAAATAATCTGAATATTGATAACTTAATCGATGAACATACCAAGACAAATTTGATATTAAACTTTCTGATAAGAACAAGTGCATTGCAAAATTATACACGTTACCTAAATTTCATAAAAGACCTTATAAATATCGCTTTATTGCCGGAGCAAAATTTGCTACCACTAAAACTCTATCAGAACAAGTCGTAAATTGCTTAAAATACATTAAAAGTACTCATAAAAGATATTGTAATACCATCATGAGAAGAACTGGCATTAACTATTATTGGAGTGTTGACAATTCGTTAGAAGTTATTGATAAAATAAATACCATGCCGAAAGTTACCTCGGTACATAGCTTCGACTTTTCAACTTTGTATACCAATTTGCCTTTAGATTTAGTATATTCAGAGCTTTGCTTTATTATAGATTTGCACTTTGACAGGTTCGTTAGGAATGGTAATTATTTCATAAATGTTTATACATATTTAATGCATCACTTAGCTCTACTCCCACTTGTTCTGTATAATTTGATAGAACTAAACTTAAAGATGCCCTTAAATTCCTCCTGTTCAATACTTATGTTAGATTCGGGCCGTACATTTTCAAACAAATATTAGGAATTCCTATGGGTGGAAATGCTAGCCCTTTAATTGCAGACTTATTCTTGCTTGCTTTAGAATTTAAATATATAAAAGACTTAGTTGACAGTAGCAAGAAAAATAAAATCCCAGAAAAATTAGCACTTGCTAAATTGTTTAAGTAATAGTAGATATATTGATGATATTCTCGTTTGCAATTTGTTAAATTTTAATCAAGTTGCTAAACTTATTTACCCTAATTCTATTCCCCTCACACAATGTAACGTAAATTATAAAGTTGAAAATGTTCTTGATATAAATATAGAGTTTGTTAATGAACAGTGCATACTTAAAGTATATCACAAAGTTGATGATTTTAATGTTAACGTAATAAACTTTCCTTTCCCTAGTAGTAATATCGATAGTAAAATAACTTATAATTGTTTTTATTCCCAATTAATAAGATTTTGTAAAATCTGCACTAAAGTAGATGACTTTTGGGCTAGAGCTAGGTTACTATACAGACTCTTAGTGGACAGAGGTTTTGAGGCAAGTAAATTGTTCCATAAATTTAATCTTTTTAGGGTCAATTATTGTATCTAAAATTTGACATCAATAATTTTAATCAAGCATTTTTAACTTGAAGTTTCTTGTATAACCTCTGCTTACTTTTTGTCTGTATTTATTGTTTTTTGTCTGTATTTATTGTTTATCTTTTTCTTTTTCTATTATTAATATTAATATTGATGATTTTTTTAAATTTATTGTTTTTGTTAAAAGAGTACTATTTGTTTAAATATGTTGTTACTTCATATTTTGCAATTATTTGTCTTTATATTATATGCATTCATTGTCGATAGTATCAATTGCTTACTTTTGCGATTTCCTTAGTTTATTTGTGCTATAAATGTAGGTTATTTGTAGGGTAGTTATTGATAGGGGTCACTTGAGGCATGCTATGCTTACAGGTACCTACCCGATAGCACTATCGTTAGTGAGTGCTGTACTGTATTTTATATATTATTTTGTAATAGTATAGATATCTTATCAATATTTGTATTTTGTACTATTGTTAATGTCTTGTCATGTTGCAAATTTGATTTTAAATAATATTTTGACATTTAACATGTAGTTTCTTTTTTCATGCAGAGTTTAGTAAAATTTGCCAGAACGTCCCGGACTTCCCAAACTTGACTACTTCCTTTAACGTGACGATAGTGCGTTGTTATATGTGCGATTAGTTTGCTTGGGAAACAGATTAACTTGCTCATGTAGTAATGTACACCCTATGTGGTGGATTATATTCTTTTATTTAATAATTTTCATTTTAGTAAGCGTTGTTTCCACATAGCGATTTTGATAATTTAATTTGACTTTATATTGTCCTTGTCCCAATTTTGTTTGTTTAGTTTGCAAGTTTTACATTTTAATTAATATATTTTCCTTCTCTTCTTCCTATTCCTCTCGTTTCGACTGTTCTGTTCATATACTACTGCTAGTAGTTTGTTGTCAAAGTTATAATTCACAGTACGTAACAATGAGGTTACAATCTTAATTTTGTTCATCTGTCCGTCTACCATGCCCTTCCCATCCCTCTACACTGTTGTCATCTACCTCCTCCTCCTCTTCTACCCATCCTTCTCTTCTTCTCTCGTCTCCGTTCTCATTTCTTAAGAAGAGGTGTTTGGTTTGTTCCTTAGACCTCCATCAAGTTTAAAATTACACCCTCTAGACCCCCTTTCAAGATAAATTTGTACATTTATTGGTAGAAAACTGTACCAGCTGAAGGCCGGTTTATCCTAAGATACATTCTCACTATCGCTCGCCAAGAAAAAATCAACATCTAAATGACACAAAAGGTCTTACAATTTACAGAATTGGGGAGAAACTTCTTAAAATCACCAAACTAATGGGGCGAATGTCTTAATATTTCAAAACAATGGGGGTAAACATGAGGGAGAAAGGGGTCCAGAAGAAAATCCCTCAAATGAAAGTCTCCCTTTAATCACCTCACATTTCCTCTCTTGTAACTGTCCACTTTTCTCTTTCACGTGTCGTCTTTTTAATTTTCTCTTAGTATTTCCAAAAGGTCAAAATGAGACAAAAAATATGCCTGACTTGGACTCACCTTCGCAAATTCGCCGAGGTGATGAAATTTGTAATAGGACAGAGAGAGAGAGAGAGAGAGAGAGAGAGAGAGAGAGAGGTGGGGGGGGGGGAATGGAAATAAGGAGCCAGGGTAACCAAATCAAGTCCGCTAGATAGTAAATAAATGATGACAATCGCTACAATAATGGCACAATCTCTATAATATCGCTCTAAAGGGCTCAAATCTACAAAATATCGCTAGAATTATTCAAGTCATTAGATGAAAAATGTTGCCTCTAGATCGATGTAAATACCTCTAGATCAAGCGGAAAAGTAGCTAAAATAGCAACACTGGCCCACTAACAGCTGTGACGCTGGCTAAACCTTTAAAGCGCGAAGCAATGGTATTTGAAACGTCCCGCCAGGCGAAGGTTTTTTGGTTCATTCCTGATGAAAACTGCCATTTTACCATATATATCATAATGATTTATCCATAGGCACCTATTTTACTTTTAATATGAACATTGAAAAACATTAAAACAAGTGGTAACAACAATTAGGCTAGCTGGAGAAAATCGTATATTTTAGCACCGCGGTCTTAACCCTTATTTAGCGGCGAGCAACATAAGTCGAGTTAAATAAAGCTGGACTATGTGGCGGCGCTCGACATAACTCGAGTGGCAATTTCAGCACGTAATGTGGCTGAGAGAGAGAGACAAGTGGTGGCAGGAGACTAGCGAGCGTATGACTGCTCCAGACCACCGCGGCGAACCTACTGACACAAATCTCAGCTCCCTCCTCCCTCTCTCACTCGCTACATACTCAATTATGTACTGAAAGTACCGAATTACCTGCTTTTTGCACTCGCGTTGCACGGTTATTGCAAGAAAACTATCCATCATACAAGGATCGTTATGGTGTCATTCGAAAGCTCTGTTTATGCCCTTTCAGGGATAGGTACTTGTTTTACGTTCTGGGTCTTATTTAGGCATGAAAATGATCACGTAAACAGCCCTATTTTGGCTAAAAACACCCCGCTGTGCGGTACACATAAATAAACCGCATAGGCCGCTCGTAAGGTGTTAATCTGACCCAGACCGGTGAGAGAGAAACACCCTCCCTCTCTCATGTCTCGCATGGTACTGAAAGACAAGTGGAGGTTTGAGACTGGCTGAGAGGGTCGGAGATACACTCCCCCATAAACCCCCCTCTCTCCCATCCGTCTTCGCACGAAAATATTCGATAAATATCGGGAATAATAGGGTAAATACCGGATAATTGAGGAGGGGGAAAAGGAGGGGAGGGTGGAAGGAGGGGTAGGGGGGTAGGGACACATGTGGAGGAGTGATGGAGGGGAATTATCTCACTTAATCACATATTGCTTTGTTTTGAGTGCCAGTGGGGTGTTTTGAAAGGCATTATGTATGCCTAAACTCTTAAGAGTCCTGGCGCCTTCACCCAGTAAAACCTCTTAAGAGTTCTGTTGTCTTTCCCGGGTTAAGGGGAGATTTGAAATGATTTGTTCATTTATTCATTTATATATTATTATCTATTAGTTTTCTCCCCAGATCTCTAAGTTAAACGAAAATACCCCCACGAACCCCCTTCACGAGAATCTTGTATTGTCCCCCCACATCGCTCGCCAGGAAAAAATAGTCACCTAAATGGAACAAACAGTCTTAAAATCGCCAAACTAATGAAAATTAAACAAACATCTTAAGAATCTCAAAACTAATTGGGCTAAGCATGAGCGAGACAGGGTTACAGAAAAAACTCTCTCCTTAACACCTTAAGAGCGGCCTATGCGGTTTATTTATATGTACCGCCCAGCGGGGTGTTTTTAGCCAAAATAGGGCTGTTTACGTGATCATTTTCATGCCTAAATAAGACCCAGAACGTAAAAGAAGTATCTATCCCTGAAAGGGCATAAACAGAGCTTTCGAATGACACCATAACGATTCTTTTATGATGGCTAGTTTTCTTGCAATAACCGTGCAACGCGAGTGCAAAAAGCATGTAATTAGCCACTTTCCCGATACAATTCCTTATATAGCGAGTGAGAGAGGGAGGAGGGAGCTGGGATTCGTGTCAGTATGTTCGCCGCGGTGGTCTGGAGCAGTCATACGCTCGCTACTCTCCTGCCACCACTTGTCTCTCTCTCTCAGCAACATTACGTGCTGAAATTGCCACACGACCTATGTCGAGCGCCGCCACATAGTCCAGCTTTATTTAACTCGACTTATGTTGCTCGCCGCTAATTAAGGGTTAAGGTAGGAAATAGTCGAGTTCGGGCGCTGCTGATTTGGCTCTCCCTTTCACCTGAGCATTAAGACAGCTATAACGGCCCTCGGGAAATTACGTGAGCGGTGATCCCCGGGTTCATCTCCTGTTCTCAGAGACAGTGATATTGGCCGACAAAAATAAAAATAATAATACTAAAAATATAAATAATAAAAACAAAGGGGAAAAAAAATCGACTTCAAAATCGTGCTGGGCCCCCTTCCCGTTTCCCCCCTACCCCCTGTCCTTTGCCAGCCTGATAATGTTATCGTTATCCTGCATAACACAACACTTTACTAGGATTTACACACCCACAAATACGTATATACATGTACTGTATATATATATGTATATATATATACAGTATATATATATATATATATATATTGAGTATATATATCACAAATACACGTGAGCCACTAAATTTGTCTAATCTCTCAGTGGGGTTCGAACCGCCGACCGTCAGGACGATAGCCGACGCTTTAATATACTACACCTCGGCAGTGGTGTAGTTGATTAAAGCGTCGGCTATCGTCCTGACGGTCGGCGGTTCGAGCCCCACTGAGAGATTAGAAACATATATATTTATAAATATATATACCATATAATTATACTGTATATGTATCACAAGTATCCACAACACAAGCATCCACATAGGCCTGCATCTATGCATCTATGGGGTAGAACAAAGGAATATTTGGAACCAACTTTACCACTGTTTTGCAGAAATACAAAATTTGCGTCCCCCTATCATGAGAAAGGGAGGCCGGCAGGAGCGTCCAAGTTATAGAGGTATTAGTATATTATCAGTGGTGGGAAAGTTGTATGTCAGGGTGTTGATAGAGAGGATAATTAAGGGTACAGAAAATGCAATAGGATTAGAGCAGTGCAGTTTTAAAAGGGGAAGAGGGTGTGTGGTTCAAATTTGTGCAGTTGGACAGCTATGCGAGAGAAGTATTTAGAGAAGCATAAGGAGGTGGTTGTTTACTGTATATATGGATGGAGTCATGAAAGAAATACTATCAAGAGCAGTGGATGTTGGTGTATCGCTGAAAAGGGAGGGAATTGAGTGGAAGCTACCTATACTGGTGTTTGCGGATGATACAGTTCTGATGAGTGATAATGAATGGGAGTTGCAGGGTCTGGTAAATGACTTTGAAACTGTGCGAAAAACGGAATTTGAAGGTAAATGCGGGGAAGAGCAAGGTTATGGTCTTCGAAAGGGGTGAAGTCACAGAGTGTGAGGTGAAGCTGAACGGTCAGGCTATGGAGATCGTCAAATCTTTTTAAGTATCTGGGCAGTGTGTTGAGTAAAGATGGGACTATGGATGAAGAAGTGCGGGAGAGGGTACAACAGGGGAAGAGGGTTGTAGGAACGCTGAAAGCAGTAAAAAGAAATAGGGTGGTCAGTATGGAAGTGAAGAAGTCCTTGCATGACAGTGTGGTAATCCCGACACTGACTTACGGAAGCGAAGCATGGACGTTGGTTGAGAGACTCAGTCCAAGAGTGACAGCAGTGGAAATGAATTACTTAAGAAGTGCGTGCAGAGTTACATGGAGGGATAGACAGACTAATGAGGAAGTAAGAAGGAGGTGTGGTGTGGAGGTAGATGTGCTGGAAAGTGTGAAAAGGAACAACTTGAGATGGTTCGGCCATATGGAACGTATGGAAAGCAAGATAATGACTAAGAGGGTGTACGAGAACGTGGTGGAGGGACAGAGAGGGAGAGGTAGACCGATAGAGAGGTGGAAGGATGGAGTGAGGAAGTATATGAACGAAGGTGGTGCTGGTTGGGGGGAGGGGCGTCGACGGACTGGGGACAGAGGTGCATGGGGTGGTTCGTTCGTGGCCACACCTTCGGGGATCACGACGTCAGGCAATAGATAGATAGATAGAAGGAGGTATTTTGGGCTTTTATGGATTTGAAAAAAGTGTATGAATGTGTGGATCGAAAAGCAATCTGTAAGGTGCTAAGGATTTATGAAATTGGAGGAAATGTGTTAAGCGCAGTCAAGAGTGTTTATGAAGAGAGCAGAGCGTGTATTAGAGTAGGAAATACAGAGTTGAGTGAATGGTTTGAGGTAAATGTAGGTCAGAGAAAGGGTTGTGTAATGTACTTCATCATGGTTGTTTAATGTATATATGGATGGTGAAGTGAGGGAGGTGAAACATGAGAACTATGGGTAGAGGATTGGGTTTAGTAGGAAATAATGGTAGAGATTAGGAGTTTAATTGTGGGGAGATTGTAGGCACCAATCGATCAGGGCTAGACCCAGATGAGGTTATAGGCATATGATAAAGAGTCGCTGGAACTCATGTTTCATTTGCTTGGCCTCTCTTACTGATTTTCTTTGTGCCTCATTTACACTGAGAGCAATCCAGCTAGCTCTCACAAACACCTCCTCCTCCTATCCACTTCACTACACTAAACATGCACACCACACTTCATTCCTCCACACCAAAATAAAAAAATAAAAATAAAAATATGAATTCTAGCCCAGCCTCGGAGTCCCCAGGGGGAGGGACCATAAATGCCCCCATACCCGACCGACCATCCCCTGACGACCCCACACAATTACCTGGACCTCGGCCTGTTACACTTTATATTAATTTCTGCAACATTCGTGGACTTTCCTCTAACTTTCACTCTGTTCAGCACCATCTCTCCTCCTACAAACCTGATCTTCTCTTCCTCACCGAAACTCAGGTGTCTGTAGCAACATCCAGCAGCCCCTTCTCTGTATCCTCCTACTTTCTCTATCATAGTTTCAAAGCCAAAGGTGGATATTGTGCATATGTGCACAACAAACTCACTTGCTCTCGTGTTCCCGATTTCGACTCCTCTGAATTCTCAACTTTATGGCTCAAACTTTCCTGTCATTCTCTTACTAAATATTTCTGTGCTGTCTATCTTTCCCCTAACTCTACCAACTTTCCCAAATTCTTTGACTATCTAAACTCTACAGTGGAACACATTCTATCCATTTCTCCTTTCTCAGAAATCTACATCTTAGGAGATTTCAACGGTAACCACCGCCAATGGCTCTCCTCTCACACTACTGATCCACCTGGTGAACAAGCCTACGTCTTTTCTATCCTAAATGACCTAGAGCAGTTAGTTCAGCAACCCACCCGTATCCCGGATCGCATCGGAGATCGGCCCAACATTCTTGACCTGTTTCTAACTTCTAACCCTTCTTCTTATACTGTCGATCTTTTCTCTCCTTTGGGCTCCTCCGACCATAAACTTATCTCTGTCTCCTGTCCTATCTCTCCAGTACGGCCACCCGATCCTCCTAGCCGGCGGCGCTTGTGGCACTTTGGCGCTGCCGACTGGGAGGCTCTTCGGCAGTACTTCTTTGATTTCCCATGGAATGATTTCTGCTTCCGTGGCCGAGGACCCTCGGAGAGTGCTGAACGCATTACCGAGGTAATCCTATCAGGCATGGAAGCATACATTCCATTCTCTTTCTCTCAGACTAATGCTAAAAAATCTTGGTTTACTCACACCTATTCTACTGCTGTCCGCAATAAGGAGGAAGCATTCAAACGGTACCGACGCCTTAAAACTCAAGACTCTCATTCTTCATATGTTTCTGCCTGGAATCAAGCCAAATCTGTTCTTCGACTTGCCAAACACTCTTTCATCAATAATAAATGCACTGAACTATCCAACTCTAGCTCTTCCCAAGCTTTCTGGCATCTAGCCAAAAACCTCTCCAACAATTTCTCTTCCTCGTCTTTCCCTCCCCTTTCCCACTCTAATGGCACAACCATCACTTCTTCCTCTGACAAAGCTAAACTCTTTGCTCAAACTTTTGCTAGAAACTCCACCTTGGATGATGTGACGCCTCCCGGCGTTAGCAGAATGGTTGCGTGGGGCATTGCAGCTCGCTAGCGCTCACCAGGATTGGGGGATAGGCTACAGTTGTCCTAGAATGATTTGCTTTATTTCATTAGTGTCGTGTTGCCACAGGCAGTCTAGAAATGATCTTTGTTTTGGTCTCTGACCGCGCCTTATATTTTATATTCGCTATAATATAAATGTTGCTTGTGTGGGAGGCGAGCGAGAGAGTGTGAGGGGGTACACCCGGCAGCGAGGTGAGCTATGACGCGGCTCGCTTGGGCGCTGACGGCGTTGGCGGCCGGGTGGTCAACTAGTCCCTTCCCGTCGCTGCCTCGTGTTCTTTACCAGCTCAGAGCTTGCCTGACACGCGTATCGCCTACATCCATTGCAATTCTGTCCCCCATACTCGCTACTTTGCATACTATTTCTCTCTCTCGACTTCTCCTTTCTCATTCTCTAATCTTTATTAAACTCAACATCCCTTCTGGTTTCAGCATAGACGTTCACCGTCGACCAGTCGTATTGTACGCGAAGCTCTCAGATATTTCCATGTATTAGGTTAACACCTTACGAGCGGCCTATGCGGTTTATTTATATGTACCGCCCAGCGGGGTGTTTTTAGCCAAAATAGGGCTGTTTACGTGATCATTTTCATGCCTAAATATGACCCAGAACGTAAAACAAGTACCTATCCCTGAAAGGGCATAAACAGAGCTTTCGAATGACACCATAACGATCCTTTTATGATGGCTAGTTTTCTTGCAATAAACGTGCAACGCGAGTGCAAAAAGCATGTAATTAGCCACTTTCCCGATACAATTCCTTATATAGCGAGTGAGAGAGGGAGGAGGGAGCTGGGATTCGTGTCAGTATGTTCGCCGCGGTGGTCTGGAGCAGTCATACGCTCGCTACTCTCCTGCCACCACTGGTCTCTCTCTCTCAGCAACATTACGTGCTGAAATTGCCACTCGACCTATGTCGAGCGCCGCCACATAGTCCAGCTTTATTAAATACGACTTATGTGGTGAGCCGCTAATTAAGGGTTAAGGAGGTATTATGCTTTATTGAGGGTTAGAGCGACGGACTTTTCCGTATGTGTCCTCTCTCGGGAAGGTTGTAGACCGGTATATGTCTCCCTTGCAGGGTGTTGAGTGATTCTTCTTGGTTATCTAAAGCTAGACTAGGGGTAAGGTTACTGTGTCGTTGTCTCCGATGTGTGCAGTGTTAGCTAAGCTCTGCACGACATCGACAGGTACTGTGGTAGCCTAAGTTGTCTTCGGGTTGGTTTACTTTGCGAGCACAGCGCTGTGGTGTGAGAGGGCCATAGCCTATCCCTCACAACATAGTGCTGCCTCTTTGTGTTGACTTCTGAGGGATCGCCAGGATAGAGCTAGGTACTAGAGACCTAGATTTATCATGAGAGCATCCCCGTCATATAACGTAATCTTCATTATACCACCCTCGGACAACGTTAGGCTACGAGCCGCATGCTCGCCCATTGTTGCCCTGCCTTGATACCCAATCTAGACTTTATTAACTGAGCAGACACTGGTTAGAGATAAGCCCCATTATTATATGTATGCAACATTATTATTCACTGCACTTTTGAGCCGAGGTTGTTGTTGAGTTGCACAACCCGAGTAGGCTGTTGCGTTGTGTCACGAAGCATTTCTTTAGTTGTCGAGCATTACTACCTTTGCGCAGTCTTTATTATTCGCCTGCCTATTATTACTATATGTCCTAGCATTTATTGTGACACGTATTCTGCATTATAATTGTTCAAGATTCTTTACGAACATCTTCCCAGCATCAGACTTATTTCAGAAGTTTCCAGTTGATGTTGCAGGACTAGCATTGAACTTTCTTTAATACAGGAGTGCCAGTTATTTGAGTATCTAGCGTAACGTTAATTAATCACGTTACCTATCTTTTCTTTGTGTAACATAATCGAGTAATCTTTTACTGTTTGAGAATAGGCTGTTTCATTGAGCGTCAGCCTAGTGTGTGTGCACCAGTTACCGAGTCATAGGATACCTCGTTGTCCAGGCACGACTCAGGGCGGTAATGGTGTTTTGTTTTCCAGTGTTTAAGGCAGGGGTTGGATCTAGTGTTACCGTTGTTGCTTTTTGCCATTATCTAGTCCAATGTTGAAGAGCCCTGTGTCTTTGAGAACCTGGATCGTAACAAATGGCGACCTAGCTCAGGATCTTGTGAACTAAGAGATAATTGCAGGATTGTTGTGGTCATTTGTTTTATTGAGGAATATAGTGGGCAAGTTAAATTTGTTTTGGCAAAGTAGTATAGCACTTGAGAGTCTTCAGACATTTTTGGCAAGTGAATAGTGCTACATAGGAGCTTGGGTACTTCCTCTTTTTGTTTATAAACGTGAGAATTTTTGGTGGACACCATGGGAGACGAATCAGATCATACTGAGGGTTCAGGGAATGATGCAGGCTCTGATGGGCAGATGCCAGGGTGGTTAGTAACTAGTGAGGAGGCCGCAAAGAAGTTTTTGGAGGTGCCTATAACAGCTGATCGACTAGAGGGAATTAGCAAGTATGGTCTACAGTGTTTGGCTCCCCTCATGGGGCTTAAGGTGGCTCATGGCATCAAGAAGAACGATTTGAGGGCTTGCGTACTGGGGGCGGCTAGTGAGGTCCAGGGTGGAGAGGGTGCTCGGGGACTTCTGCTCGAGTCCCCCCTCCACTCTACTCCCATCGGGACCTCTAGGATGCCGGAGTTTAGTACGTTCCCGCAGGCCGATAGCCGCTGGCAGCATGGTTTAGGATCGCTGGGTGGGCCTCCAATAGTTGCACCTCCTCCTCAAAGTTTCACTACAGAAATGCTCTTCCAGCTTGAGATGGCTAAGATGCAGGCTGAGCGTGAGGAACGTCTCGCTAAGGTTAAACAACAGACGGATCTCGAAATCGCTAAGGCTAAACAACAGACTGATCTCGAACTCGCGAGAATAAAATCCGAGTCGGAGGCTGAGTCTACCAGGTACCGGGCAGATATCGATCTTGAGAAGAATCGGGTGGAAACGACAGGGCAACGTCTCGGTGGTGGGAATTGTGGGCATGATGAGTCTTTGTCGCACCTGTTGAAGCTAGTCCCTGTATTTGATGAGTCGGGTGTCACCGAATTTTTCATGAGATTCGAGAAGAAGTGCCAGGAACACCAGTGGCCTGGGGAGAAGTGGGCAGCCCTTGTTTCCTCTAGACTTGTGGGCAAGGGACTCAGGGCTTATGATGCATTGCCTATAGAGTCGTGTATTATCTATGAGGAACTCAAGGAGGCTGTCCTGAGAGCATACGAACTACAACCAGAGACGTACAGGTTGAAGTTCCGGGGTGTTACCAAGGGTCGGGAGAGCACCTTTTTGGAACATGCCCGGGAGCTGTCCGATGCTTTTGGGAATTGGCTGAGGTCGGAGAAAGCTACTACGTTTGACGACATTAAACAGTTGGTGCTTTTAGAGCAGTTTTTCAAATGCACGGGCGGCGACCTGACGTTAAACCTGAAAGAAAAGCAACCAAAAACTCTACAGGAGGCAGCTGAGATGGCTGACCTCCGGCTATCACTAATTCGTGGGTGCGGGTCTGCCCAGCGTAGTGAGGCAGGTAACATGGGGCGTGACGCCCCACCCCCCCGAGTTAGTGGTATACCTTATGTAAACAAGTACAAGAGCCATGATACCAAGACTGACCACAAGACTAGCACCGTCCCGTTTAAGAAGGGGCCGGGCCCTTCCCAGTACCAAGGGAAGCCCAAAGGGGAGTTGGAGTGTTATCATTGTCATAAAAAGGGGCACTTTGCAAGAGTCTGTCCTAGCAAACCACCTACAGCAGCTGTGTCTTTGGCCTGCAACATTGGTGTGTCTCCGAAGTCGTCTGAGTTTGCCCGGGGCAGTTCGTCAGAGGCTGAGGCACAGCCAATGCAGAAGCACCTGGGAGGCTCGAACCCTGCTCAGGATGTTTTTTGCAACCATAGAGGGCGGGGTTGCGTGATGTGGGCGGGGCGCAAGTATGGAGTAGAGGTCTTGCGTGATACAGGTGCTTCCCAGACTCTGATGAAAAACTTGACTGGCTACCATATAAACGCGGCTCGGGTGGTAGTGGTGCAGGGTATTAATGCAACTTGGTCATACCCGCTGGTGTGGTTGGAGTTGGAGGTGGATGGTGTGGCATGTGAATTGGATGTCGGGATTGTGGAGGAACTGCCAGTGGAGGGCGTCGACCTTCTTCTCGGCAACGACTTTGCAATGCCCGCTTCTGAGGTTCTACCCTTAGTCGTTGCCGAGAGGCCGGCCGACGTGAGTAGGGAAGAGCAAGAGTGGGTCGAGCGGTGCCAGACACAACCCATGGCGTGTGTTGTCACCCGAGCTCGGGCAGCTAAAGTGTCACAGCCTAGTCCTCCGTCTTCAGACCAGCGGAGGAACGATCAACAGGAGGAGGCTAAAGCTGGAGTTGGTTTTAAGAGTTTTGACTCGGCGGCTCTCCTGGGTGATTCAGTATTAGCACCATTACTTAATTCTGGAGTAGCCCCTGGGCCTGTCATCGAGATTGACGAGGCTGGGCATGACGAGTCTCCACGACAGCAACGTTATGTACATCGAGAGAGACAGAGGGAGCAGCCCAGTATCGGGGAAGGTCATGCATTGCTCCGGGAGCAGTTAAATCGCTTGGCACCCTCAGATATACGTCGGTTGCAACTAGAGGACCCTGAGCTCCAAACATGTGCTAATGGAGCTGTAGAGCTCGACAAGGACGGCGATGCACAGCCAGGAGATTTTTTTTATTTAGAAGGCATCCTCTATAGGCGTTTTCAAGACCCTAAACGTAGTTGGCAAGAGGGGTACGGAGTAGTGGACCAGTTGGTGGTGCCACGGGAATGCAGGGATAGCCTACTGAGGTTGGCGCATGACATACCACTGGCAGGACATCTAGGGGTGAGAAAAACGGTGGCGGCTTTAGAAAAATTGTTTTGGTGGCCGGGGTTGAAGGGGCAGGTGGTAACCTGGATAGCAAGGTGTCATACGTGCCAGAGGGTTGGAAAACCTAACCAAACAATTCCGAGAGCCCCGTTGCACCCCATTCCTGTCAGTGGACCGCCCTTCAGTAAGGTCATCATTGATATGGTCGGACCCCTACCCCCTACTAGTGCCGGTAATAAATGTCTATTAACTATCATGGATGTGGCCACTCGTTATCCTGATGCATATCCAATGAGAAATGGCACGGCGAAAACTGTTGTCCGGAACCTGCTCTTGTATTGCTCGCGGTATGGTGACCCGCAAGAGGTGCAATCGGACCAAGGTTCTAATTTTACATCTAATCTGTTCAAACAAACTATGATTCAGCATGGCATCAGCACTGTCGTCTCTTCTGCGTATCACCCGGAGAGTCAAGGGGTGTTGTAGAGGTGGCACGCCACGCTGAAAAGCATTCTTCGATGTTACTGCGCAGAGAATGGAAAGGACTGGGTCCTTGGTCTGCCGTATGTTTTGTTCGCGGCAAGAGAAGTACCTGGAGAGAGTCTCGGTTTCAGTCCGAATGAGCTTGTTTTCGGGCATCAGGTGAGGGGTCCTCTCCACATGGTGAAGGAGATGTGGGAGGGCACTAGGAATATTGTTCTGCGAGATAAGTTGCAACCTCTTGTTCCTGAGCGACAAGAGGAGTTGTTTACTAGGCTGTGGCAGTCCGTCCGCATGTTTGTTGCTTCTCCAGGCCTGATGTACGGGGTAGAATCCGACATGGGGGCTGGAGACAGTGCAAGGCTCGAGTGGGTTCCCTACCGTGTGAATCCTGCTCGACAGCCTGTTGTGAAGGCGGAGCTGGACGGCGTGTGGAGAGGGGGTCTGAGGGATGAGGAATATCGTGAGTGGTCATTGCCAGTGGCTTTGCAACCTGAGTTTGGTGGCAGAGTCCGTGTGTATGTTGATTGCAAGAGTGTGGAAGCATTATCCCTGACAGACGCCTATCCATTACCCAGAGTTGACGACACCATAGACCGCTTCGGGGCTGCCTCGCTCATCACGAAGGTAGAACTAGTGAAGGGTTATTGGCAGGCCCCGTTGCCGGAAAGAGCGAAGAGAAGTGCCAGTCTTGCGATGAACTGGGCAGTTTATCAGTGTCAGGTGTTGTTGTGCTGCCGGAACACAAGTTGGATGTGTGGCATGCTAAGGGCACTGATAATGTTTTGGCTTTGTTTGCAGGAGAACCCTCGCTGTTCAGTCAGTGTCTGTCGTGAGTGGAGGATCCGGGGTAGGCTACCACAGTATGTTGGTATAGCCTCCTGTTTTGGCTCGCGGTGTATTTTTGCGCTGGTGCTTGTTGGCTCGCGTGTGTAGCATCAGCGTAGGGTCGCAGGGCAGGAGTTTTTGGCTTTGATTAGAAGAAAATTAGGCTACATCTATAGTAGCCGCCAAAAACAACATTAAAATAAAATATGAAAAATTAAATAAAAACTCTTTCTTTTTTATAATTATTTTTAAGATGATATTGTAGCTGAGTACTGAGTGCAGATGATTTTCCCTCAGTAGGCTGTGCTTCTTAAAGCTCGCTCTGGGAGCACAATGTTATGAATTAATGTATTATATTTGGGAAGGGTGATAAGATTTTTTTATATAAAAATTTTGTTGTATTTTTGTTTTGAGGAGACTGAGCTTGCATTCCATGAGTGGCAGAGTGGTTAGGAGTGGCAGATTCTAGCGACATTCTGCCTGTTCAGATATGGGCTCATGGTTGAGTGTCCCATATCTTGGGGGGGGTGTGACGCCTCCCGGCGTTAGCAGAATGGTTGCGTGGGGCATTGCAGCTCGCTAGCATTCGCCAGGATGGGGGGATAGGCTACAGTTGTCCTAGAATGATTTGCTTTATTTCATTAGTGTCGTGTTGCCACAGGCAGTCTAGAAATGATCTTTGTTTTGGTCTCTGACCGCGCCTTATATTTTATATTCGCTATAATATAAATGTTGCTTGTGTGGGAGGCGAGCGAGAGAGTGTGAGGGGGTACACCCGGCAGCGAGGTGAGCTATGACGCGGCTCGCTTGGGCGCTGACGGCGTTGGCGGCCGGGTGGTCAACTAGTCCCTTCCCGTCGCTGCCTCATGTTCTTTACCAGCTCAGAGCTTGCCTGACACGCGTATCGCCTACATCCATTGCAATTCTGTCCCCCATACTCGCTACTTTGCATACTATTTCTCTCTCTCGACTTCTCCTTTCTCATTCTCTAATCTTTATTAAACTCAACATCCCTTCTGGTTTCAGCATAGACGTTCACCGTCGACCAGTCGTATTGTACGCGAAGCTCTCAGATATTTCCATGTATTAGGTTAAGGAGGTATTATGCTTTATTGAGGGTTAGAGAGACGGACTTTTCCGTATGTGTCCTCTCTCGGGAAGGTTGTAGACCGGTATATGTCTCCCTTGCAGGGTGTTGAGTGATTCTTCTTGGTTATCTAAAGCTAGACTAGGGGTAAGGTTACTGTGTCGTTGTCTCCGATGTGTGCAGTGTTAGCTAAGCTCTGCACGACATCGACAGGTACTGTGGGAGCCTAAGTTGTCTTCAGGTTGGTTTACTTTGCGAGCACAGCGCTGTGGTGTGAGAGGGCCATAGCCTATCCCTCACAACATAGTGCTGCCTCTTTGTGTTGACTTCTGAGGGATCGCCAGGATAGAGCTAGGTACTAGAGACCTAGATTTATCAAGAGAGCATCCCCATCATATAACGTAATCTTCATTATACCACCCTCGGACAACGTTAGGCTACGAGCCGCATGCTCGCCCATTGTTGCCCTGCCTTGATACCCCAGCTAGACTTTATTAACTGAGCAGACACTGGTTAGAGATAAGCCCCATTATTATATGTATGCATCATTATTATTCACTGCACTTTTGAGCCGAGGTTGTTGTTGAGTTGCACAACCCGAGTAGGCTGTTGCGTTGTGTCACGAAGCATTTCTTTAGTTGTCGAGCATTACTACCTTTGCGCAGTCTTTATTATTCGCCTGCCTATTATTACTATATGTCCTAGCATTTATTGTGACCCGTATTCTGCATTATAATTGTTCAAGATTCTTTACGAACATCTTCCCAGCATCAGACTTATTTCAGAAGTTTCCAGTTGATGTTGCAGGACTAGCATTGCACTTTTTTTAATACAGGAGTGCCAGTTATTTGAGTATCTAGCGTAACGTTAATTAATCACGTTACCTATCTTTTCTTTGTGTAACATAATCGAGTAATCTTTTACTGTTTGAGAGTAGGCTGTTTCATTGAGCGTCAGCCTAGTGTGTGTGCACCAGTTACCGAGTCATAGGATACCTCGTTGTCCAGGCACGACTCAGGGCGGTAATGGTGTTTTGTTTTCCAGTGTTTAAGGCAGGGGTTGGATCTAGTGTTACCGTTGTTGCTTTTTGCCATTATCTAGTCCAATGTTGAAGAGCCCTGTGTCTTTGAGAACCTGGATCGTAACAATGATTCCGGTGCTATTCCTCCCTCTCCGCCCTCCTCTCTCTTACTTATGCCTAATATCCTAATCTCTTCAAAAGATGTACTTTCTACCCTCTCTGGGCTTAACACTAATAAGGCGTACGGTCCGGACGGTGTTCCTCCTGTTGTTCTCAAAAACTGTGCTTCCGTGCTAACTCCCTGCCTAGGCAAACTCTTTCGTCTCTGTCTATCCTCTAACGTCTTCCCTTCATGCTGGAAGTTTGCTCACATTCAACCTGTCCCAAAGAAGGGTGACCGCTCTCAACGCTCCAACTATCGTCCAATTGCTCTCATTTCTTGTCTTTCTAAAGTTTTTGAAACTATTCTTGCTTCCAAATTTCTTAAGCATTTCTCTTCTCATAATCTGCTCTCAGATCGCCAGTATGGCTTCCTTAAGGGTCGCTCTACTGGTGATCTTCTTTCATATCTTACTAACTCTTGGTCATCCTCCTTTCGGGACTTCGGTGAGACTTTTTCTATTGCACTAGACATATCGAAAGCCTTCGATAGAGTCTGGCATAAATCTTTAATTTCTACCCTCCTTCGGTTTCTATCCCTCCATCTGTGCCTTTGTCTCTAATTTCCTTTCCGGCCGTTCCATAGCCGCGGTTGTGGACGGCCATTGTCCACTTCCTCACCCTATAAACTCCGGTGTTCCTCAGGGCTCTGTCCTATCTCTTATTCTCTTTCTAATTTTTATAAATGATCTCCTTAACTGTACCTTAATTCCCATCCATTCATACGCAGACGACTCAACCTTACACTACTCCATTACTTTTTCAGAACGCCCCAGCCAGCAATCCCTCAACGACAAACGTAATGAAACCATACAACTCTTAAATTCTGATCTAAATACTATTTCCAATTGGGGCAGAGAAAACCTTGTTAACTTTAATGCTTCCAAAACCCAATTTCTCCATCTATCTACCCGTCAGGATCTCCCAGCGGACTATCCCTTATTCTTCAACAATACAAAAATCAACCCTTCATCTTCTCTTAATATTCTTGGTGCCTCTTTTTCTTCTGCTCTCATTTGGAAGGACCATATTACCAGGCTTGCTAAGGCAGCCTTCCTGAAGCTGGGTGTGCTCAACCGCCTTAGGGGGTTCTTTTCCCCTGCACAGCTTCTTGCTCTGTACAGGGGCATAGTGCGCCCTTGTATTGAGCATTGTTCACATGTGTGGAGAGGTTCCTCTCACACCGCTCTCCTAGACAAGGTTGAAAGGAAGGCCTTTCGTATCATTAACTCCCGTCCACTCACCAACTCTGCAATCTCTCTCTCCGCCGCAATGTTGCATCTCTCTCGCTATTCTATCGCTACTATAATAATCAGTGTTCCTCAGAGCTATCCCAGTGCATACCACCTCCTTTACGTAGGGCACGTGGTACCCGTCTTGCAACTCAATCCCACCCCTACTCTGTGCAACTCTCCAACCCAAGAGTGAAATGTTACTCTCAAACTTTCTTCTACTCAACAGCTGAGCTCTGGAACTCTCTCCCAGAATCAGTTTTTCCCGCTTCCTATAACTTATATTGCTTCAAACTCCGTGTGTCCAGGCATTTTGGCTCGAACGTCCCTTGATTTTGGCCCTGTCACTCTTTCAACTATGGGGGAGGCACTCGCTATAGGCAGTTATGCCTTTTGCCTCCCTCAATCATATAGAAAAAAAAAAAAAAAAAAAAAAAAAAACAGTTGCTGTTTGATGATAACACAGCGTTGGTGGCAGATTCTGAGGAGAAACTGCAGCGAGTAGTCAAAGAGTTTGGTGTGGTATGAGGGAAGAGGAAGCTGAGGGTGAACATCTAAAAGTAAAGTGATTGTTTCTAATAAAGGTGCTCGTAGGGTGAATCTAGATGTTCGGCTGGATGGGGAAATACTAGAACAAGTAGAGGGTTATAAATATCTTGGAAGCAAGGACACAGATGTAGACATGGAGGTAAAACAGAGAGCATGTGAAGGAAAAAAAGTTTTCGGAGCAATGAGAAGTATGTGGAAGGTGAGAAATCTCGGAATGAAAGCTAAAAGTGCAATGTATCAATGGGTAGTTGTACCAACAGCGATGTATGGGGCTGAGACATGGGCTCTGAAGGCAAAAGAGAGAAGAAAGTTGGATGTGATGTAGATGAGCTGCTTGAGGAGGATATGTGAAGTGACTTGTAGAGACATATTGAGGAATGAAGAGATACTTAGGAGAGTAGGACAGCAGGAACCTTTGTCGGCCAGTGTGGACAGAAGTGTGCTGTGCTGGTATGGATGTGTTGAGCGAATGGGAGATGAAAGGCTTACAAAGAGAGTATATGAGTCAGATACAATGGGAGGTAGAAGGGTAGGAAGACTTGAGTTGAGATGGAGAGATTGTATAGTACAAGGGTTCGAATATATATATATATATATATATATATATATATATATATATACATACATCATGAGAAAGAATAAGGAGTATATTTCCGTCTCCTGGGTAATGGGTCGGAGGGCGTAGGATGTAGGGAGGATATTTTTATCTTTAAATATCTCTCGGTTTTATTCTATTTTATAAATTAGGTAGTCTGGACATTTTAGTATCTACACAGTATTTCCTCCCTGCACCAGACCAGTTTTATGTCGCTTGGGCAATTTAGATGCACATTGCTTTTTTATAAGAGGGCCATAAAAGTTAGATCTGAATTTCAACAGATTCTACGTTAACTATACACTCAGCCTTCCCAGCCGGTGGACATTACAATTTAATGCATATACAACGTTGTAATATCACTGCAGCCAGTAAAAGCACCAGGTTAATTTCGTATATAATGGGTATAATATGTATTTCAAATATTCACCAACAAAATTATTACTATGATTGTTCAAATAATTGTATAGTCATTTAGTAATGGACTAATGACTCTAATTACCCCGGCGTAGGGATGTGGCTACCCCACCGCCCGTCACTTTGTGGCGCAGATAGCCCTTGGAGGTTGGGACTGGAAATCCCACCTCCATTATTGTTAGGAGGAGGTTATAGGCACCAGCCGAACAGGGCGGTACTCCCCAAGATTGCTAGGTGGCTGATAAGGACAGCTGGAACTCCTGTTTCACCACCTGGCCTCCCTAGCTGATCCTTTCAGTGCCTCATCAATATTGAGGGCAACCCCAGCCAGCCCTACAAAACACCTTCTCCTCCTATCAATACATTATACTACAAACACCTTACATACTACACTAGCTTTTTTCCCAAGATTATGACAAAATGAAGAAATTTCGACCAGTCTCGGAGTCCCCGGGGGTGGGGGTAGTAGGGGGGGAACCAGAAATGCCCCCATCAGTCTGTCCCCTGCGACGACTCACAAAATTGCTCTGGACCACCACCTTCTACTCGTACTATTAATTACTGTATTATTCGTGGCCTTTCCTCTAGCTTCCACTATGAGCAACACAACCTCTCCTCTGCCAAGCCTGATCTTCTCTTTCTCACCGAGACACAGTTGTCTGGGACTAACGACAGGAAACTCTTCTCTGTATCCTCCTACTATCTCTATCCTTAGTTTCGACTCGAAAGCCAAAGGTGGATGTTGCGTGTATGTATGCAACAATCTCGCTTTTTCTCCTGTTGCCAACTTAGATTCTTCTGAATTCTCAATACTCTGGCTGAAGTATTCTTGTCACTCTAAAACTAAATATTTCTGCGCTGTTTATCTCTCCACAAATTCTACTGACTATCCAAAATTCTTTGACTATCTAATTTCTAAAGTGGAACACATTCTATCCATCTCTCCTCTCACAGAAATCTCCATCTTAGCAGATTTCAATGTGATCACCACCACCAATGGCTCTCCTCTGTTTCCACTGACCAACCTGGTGAACAAGCCTATCTTAAACGACCTAGAGCAGTTAGTCCAGGAAGCCACCCGTATCCCGGATCGCTTCAGAGATCAGCCAAAAATGTTAACTTATTTCTTACCTCTAACCCTTCTGCTTATACTGTAAATCTTTTCTCTCCTTTGGGCTCCTCTGGCCATAAACTAATATCTGTCACCTGTCCTATCTCTCCGGTAAGGCCACCTGATCCTCCCAACCGGCGGCGCTTGTGGCACTTTGGCGCTGCCGACTGGGAGGCTCTTCTGCAGTACTTCTTTGATTTCCCATGGAATGACTTCTGTTTCTGTGGCCGGGGACCCTCGGAGAGTGCTGAACGCATTACCGAGGTAATCCTTTCGGGCATGGAAGTATGCATTCCATTTTCTTACTCTCAGTCTAATGCAAACAAATCTTGGTTTACTCACGCTTGTTCTACTGCTGTCCGCAACAAGGAGGAAGCATTCAAATGGTACCGATGCCTTAAGACTTAAGAATCTCATTCTTCCTATGTTTCTGCCCGGAATCAAGCCAAATCTGGTCTTTGACTTGCCAAACAGTCTTTCATTAATAATAGATACGCTGAATTATCTTTCTCTAGCTGCTCTGAAGATTGCTGGCATCTAGCCAAACACCTCTCCAACAGTTTTTCTTCCTCGTCTTTCCCTCCCCTTTTCTACTCTGATGGCACAACCATCACTTCTTCCTCTGACAAAGCTGAACTCTTCACTCAAACTTTTGCTAGAAACTCAACCTTGGATGATTCCAGTGCTATTCCTCCCTCTCCACCCCCCTCTCTTCTACTTATTCCTAATATCCTAATCTCTTCTAAAGATGTATTTTCTAGCCTCTCTAGGTTTCATACTAAGAAGGCGTACGGTCCGGACGGTGTTCCTCCTGTTATACTAAAAAACTGTGCTTCCGTGCTGACTCCCTGCCTAGGCAAACTCTTTCGTCTCTGTCTCTCCTCTAGCATCTTCCCTTCTTGCTGGAAGTTTGCTCTCGTTCATCCTGTCCCAAAGAAGGGTAACCGCTCTCAACCCTTCAACTATCGTCCAATCGTTCTCATCTCTTGTAACTCTAAAGTTTTTGAAACTATTCTTGCTTCCAAATTTCTTAAGCATTTTCTTCTCATAATCTACTCTCAGAACACCAGTATGGCTTCCTTAACACCTTAAGAGCGGCCTAGGCAGTAATTTCTATGTACGGCCCAGCGTTTTTTTTTACCATAAATGGGGTTGTTTCAGTGCTCTTTTTCATGCATAAACAAGACCTACTGTAGAGCGTAATACAAATATGTATCCCTGAAAGGACGTAAATTGAGCTTTCCAATGACACCCGAACCATCCTTGTACGATCACTGGTTGTCTTGCAACGATCGTGCAACCGAAGGGCAAAATCGCTTAAATACGGTAATTTTCTTACGTTATTAAGGGTGAAACGAGTGAGAGAGGGTGGAGGAGGGTGCAGTACATCTCAGTACCTCCACGGCCACCGTGGCGAGCGGTCAGGAGGTAATCTATGCTCCTCCCACCGCTCCGCTCTCTCTCAGAGCCCATTACGTGCTCAAAATTGCATTCGACAATAGCCGGGCCCCGCATATGGGCACCATTTCTTTCACTCGACAATAGCCGGGCGCCGCCAGTTAAGGGTTAAGGGCCGCTCTACTGGTGATTTTCTTTCATATCTTACTAACTCTTGGTTACCCTCCTTTCGGGACTATGTTGTTTTTTTTTTTTTTTTTTTTTTTTCTAGGCTATATTCCAACTTACTTCCTCTCAGGCATAGGCTGAAAGCCTTAACATTCACCGCTCTACAATGAACAGTGAAGCCCGTGAGGTCTTGTTCCAGTCTAGGGAGTGAGACATGCGAAGCACGCAGAGTACAACGAGCACCTGCCATCTTGCCTTCACATGAGGCACGGTGCTCACTCCTGGCCCGAAACGACCCCATCTCTGAAGCCACCCCGTTCCCGTGCTTCACAGTCTCACCCTCTACACTCGGACTCTCAAACTTACACACACACAACGCCACCTGTTGAGCAGATAACTCACCAGGCATTGCACCCCTATAGCATATTTTGAATATGGGAATATTCATACAGTGCTATTTAATCAGGGAACAATGAGGGTATTTTATTGACGTTTCGGTGGGCTTGTGGTAATGCACTGATACTAGGTACAGCACAAATTCCATCCCAATA